>QEPC01009246.1:3493526-3511391 GCA_003113815.1 Sphenodon punctatus
GGGTACTTTCAGACATGACGCTAACCACCCTTTAGCCACCCTTGGTGGTTATTTATGCATGTTACAGGGCTGCATAGGGCACCAATACAGCCCTGCAACATGCATAAATAACCACCAAGGGTGGCTAAAGGGTGGTTAGCGTCATGTCTAAAAGTACCCTCTGTCTCCATCTAAGGTCCAAATTTTGCACCCATATTATGTCTGAGCCATCTTGTGACCCTTACTATGCAAGTCAGCACCATTAAAACCCATAACCTTCTACAGCTAAACCATAGGGCTCTGTATCTTGAATTAAAGAAATAATTCAATAAGCTGGTAGAAGCATAAGTCTCTCTCTCTCTTTTCTTTGTGGACTGGTCTCTATGAAAAACCAACAACCACTCCACAACGATACCCAGAGTCAAACCCTTCCCTTTGCATAACGCCTGAACAGCTGACAGCACCGATTGCAGGAGCTGGGATTAATAAGCCTAGTAACTGGGGGAATTAAGAAGGTATCATTTATAGAAGCAGGTCATGTACCTTCATCCTAAAAGCCTCATTTGCTGTGATCTGCAACATGTATATTTTATAGGAGTCAAGAGCAGAAAAATTGTGCCTTGCTTGGCCACTCTTTTCCTCCCTATGCAACCAGGTGAATATAATCAAAGCACACGTCAGTCTTGCTGAGGCGCCGTAGGAGTCATTTCATTCCGAGTTTCTCAAGCACTGAAGTCACAGGCACAGTATCGATTCCCCCACCTTTGTCAAACAAGTTCAACAAATACAGGGGAGGATTCATTCTCTCACGCTCTTGCTCTAGAACCAGTATTCCATTTTATTGTACTAACTATCTGGTTTGTTGAATCTCTCCTCAATTTTAAAATACAACTGATAGGAAAATTGGGATTTTTCCAAGAAAATTCTCCTTTAATTGAAATTTTGACAAACTCATGCATTCAGATTTTTACCATTTCTGCTTGGGATTGATACCAGGCAGGTACACATTTTTACACACACACCCCTTGGTGGGAGTGGATTTCACAGCCTCAGGCTATGAGTCTGCAAGCATCCTCCCCGCACCCTAGAAGGGAACACTGGTCTTGTTTACATAAAGAGACTATCCTAGAGTACGTTTACCTCGTGACAGTTTGTTCCGGGGTATTCCACACCTTGGCTTGGAATATGCTCACAAAGCATTTTATAGAAGTAGCACAAAACGGTGCTGGCTTTGACCTCTAAAGCCCTACATGGTCTAGGCCCCGCTTATCGGAAAGATCGCCTCCCCACCCCCTATCTGGGGACGTCCTCCTGGGGGTCCGTAGAGACAGGCCACGCCGTCTGCCTCAGCCCCGATCTCCCAGCCTTCAGACGTCAATGTAAGCCCTGGCTCTTCCGCCAGGCTTTCTGCAGGTGCGGTGGAGGGGGGTATATAGAACCGGAAAATTGATATCTATTCATGTTTTTGTATATTTTTTCATTTATTTTATTTGTGTTTATGATTGAGCTGTACGCCACTCCGGATTGCCAGAGGCAAGAGAGGCGGGATCCCAAATGAAATGAAGTCATAATAAATAGTGACCGCCTCATTGACTTTGACCTCACCTATGTTCGTAATGATAAAAGAGGAAGTTGTTACTTCTGTAAACAAATGTGTTTAACTAGGAAGGAGTTTCCTATTCTGGGGGCTCATGTGTACTGTTGAGGGAAACTTTCCCCTTTCACCTTCTTCTGTGCAGTCCCTTGCTGGATCTGCTTCCTACTTTCTTTGGGTCCGTCACACAGCATGTTTGCTCATGAGAATGGAGGCAGAGGGGGGGAAGGTTTTACTCTGGAATAATTACTTCCCTCTGCCTCCACTTTTTGGAGAAAGAGGAGAAGCTATTTAACTTCTGGTTCCTCCGATTTTCCTTCTTTGAAACTTGAGGCAGGGAGAGGAGGACAAATATGCTCTGTCATGGGTTTTGGAGAAGGAGGAACCAGAAGTTAAATAGCTTCTCCTCTGATTTTCCTTCTTTGAAACTTGAGGCAGGGAGAGGAGGACAAATATGCTCTGTCATGGGTTGTGAAATCCGCTCCTACCAGGGTGTGTGTGTGTGTGTGTGTGTGAACCCTATGAATTTCAAACGGAAATGGTAAAAAAATGGAATGAGGATTTGTTTTGTTTTTTGTTCATTGTTTGTTTGTTGTCATAGGGTACTTTCAGACATGACACTAACCACCCTTGGTGGTTATTTATGCATGTTACAGGGCTGCATAGGGCACCAATACAGCCCTGCAACATGCATAAATATTATCCACCAAGGGTGGTTAGCGTCATGTCTGAAATACCCACATTTGCAATTAAAGGAAATAGAAGAAATGGAATCTCCCATGAAAACTTTATCAGTTCTGTTTTAAAATTCAGGAAAGGAGAGGTTCAAGTTATACTTAGTGTAATTCATTTTTTCATGTTCATTTAGTGGGCAAGTCAGTGCATCGCTATCAAAGATATGTTAGAGGGGGGCCACAGGCCTCGGCTTCCTTGAAGCCTGCCTTGCTCTTGGGCACAGTTAGGTGAAAGAAATTTGGTGTTAACAAACGAGACAATAGCCCAGGGGACTCTGCAGCCCCCAATCACGAGTTTAGCATGTAGAGCCCAATAGATAGAAAAATATAAATTTATTGTGATAGTCAATGGCGACACAAGTTAAAACAAATTTTATACAAACTAAAATACAAAACGGATAAGTCAATATTAGATAAAAAACTTCAATAGATCATACTAGAGTCCTACTTCATGCACTAACCACACTTAGCAATAACGGTAGCAGAATCCTATGGAATCGATGAAATAAGGGGGAATTAAAGGGGAATTTTCAAACAGTGAATCATTTACATAGCGTCCAAAGTGATCTTCCTCGCTCGCAGGGTGAGAACACAAAATTTGGCAACTAGCTTGGTTACATCAAAATCTCTTTCACTCAAAAGCAACATAAGCACTTCCCTCTGACTGCGATTCCCCAACCTCAAAACAATAGGTTTCAATATAGTTTCACAGATATCNAGTTGGAGAGAGACACATTAAAGGAGCAGTCAGAGAGGTAGGAGGAGAACCAGTTAAGGACAGAGCCGCAAAAGCCAAGGGAGTGAAGGGAATCCAGCAAGAGTGAGTGGCCTTGTTTTGCTGTGTGGCAGCAGCCGCCAAACCCTTCAAGGCAACGTCAAAAAGTAAAGGTGACAGGGGGCATCCCTGTCTCATTCCCTGATGTAAATTAAAAGTCTCCGTAACCTTACCATTAATTATCAAACCAGAATGTAGTTGGAGATAAATGGCCAATATCCATTTTTTAAAATTGCCCGAGAACCCCAATTTTTTCAGCATTGCAAATAAATATTTGAACTCCAAAAAATCAAAGGCTTTTTCCGCATCTACAGCTATGATCTTGGCTTGTTCTTTACTGTCTTTTTAGGAATAGATTAAATTAACTCCCTTTCTTATGTGATCTGTTCCCTGACGGCCAGGTATGAAGGGTTCATACCTGGCCGTCAGGGAACAGATACACCTGATTTGGGTGTACCATTCCCCCAATCACACCTTTAAATCTTGTCGCTAAGACCTTGTAAAAATGTAAAATGATTGTTCAAAAGATAAATAGGTCTATAGCTTCCACACTTATTGACCAGTCGTCCTGGTTTAGGCACTAAAGTAATTTGTGCCTCATAAAAGGATTGCAACATTTCATTATATTTCAAAATATCATAAAACATGTTAGTTAGTTGAGGGCAAAGAACTTTGGCAAAAACTTTATAAAATTAGCTCGGAAACCCATCTGGGCCATTTGCTGTATTATTTTTCATGCTGTCAGTAGCCTCTTGTACCTCCAAATTAGTAATGGGTGCATTTTAAAAAGTGTTTTAGGAAGAGTAAATGTATCTAAATATGCCTTAATCTCTGATGGATCAGGGTTACTAGCTATGTATATTTTTTTATAGAAGTCTAAAAATACTTTAGGTATCTGATCTTGTTCATGGCATCTATTACAATCTGTTTGGCTTCCTTTAAGCAGACATGGACTGTTTTGAAGGGGATACTAATCTTTGTAAATTAGCATACAGATCTTTAATTGAAGCCCTCTTTTCTGTAACCAAATGAGCTCGGCGTGAGATTAGTTTACCCCTTAATGTTGCTTTTTCAGCCTCCTGGAGGATGGCACTCTGCCCTGCCCCCACAGCCCCACCTGACGGCGGACTCCAATCCAATCCACTCCACCCCACCCAGGTGAGCTGCTCCACCCCCTTGGAAGGCACTCCACAAGGACCCTGCCCCGCCCCAGCACTTAGAGCTGAGCTGGGCCAAGCTGAGCTGNATTTTATAGAAGTAGCACAAAACGGTGCTGGCTTTGACCTCTAAAGCCCTACATGGTCTAGGCCCCGCTTATCGGAAAGATCGCCTCCCCACCCCCTATCTGGGGACGTCCTCCTGGGGGTCCGTAGAGACAGGCCACGCCGTCTGCCTCAGCCCCGATCTCCCAGCCTTCAGACGTCAATGTAAGCCCTGGCTCTTCCGCCAGGCTTTCTGCAGGTGCGGTGGAGGGGGGTATATAGAACCGGAAAATTGATATCTATTCATGTTTTTGTATATTTTTTCATTTATTTTATTTGTGTTTATGATTGAGCTGTACGCCACTCCGGATTGCCAGAGGCAAGAGAGGCGGGATCCCAAATGAAATGAAGTCATAATAAATAGTGACCGCCTCATTGACTTTGACCTCACCTATGTTCGTAATGATAAAAGAGGAAGTTGTTACTTCTGTAAACAAATGTGTTTAACTAGGAAGGAGTTTCCTATTCTGGGGGCTCATGTGTACTGTTGAGGGAAACTTTCCCCTTTCACCTTCTTCTGTGCAGTCCCTTGCTGGATCTGCTTCCTACTTTCTTTGGGTCCGTCACACAGCATGTTTGCTCATGAGAATGGAGGCAGAGGGGGGGAAGGTTTTACTCTGGAATAATTACTTCCCTCTGCCTCCACTTTTTGGAGAAAGAGGAGAAGCTATTTAACTTCTGGTTCCTCCGATTTTCCTTCTTTGAAACTTGAGGCAGGGAGAGGAGGACAAATATGCTCTGTCATGGGTTTTGGAGAAGGAGGAACCAGAAGTTAAATAGCTTCTCCTCTGATTTTCCTTCTTTGAAACTTGAGGCAGGGAGAGGAGGACAAATATGCTCTGTCATGGGTTGTGAAATCCGCTCCTACCAGGGTGTGTGTGTGTGTGTGTGTGTGAACCCTATGAATTTCAAACGGAAATGGTAAAAAAATGGAATGAGGATTTGTTTTGTTTTTTGTTCATTGTTTGTTTGTTGTCATAGGGTACTTTCAGACATGACACTAACCACCCTTGGTGGTTATTTATGCATGTTACAGGGCTGCATAGGGCACCAATACAGCCCTGCAACATGCATAAATATTATCCACCAAGGGTGGTTAGCGTCATGTCTGAAATACCCACATTTGCAATTAAAGGAAATAGAAGAAATGGAATCTCCCATGAAAACTTTATCAGTTCTGTTTTAAAATTCAGGAAAGGAGAGGTTCAAGTTATACTTAGTGTAATTCATTTTTTCATGTTCATTTAGTGGGCAAGTCAGTGCATCGCTATCAAAGATATGTTAGAGGGGGGCCACAGGCCTCGGCTTCCTTGAAGCCTGCCTTGCTCTTGGGCACAGTTAGGTGAAAGAAATTTGGTGTTAACAAACGAGACAATAGCCCAGGGGACTCTGCAGCCCCCAATCACGAGTTTAGCATGTAGAGCCCAATAGATAGAAAAATATAAATTTATTGTGATAGTCAATGGCGACACAAGTTAAAACAAATTTTATACAAACTAAAATACAAAACGGATAAGTCAATATTAGATAAAAAACTTCAATAGATCATACTAGAGTCCTACTTCATGCACTAACCACACTTAGCAATAACGGTAGCAGAATCCTATGGAATCGATGAAATAAGGGGGAATTAAAGGGGAATTTTCAAACAGTGAATCATTTACATAGCGTCCAAAGTGATCTTCCTCGCTCGCAGGGTGAGAACACAAAATTTGGCAACTAGCTTGGTTACATCAAAATCTCTTTCACTCAAAAGCAACATAAGCACTTCCCTCTGACTGCGATTCCCCAACCTCAAAACAATAGGTTTCAATATAGTTTCACAGATATCCTTATATAATAAACAATTGAGGAAAGCCTGAGCTGGTGTACTGTACATACCCGCTGGGGACAGAAATGACATAGTCTTTGGGCATAAGGAATGAGTCTTAGTCATTCTGCCTTAGATTACTGCTGAGGGTATGAGGTCAAATCTAGCAAGGGTAAACGCAACTCTGGAAGACCAGCTTAAAATGTTCTAGAGGTATAGGGCACCCTCAATTGGCGGGTAATACATAATATATAAAGCAGAACTCTTTTGAGAGGTGACTGCATCATGCAGCATCTGTTTCTCTTGATCTTTTATACAGAGTTTTATTACACTCAACGCTTGTTCATATGAGATCGAGAGGATAAACTCCCTAGAGAAACCCAATTGGGAAAGCAGATGGGATATAAAGTCTGCCCATGGTTCCACTTCAGTTATTGAAAGAGCAGAAGACGCAAGACACTTGTTCCCACAAAACTTTAAGCGTAACCAAAAACTAAGTATATAGGTTTTAAGCATTGAAAATATTGAGCAGACCCCAAGTTCTGCTTGCAAAAATACAAGGGGTGTACTCTTTGGAACATGAAGAATACCCCTAAGGAACCTATTCTGAACTGTCTCTAGGCGTACGGCTAATTCCGAGTCCCATATAGGACTTCCATAGAGTAACTGGGAAGGTACATTGACCCTAAAGATTTTAACAGTCAGGATAACCATTTTGCCTCCCCCTGAGCAATAAATACTCAGCATCCTGGAACTTACAATATAAGCTAGCAACTGCCCATTTATTAGAGGGATAATGACTATGAAAAAGTCACGGCCAAATATTTATAGCATGTGACTTGTTCATTTTGCTGGTGGTTCATAAACCATCTCTGACTAGGCCAAGATCTCCCCACAACCCTAACCTTTGTCTTTGTGTAACTTATTTCAAGTTGTTTCTCCTTGAAGTAACAATAAAAACCATCCATTAAGCGCCTCAAACCAACTAAAGGATGCGATATTAGAACAGTATCCTCAGCCTCCACAAGAGTGGCTCTATGGTGTCCACCAAGCGAAACCGGATGAAATCTTAAATCTTTCAGCACATTTATGGCTCAATTGATGTAAATATTAAAGAGTGGTGGAGCCAGTATACAACCCTGCTATCCTCCCCCACCCTTGGAGGCTGATACCTGTGGGGTTTATCCCTGCTAGCACTTGGCGACTGTAATTAACTGGTTTCTATGCACAGAACACTGAATTGATTGAGAAAGTCACATACTTTATTAAGTGCCGATAGTGAAAAAGCAAAAGCAATCAGTCTTTGTATGTTGTCGCCACTCTGTTCCTCTCAGCCGTAGCTCACAGCAGTGTACTTCCAGGTAGCAGCAAGGACTGAAATGAAAACTGTAAAAGTTCTCGTGAGAATCTCGCAACCCCGATGAGATCTCACGAGATCTCGCTATGGTTTGCGAGACACTCAGGAGATTCTCGAAAACGCTCTGGGCATGCACAAATGGCCACTGCAGCCATTCTCCGCACACACGGCCCATTTTACGAGGGTTTTTGAGAATTGCACGAGATTCTTGAAGCCTTAAAACACTCTGCACATGCGCAAAATGGCCACCAGGGGCCACACAGGTGAAGAACCACCGTGGTGGCCATTTTGCGTAGGTGCAGGACTGGTTTCCAGGCACGTGAGTTTTGCGCAGGGAATGTGAACTGACTGACAGAGCTTCTTGCCCTTTATGAGGTTTGGACAAGCGGAGAAGTACAGAGCACCCTGGCACCAAGATTTGCGAGAACGAGAACAGGTCAAGCATCTGCCGGTTCTCGACCCGTCCTCATTCTCGCTAATCTTGGTGAGAACCCAGTTCTCACTGAGATTTGTGAGAAAGGCTAGTGCCAGTTTCAGCCAGAATAGCAGCCTACAGTTTTATTGGGGTCTTGCCTGCTCTGGTGTTGGAAATCCCTCCAGGTTTGCATTAAAACTGCAGTGAAACATACGTCTTTTGTATCCCCTCTCTAGCATCTTCGCATTACCGTACCATTGAGGTACCTACTTGCCAGGGTGCCCTGCACTTCTCCGCTTGTCCAAACCTCAGAAAGGGCAAGAAGCTCTCTGTCAAGTTGGTTCACATTCCTCCCTTGTTTCCCCGAAGGGATTCATCTCTGTCATCGGATCAAGGCCCTTCCAGTGGCCCCGCAGGTATTCTCTCACTGTCGTCAGGGTAGTGATGAGGAAAAACAGCAGGGAAGGCCCAGCCTCCATTAGCAACATCCTTACTTCTGACAGTGCACAAATGTCCAGAAAAGTCATGGTCTCGATCGCCTCCCACTCTCTAACCTTGTCTGGGGCTCCCACTCTTCCATTCTGCATCCTTGTGTACTGCAGCAGGATTGTCTGGCGTCCGCACTCCATCATGCATACAGTACACAGAACCCGATTCTGTGTGTGTGCTACCCTAGCACGTAGGCTGTCTCAGAGCATGGGCCTGACAGTTGTCTCTGTCCATCAGGCCTCACACAAATGTCAGCAAAGGCCAGGGGATCCATCACCCCCAACTTCCCTGGGCCCCAGGCATCCACGGCAACCACAGACAAAAGCCAAAGCCATTTGACGTTCCTTGGCAAGCAACCTGCAGCATTAGCTTTCTATGGTGTTATGACCCCTCCTGCTCATTGCAGGCAAAAACTGTTACTTTCAAAAGATTAAAAAATTTAGGAGCAACGTTTAACCAAAGGGCAGGTCTGCTCCCACATACATTCCAATCCAAATCTCCCCACCTGCCGATTCCTTAACATTCAGTGTTCCCCCCACCCCACCCCACCCAATTAAAAATTCCAGGCTTGAGTGGTGGTAACAGCTGTAACATTTTTAGATGACTTGGCGTGTCACTGATGTGCTTGATACATGGATTAGCAGTGCCGGTGCAGCAATGGCAAACCACATGCACACCCATCATCGGCTTTGCAAAAACCTTTTCAACCGACAACAGCCAATAGCAGCAAATGCAGGCTAGGCATGCAGTTGCTCATTTACAGCACACAGCCAGTCCTAGCTTTGGTGCATGGTCTTCAGAGTTCATGGACGCCAGCTCCACAGCCATAGAGACACCAAGAACTTCACAGCATTTGTTATCACCCCAAGTCTTCTTTACCACTGCTGCGTAGAACCTGCGAGTGATCCAGCAAGTCCAGGTCTTCTGCTGTGGCTGGTGCAATGTGATGTCAAGGCACCGACAGACTTTCACTCAGTCTGTGATCAGGATGGTAGGGCACACCACCCCGCGGAGATGGCTTCTGCTTTGGCCAGCACCGTGCTCTTGCTCACCTTTGGTGACAACCGATTGCACTGGGGGGCGGGGCGGGAGGATCGAAGCTGTGCCAAGGGGAACCTGGCTGGAGATGTGGCTTCAGTCGCCAGTGCCATTCCTGAGGCGTGGGAAAACTTCGACAAAGCAGTTTCCACTTGGAAAAGAGACCGTTCCCAAGACAACAAGGAGACTGGACTGTTGCCAAACAGACCATCAGAGGAAGATGAAACTCCAGCACCAACACAGACTGCACAGCAGGAGAAAGCTTCACCACCCACCAGGAGAACACGAAGCTCCACCAATGCCCTACCGAATGAGGAGTGGCCATGCTAGGGGTGTGTGAGAGAAGAGTGACTGGTTCCTGGGTCAAAGGGGAGCATTTATACAACATCACTTCGGTGAAGGAGAAAAGCACAGACCGGTGGGAGAACGTGCTTTCCGCAGAGGGCGATGCCAAGTGGGTCTCAAACTTCAAGACTCCGGCGGCCCTGTACGTGCCAAGGCTGCAGACACCCGAATGGACAGGCTGCTGACACCTGGGGGCACATTAGCCCGCATTTGCCTGCACGGCGTGCTCCACGTACGCCGAGACCCCATCGGGAGTGGGGACGGAACACCTAATGGGCAGGTGGCCACGCATCCGGTGCGGGCTACTGTCTCGTTTAACGCCCGCCGTCTTCATCTTTCAGGGCAGCAATAAGAAAACCAGGCCAGGATTGTTGTGAGCCTTAGTAATGATGGTGCTGCACGCAAATAAACCCCAGCTCTGGCAAGCGCGGAGACTCAGCCCTCAGGACACGCAGAGCCTGGCTCAGTTTCATAAACACAGAGCTTCCTATGGCAGCAAAGGCTCTGCACCTTCCCTGACCTTGTATGCCTTTTCCCGTGGTGGGGGTGGAGGAGGGAGGCTGCTGTGTAGTGGAAGGAAGGCAAAGTTGAGTCCCTCCCTCTTGTGGGGAGCTGAAGGAAGGAGCACACCCCAGAGGCAGTCGGAGCAGACGGCCAGGGCTCTTTCTGGGCAGCAGCAGCAGCAGCAGGAGGAGGCAGGGAATGAGCCATGAACACAGGGACACAGTAGAGAACAAGGTACGTGCTCGGGAGATAATGGAACACAGGAGAGAGAGAGAGAGGGAGGGGGGATTTATTAAAAGCTCTTTAAGCCGAGTTCACTCTCGTTGGTCTCTCCCCCCAGACTGGCATGAGCTGGGGAATCTTTTCCTCCCATGGCTACGTTGGAAAGGATGATGAGCTTGGTGGGCTGGATTGGAGTTGGGGTACGGGTGTTTAAGGGGTGTGCACCCCTAAGTTATTGTGCCGTAGATCCAGTCACTACCCTTTAATGCACACTCTCATCCTGGCTTCATTTCCCACAACTCACTCTTTTAGTGCTTGATGGGCCTGATCATGAATTGGAAAGGAGCTAAAAAAAACCAAACAGCTGAGGACTGGATTTGTCCACAGGCATCCCTGATCTGGACCCTCCTCTTCCTGCCTGCGTCCCCCAGACACCCCGTCCCTAACTCTGTGCAGCCCTTGGAACCACTCTGAAGATTAGTACAAGCTCCAAGGAGGGAAAAGGTTCCCTTTGTTTTATTTATTTATTATTTCTATCAGTGCTTAGATCCCCGCCCGCCCCCAATCCGCAGGTCGCTCTGTGGTAAGGCTGTCCCTGAGCAGAGATGAGGGCATGCACTCAGGGGATAGATGGATCCATGACTTGGACCATGCCTTCCTCAGTCCTGAGCTCACCCCTTAAGAGTACCCCCCTCCCCCATCCATGGAGCCTGCACTAATTTCAAAGCAGCACACACCAGGGGGAAATTGCCCTGCCCTTGGTTTGAAATTTGAATTCACCTTTCAAGTTCCTTTATCTGTTGCTTGAATCTACATTTTAGATCAGCCAGAACTTTGTCCCTCCTCCATAGTTTTCGGAGGCGACACTCCTAAAGAAAAATAAAAAGCCAGACACAGAAAGATTTCAAATGTTAAAACCAATTGCTGTCATCCTGTGTTTCGAGTACACAAGGGAAGAATCCCTACCCCAGATTTCTCTCTTTGTTCCCATTACTGAACTACAGATCTCCATGAAACTCTCTCTAGGGGTGCACACCATTTTGGCACTAACAACCCTATTGGTTAAGTCGAAAGCCGTGCGGCTGGTTAGCACTCCACTGATCTAGCCAGAAGCTGGTAGAAATTCCTTCCTACTTTGCATTTGCACAGCCCCAGTTCCCACTTCTCTGTACTCACCTGCCCCTCCGCCCTATAGTCTCTCCCCTAGAACTTCGCTGTCTGATGTTTTGGTGCATGGAATTTGGTTGCAAAAACACGTTGTTCTTTCTGTTAAACATCGCCAAGACAAGACACTGGGTGTTAACAACAAGTGTGATGGTGGGCCACGTTGGCCTGCGCAGTCACGTTTTGGCTGGGACCTGGGCTGCATGTGTGTGTGGAGGCACCACCAGACGATGATGCGGGATTGTCCCGGACTATGTCTGCAGTTAGCCTGGGCTGCGGTCCCAATCAGTCCCAGGCTGGGCTATTGGGGCAAAGCGGGTCAGAGTGCGCTCCCGATGTCCTGGATCGGGGCTGACCACTATCGTGAGGCTGGGGGTCGGGGCGCTGGGTGTCTCCCCATCCCACGCCCCAGCCGCGTAAACGTTTCTTCTGTGGCCCGGTTGTGACGGCGGTGCTCCGCCATCATGCTGGGAAACGGCAACACTCGCTCTTCAGAGCCCCGGGCCCACGAAAAAGAGTGAGGATGAAATGTCTACACAGATTATGCACCCAGAGGCCAACAAAAAATGTCACCTCAAACACTGACAGCAGTAGGTTCCTGCAAGCAGGTCCCAGGTCCCTGCGTTCGAGGCCAGAAAAGCAGATTACCTTTAAAGAAGCTATCAGGAAGCTCTGCTGATCACAGCGGTTTTTTCCACCCACTTATTTTAACCATGTATTCATTTCCTCTGCCTCATTTAAGGTTCCTTCAGTCAAGCATGCACACAGTTAATTCACAGAGGGCCTCTTAAGGGAAAAGTTTTTATAGCTTGTCTGCTTGTTGCCCTTTCCGTTGATCTACTAGTAAGATAAACATTGCTACACTGCTGGTGTGCAGAGCTTCCTTTCTGTACCAAAAAATCCACATTGTATTTTATAGAACATAATCTTCCACTATTAAAGTAAATTGGAATTTTACCATTGCCTTCAGCGGCAGGGGATTGTGTGGATAAAGTCGACGCGCAGAGTGTTTTAGTGAGCTAGAAGCACACACCCTCTACTAAACCTCATGTACTGTGTAAGAAAGGGCACCGTAACCCTTGGCTAGTAGAACTGCACACAGGAAGGTGGAGACAAAGCAGTTCAGGTGATATCTTTTCATGGACCAGCTTATCCAATGAGAGTACGTAACCATGATCACCACTAAGTGGGTCCAATAAAAGAGATCCCCTGCACTACTATTGGAGAGGCCACACAAGACCTTGCCCCACATTAGCCTAGGCTGCAGTGGCCTGTCCGATGTTTGCCCAGTTCTGCCCCAGGGTGAGCAGCCAGCTGCTGTACCGGGCATCGGTCAGAGACTCCGGTGATACGCATTCCGCGTTGCTGCTACCCACCCCAGGCTAAGGGTGCCCAATGAGTGATAACGGACCACTCCCCATGTGGATGGGCCTTCCCAGCCCTGCCCTGCAGTGAGGCCTACTGGCACCACAGAACAGCAGTTGCATTTCACCGTTCCTGGGTATCCACTTTACGGCTAGGAGTGCACGTGGACAATGCCTCAGCCCGCTGCAGGGCACGGGGCGACTAGTGACACGGCCCGCCCGGTTGCCCAACGCAGGGGAGGGGAGTTCGTTTGGACAGCTTTCTCTGCCGAGCTGGGCCAAAGTGTGGCATCTGCATTCGCCCTCCCGGGGCAGCGCGGCCCTACACTGTCTCGCGTGGCTTTATCCACTCTCTCACTGTGAGGCTTCTGGCTCTTTGCTTCAGTTTCCCCATTCGTAAAACATTGGCTAGGAGCTAGAAAGATCCTGGGGGAAAGGAAGAATCAGAATTTGCAAACCCATATTTATTTAACCCACAGATAAATGCTCCAGGACAAACCATGGGTGGGGGGCAATGGGATCCAGTCTCAGAATAAAGCTGCTTCCTGCTTGCATGAAGACGGAAGAAATGCTTCAGTTACGCGGTCATTTAGGGTTTATCTTTATACCCCCAGTCACAAAAATGTCACTGGAGAATTGGATACGCCCAAACAAGAGTGCAGTTGGGAGACCTTCATCGCAGAGTTAGTAATTCCTACCAGCCACAGCTTCCTCTCACCAGGAAAAGGATTAGTGCTGTCAGTGCTGAGTGAGTAGTTTTGAATCGTCTCTCGTGCTGCAGAGCTTTTACGTTTGATCCACTAAGGCCTTCCTTTCCAATTCACCCACCTGCCAAAAAACCAACTGCATAACTCCTGCTTAGCAAATGAGTGATAAAATTGAACAAAAGATAGACAATAGAACATTTATATATTTGTTTTTAGAAGTCCCCCAAATAAATCTATATTGTATCGTTAGTGATTCATTTTAACCAAACTTTAGTTACTTCTAAACTGCCTAAAAAACCTGTGACTTCACAATTGTTATATTAATTATTATTATTAGCATTTATATAGCACCAGCAATGTACCTGGTGCTTTACAGAGAATAAGATACACGGTCGCTGACTGGGGGAAGGGAGAACAGAGTGAGAGACAAGGGATGCGACAGCTCAGGTGCACGTTCTTGGCTTGGTTACAGTAAATTGGGAGTTTGCAGATAACAGGTGGGGGATAATCCTGGGTGGGGATGGTTAGCAGGAGTTCAGAAGGGCGGAGCAAAAGAGGTGGGTTTTGAGGAGGGACTTGAAGGTGTGGAGGGTGGGGGCCAGGCGGATGAGGGCAGGGAGTGAGTTCCAGGCGTGCGGGGCAGCGAGGAAGAAGGGACGAAGGTGGTTATGGGAGCAGGGGAGGCATGGGAGGGTGAAGGAGGGGATGGAAGAGGAGCGGAGTGCTCGAGCAGGGGTTCGGAGGGAGATCAGGGCAGAGAGGTAGGGGGGGAGCGAGGTTGTGAAGGGCTTTGTAGGTGAAGACAAGGAGCTTGTGCAGAATGCACTCAGGAAGAGGGAGCCAGTGGAGAGAGGAGAGGAGAGGCTGCACATGGTCAAAGCGATAGGCTAGGTGGATGATCCTGGCAGCAGTTTTGAACAGAGATAACGGAGGAAAGGTGAGAGCGGGGAAGGCCAGCGAGGAGGAGGTTACAATAGTCGAGGTATGAGATGACTAGGACGTGGATGAGAGTTTTAGCAGAGATCTTGGCAATGTTGTGGAGGGAGAAGCAGCAGGATTTGGCAATGGAGTCAATATAGGGTTTGAAGGTGAGGTGCGAGTTGAAGATGAAGCCTAAGCTGCGGGTTTGGGGGACAGGGAGAATGGAGACCCCGTCAATGGTAATTGACAAGGAGGAGGGACAGGAAGGATTGGGAGGGAAGATCAGGAGTTGAGTTTTCACCATGTTCAGTTGAAGCGAGACCAACAAGCTCAGATATTTAGACTAGCAGTGCTGCTAAGGTACAGATTTTAACATTTTGAACCACCACATGCTAGCCCCATGCCTTTTAGAATTCTAAAGTTAGAATTGAACTTTTGAAGGGAGAGTGGAAGCTTCTTAGCTAGTTCCCATAATTTCAAAGTAACTTCTATTAGCAGCCTGACTTTTAAAAAAAATATATATCCTGTAAAAATCTAGGCCACAATGGTAAAATAACTTATGGGCACATAAGCAGTTTCAGGATTGTAGCTCAATGTACTTAAGGATGGGTGTAGTAAAATTAGCTTTAAGCTAAATTTAATGACTTGGTTTTACTGTGTGTAGAGAAACAGGGGTTTCCTGTGTTGGTCCCCAAATATAGGTAATAGAGACAACGTAGTACAGCAATATCCTTGATTGGATCAACTGCAGCGGGTGAAGATAGGGGGATGAAGGACCCTGTAAGGTCCAAACGTTTGGCTAAGTCTCCTACAAACAGATCAGACTGGCACACAAACGAGTATTAGTGTATTATTCAAACTAGTTTTATTCATTTCAGTGCCCACTTTTAATAAGGATTGAAACTTTTGAAGACTATAGCCATAAGAATAAGAGCAGCAGTTTCAATTCCGGAGGTTTTTCGCTACCTTGATACATCAGACGTGTAAGCGGTTTACTTTTAAATTCAAAACATCACCGTGGTCACCACAGACTCTTTATTGAAAGCCAAAGATTTAAGTGTAAAGAAACCTAGAAAGCTTTGGCATCCTCCACGCTGTAGCCTAGTCTGTGGAATACACTCACTTTGCAAACTGTGCCTTCCCGGTCTTGGACCAATAACTGCTGCTGAACGCTTACATGCGCACACCAACAACAGTCTAAATAAGACATCGTCTGCACCAAGCTGTCTCTCTCTCGCATTTGGGATCAACACCGAAACCACCCTCTCTCGACTTCCTATTGTCTACTTGGCCAACGCTGCCGATCCTCACAGCCTTCCCCAATTGCTAGTTCCTTTGTAGAGATATTTGGGAACCGGACACAAGCGAACCACCGTGTAGGACGCAGGGAGGTTCCTGGAAAGGGACGCCGAGACCCATCAGGGTTTACAGTAAACATGAATCGGGTCAGCCTGTCTGCATGTGGCAAGTTGCCAGACAGAACCGTATTTATTTCCTTATGGCTCAGTCCTGACACCGTACCATTCGCTGCCAATTACTAACACGGCAAGAGGCAGATTTGTCTGCTACCGTTAGAGGAAATCTAGAGAGTGAGCTGAGTTTTGAGGCAGGAGGCTAATAGGAGAAAAGTCTCCTTTAAGAGACTGGCTTCCTGTTTGCCAGCCACTCGTTTCTCCCTCTGCTGGGTCATTAAGAGCCGCCTCAGAAAGCGAACCCTACGTTGGTCCGACCAGCTCCATCATTACCGGAAAAGAGCCACAATGATAACCCTGATGGCAGTTGCTAGTGCCATGACATGCACATAGGGCATTTAATTTTTTCGAGAAGGAAGCATGCGTCTCTCTGTGTTTAATTATATATTTAAAGTTAGTGGGGAAAAAAAACAACTTTCAGCTCTGAGCTCCTCTAGGGTGGGGGTTCACCCCTTGTCTACTGTAGGGGAGAGAAGGGAGGCATTACCAGGACCAGTCACTCTACACAATGTTCTGCGACCCAGCGCCCATCACAGCAGCAGCTATTGTTATTGTAAGAACACTGCAGACTACAAACACTTCTCCGTACGGACAGGGCGCTAGGAAAGAGGTCTACAAAGAGAGTGTGAAAGAAACATCAGTTTGGGTTAATTATGGATTACCCTCCAGTTCCAGCTCAGAAGGAGGGCATGTACAAATCTGTGTTAGAAAGAGAGAGTTGAAGGATAACTCAGTGGAATACAGTTCAACCTCTACTTTACCAAGAAGAGACATTCTGAAAAGGAATACAATACTGGGTGGGTTTTTTATTATTTTTATATATGCAATCAAGTCAAAGTTTAAACAACTGTTGCACATTACAACTTGCCGTATTTACTGTATTAACAAAATACAGATCTGGAAAACTAGATTATCCCTGCTGATTCTCTAGAACCCAAAACCAAATTCTGGAGGTGACCATACCTGTTGGTTTGGACTCCTGGGTTTCAACCGTATTAAGAAACACAAAGAGGCAACTGGTAAATAAGCCAAGAGGATTCCCAGCACACTGAACATTTTTCCACTCCCCTCCCCCGCTCTGTATCAATCACAGTCTATGAAGGCGAAGGCTGGCACACTTTTCCAAAAGTTCTTCATCTGGTAGAGGAAGGGTGCCATTTTACAGATGGGTAAAGAGGGTCCAAACAGTGAATGACTTCAGTCACCCACTAGACAGAGTAGAAAAGATCCATCTCCCCAAGGAAGTGTAGAGGGAGAGCAAACATATTTGTTCCAGTCCTAGAGTCACATCTGAGCCTAGCTCATTGGTGATATGGGGCACATCCGCTACACAAGTCACTGCAGGGTGGTGGTGGCGGCGGCGGGTGTTGCGTAGCGGTCGCAGGCAGACGTCCCTGCAGGGTGGTGGCAGTGGCGGGTGTTGCGTAGCGGTCGCAGGCAGACGTCCCTGCAGGGTGGTGGCGGTGGCTGGTGTTGCGTAGCGGTCGCAGGCAGACGTCACTGCAGGGTGGCAGTGGCGGGTGTTGCGTAGCGGTCGCAGGCAGACGTCACTGCAGGGTGGCGGTGGCGTGTGTTGCGTAGCTGTCGCAGGCAGACGTCACTGCAGGGTGGCGGTGGCGTGTGTTGCGTAGCTGTTGCAGGCAGACATCACTGCAGGGTGGCGGGTGTTGCGTAGCTGTCGCAGGCAGACGTCACTGCAGGGTGGCGGTGGTG
>QEPC01009246.1:3514731-3527707 GCA_003113815.1 Sphenodon punctatus
CCACCCCCCATCTCCTCCTCCTCATACTCCGAACTGCCCCCGCCCCCTCATAACCCCCTCATAACCCCTTCCTCCCCATTCCTCAGACCCTCCCCTCTCGTCCCCCCGTCCCCTCATGGGCTCAGGCCCAAGGCGGGAGAGTGGTTGAGGTGTCTCTGGTCTGGCTAATGGCCAGTGCTGTTGGGGAAGTTGGTATCAATTAGAGCAGTTCCTAGTTCCTGCTGAAGGGGCAAAAGTTGGCATCGAATGAGTTTTGAGGCCGCGTCTCTAGGGCAGCCAGGCTGAGATGCTGGTCTCAGGTTTGTAAGGATGAGCCTGCCATGAATGTCAGTCTCGCCGCCGGCGGCTCCAGGCCGGGGCCCAGCCATTGGCATGAGGACTCTTACAGGCGCTCCGAGCAGAGAGGCGACGCACGGAAGAGACCAAGGGGCCAGGCTGCATTTACTCGCATGCTAATCCGGAGATCGCTCTCAAAGAGACGCTTTCTATGCGTTTGTAATAGCTCGCTCTGAGAAAGGTTGGGGAGCAGAGAGCAAGAAGCGTGTACGTTGCAGTTTCCACAACTGGTTGTTCTGGACTAGCATAGAAACTCAATTAGCAAGTAAGAGGGAGGAGAAGACAACAGGATCCTTCAACTGATTCAGCTATTTCACAACAGTGAAATAGACAAAAGGATGCTTTGCACCCCCTTTTCTTCCCAAACGCTTTGGTTGCGATCTACAGGACGCTTGGGATTTGCCTTAGGGAGTGGAAGCCCAAAGCAAGTTGTTTGTGGTTCGTGATGTTCCTCTCTACCATACAAATGTGCATGCTGCCAGTTCATTTTGATGGGACCCTATTTATTTAGTAGCTCCGTTAGGAATGAAGTGCTAGACAATCAGCAGAGGCAGAGCTGGGATTATGTAGAGTTTAGTGCCTTTGGCCACGATTCAGAACTCCCGCACGTGCAGTTTACGCGTACATGTGCGCATGTGTTTTCTTGTACTTTGCACGTGTCACAGTTCCGTGCGCACACAAACCGTGTGCTTTATGAGTGCACCCGCAGGGTTTAGGAGCAACTCCTTTCTCTAATTTGTGAGACAGAATTGTATGGTTAAAGTATAGGCCTGGATGATGTGAGATAGGATTTAGATTTGTAACTCTGCCAAAAATTGAACCAAACCGCTGTGCCTCAGTTTCCCCATGTATGAAATTGAGATGATGGAGTTGATTCTCCATTGCCTTTTACCTGGCACAGTCACGTGCGCCTGTGCAAAGTGAGGGCTAGCATTTAACACTCTGTTCATAGCTGAAATACACCAGACAGAACCAGGCCCACCCTTGGGACCCTCCATGCTGAACCAAGCCCTGCTGGACCACTCGGACCCGTCAGACTACGCTCAGGAGACCCCCAAGAGCATCGTGACATCCTCTGGGGACCAGGCCTTGACCCCACCCTTCTAGTAGGACCTCCGTCCATTGCCCCCCTTTTGACAGCAGTTCCATGATCTGAACTGCAGCTAAACCTCCGTCTCCTTAGCTGGGGAATCTACCAGGAAGCATCCCGGAGCCTTGGCTTTGCATGTGTTTGCAGGCTTATGTGTGCATTTACACGTAACTCCCAGAATGCTGAGCACCCGCAATGAGTTCAGCAACAGTGGTGCTTGCTCTGCTGCTTTTAAGATCAGGCCTATATTTATAAATTCTTCTTCTCTTCCAGTTTCATACAATCTTACTCACGTCTAACAGATCCCTGAAGGATCTGTCTCTTTTCATACTGTGCTAACACTTGTAGAGTTTATCATGCTGATCTGAGACTGACCGCAAGAACCGTCCTTAGGGCAGTTAGTACCATCATGAAAGCCGTTCACATCAGTGGGACTTGGGCCAGTCCATAGTCAAGATTTGACCGTTTGTATTTTAGTGATTTATTTAAACTTCTGCCCTTCCCTTCCGCCAAGGCTCCGGGCGGATTACAGCATTAAAAACACAAAAATCCCTTTAAAAAACCCCACCCACCCCTATCCCTCCTGCCAAACGCTTTGCCAAAAAGAAAGGTTTTACATTGCCGCCTCGAGAATAAGCTCACCCTTGGGCTCTGGAACTGTCACGGACATCATGACTCGCCTTGGTTTCAGCTTACACCTCGCCTCACCCCACCTACTTCCTCTGGGTCAGTTATATCCTGCTTTTGTTCAGTCTGGTCACTTTAAAGACCACTGCTGACGTCTCACAATTCCTGCACAACCACAGTGCAAATGGCAAATAGTTGATTTCTAATTTAAAATACAACAGAAGTGTTACCAGTGCGCACTCTACTCATTAGGCCCAGGTTATCAGTTTCCTCCCACTTTGCCTCAGCTGCTCAGAATCTAGTTGTCTGTCTCCCCTCCAACCTGTCTACCTCCACAAGCTCTCTCATTTCAAATAGGACTCCACAGTTTCAACAGCTTTTCCATTTTAATGTATATGTTTTGTTCACTGATGGGTTTTATTGCGTTTTCTAAAACATTCAGTCCTTTGGGTTGAACTCTATGTAGACAACCCACCACATTTGGGTATAACATTGTTCCCCCCCCCCATCTTTGAGATTATATCTTGTCTGCTTTGCAACTTTTTTCTTGCCATCAGTGTAAGATCTACATAGTATGGCAACTGATGTGGCCAAGCTGGGTCAATCAAAATCTTATTTGCCTGATCTAGTTGGGCCTTCTCTATGACTTTTAAAATTAGAGGAACTGGTGGAAAAGCATACACTAGACAACTCTACTTTGAAGGCAGCTCTACTTGTAACCTGCTCTGGTACAATAGAGATAGCATTTTGTATTCTGCAAATTCGTAAATGAATCTATCTCTGGTTTTCCCCACATATAAGTTATCCTTTCAAAACGTTGCGAGCATAATTTCCATTCGTGCTGTTGGAAAGTTAATCTGCTCAATCTGTCTGCCTCCATATTGTCTTTTCCTCCCACATGGATAGCTAAAAGGTTTCAGCCCAGTGCCATTTCTTGCAGTTCCAAGAAACTGATGTGTTGTTTTGACTCATAATCATGCCATTTTCCATTTACACATAGTTTCCCCATATGTGCTCAACCTATGAGAGACTCTGTCTCTTTGCTGAGAAGTATAGAGTGAGTATCCTCTTGCTTGGTTAAGTAGTACATCACCGTTGTATTGTCTGTGGATATTTGTTCAACATGTCCTTCTAAAACAGGTGCAAAACTCTGTAAGACGTTTCTCACTGCTTGCAATTCCAAGATGTGTTGTTTTGCCATTTTCCGTTTACACATAAGCTTCCCCATATCTTCTCCTCAACCTATGAGAGAAGCATCTGTGGTTACAAAACAAGTTGGCTGTAACGGGGTGAAAGGTATATCTTTTAAAACAAATTCCTTATTTTTCAATATCCTTATTGAATCAAGCACTTCGTGTGGGACTCTTAGAATTCTGGACAAACTGTTTTGCATTGATTTATAATTTGATCGTAGCCAATGTTGTAACGGTCTTATAAACAAACTTGTATATGAAGTTAAACAAGATGTTGAAGCCATAAGCCCCAAAATGCGAAGATGCATCTTAGCACATTGATTTAAGTGTTTATACAACAGGCCTACTCTCTCAGGTATATCTATTAGGGCTGTAGCGGAATATCGCAGCGGTAGCTATTTCCGACGGAAACAGTGTTTCCGCAATTAGTGGAACGGCATGGCAGAGGCTTTCATTCCGCGGTTTCATTCCGTGGTTCCGCTTATTTAATTCCGCAACTTAGTGGAATCGTGGAAACATGACCTTTTCGCTATTTCCGCACTTCCGCCAGCGCCACAAAATAGCGGAATAGCAGTTTTCCGCAATTTCTCCGCAATTCCGCGATTTGCAGAATTCCGGCGGAATTAGCGGAATATCCGCAGAAAAGTCGCAGTGTGGCGCGGCCAATTCCGAAATGGCGGAACGGAATCGCGGTGCGGTAAAAGCTGCTGCCGCATCAGCCCTAATATCTATATACCTTTTTTTGGTGGAGATATTTTTGCTTCAGAAGACTCTGTCATTGACCCTCTATATTTAATTTTCTGTGTTGGGCATTGTATTGATTTCTTAGAAGTCCCAAGCGTTCACATACAATTTTAGTTATTGCAGCATGTGGCAGGGCTGTGCCATAAAATGGCGCCTGCCAGGCGGATCCCCTAAAATGGCCACCAAAGAGAAAGTGGCTACGTTTGGGGTGTAGCTTGAAGGATAAAGAGAGACAAGAAGGAAGCTGGTTTTGGCTGTAGGAGAGAACAGTCTGCTCTGGGATAGAGAAGAGGACACGGCTCTGGAGAGGCCTGTTGGTTCCTGAAGGAAGGAGACCAGAACCTGGAGGGGAAGAACCTGAGTCAGATAATATAGGTCTAGCCAAACACAGTCCCAGGCTAGTTACCTTCAACTATGAGCAGTCTTTGAATGCAGCTCACAATCACAGAGGCTTGGTGCCTGGCCTATGAACTGGAATATAAATAAACCGTGTCAAGCTGGAACCAAAGAGTGAAACACTTCCTTGGGCCTGATCCTGCATACACTCACCCACAGTGAAGGTGGGATCTGCTACAAATGGTGGAGATTTTGGACATGTCTTGCTAGTTAGAAGACCAGTGTTCCCCAAAGGCGATAAGGTCCTGGAGCAGGGGAGTGCAGTAGAGGGTTGCACCCAGAGAGAGAGGGTTACACTTGACAGGGCAGAGCAGCGAGGAGTATAAGAGGGAGCTCTCCCAAGGGCTCGGGGCTCAAGCGGGCTGGAGCCAGGAGGTTCGCCCCAACCCCACAGCAAGATGTGGCTACAGGGAAACAAGATGGCGACAAGAGGATTGCGCCCTTGGAGGCAGCTGCTCAACTTGTGAGGCTTTGTGGAGCCAAAGTGAGGCGGTGTGACCAGAGGCCAGGACAGCAAAGTGACAGGTACTGGGGACCCCCGGGGGAGGTACAAAGAAGTGGCACCACTGTGGCCAGGCAGGACAAACCCTACCTATGTAAACCCCATGAGGAAACCGAGAGGGAGACTGCATGGGGTGCTGTGAAACAGGGAGCCAAGACATTAAGCTGTGCCAAAGAGGTGGGGGTACAGGAATCGCGAGGGATCCCTGGAGAGAGACTATAATAGAGAACGGGAGGTACTAACCATTGAAACCAGGCAGAAAAGGTGCTGGAAGTGTAACCAGCTGGGACCCATTAAAGGAGCTTGTCCGCTGAGGACAGTGTCACAGAGGGACATGGGGCCTCACAGGAGAGATACTGAACTATAGGTCTAGCATATATGTAACGCTAAAGGTTAAACATGGATGTAATGTTCAGAACTGACAAGTCATGTAGTGTAAACTGACAGTTGGGAAACTCCAAGAAGTGGAGACATTTAAAGATGTGGATTGATGGCAGACAGAATCCTATGGAGATGCAAATGGATCTTCTTGTTTACCTTTCTGCGGACGTGACAAACCTCAGGTTTCCCCAAGGCGGGAAAAACTAACAAAGACTTTGTTTTGTCCGTTTGCTTAAATAGTCTTTTCAAAGAGAGACATTCAGCCGTCTTCTACTGTCTCTTGGAGAGAGCCCATCTGCATCTTGCCTGCCAGCAAGGAGACTGCTGGAACAATGGACTGAGAGGAAAGACTTTGCTTTCTACCAACTAGGAGATCAGTGCCCAGCCGTTCTACATCACTGGCTGAGAATGTGCTTTCTATAGTATAGGGTAAGCTGTATATAGAGATTCACCCAGCATAGAATAGGATGCGTTATGTTACTTTCCATTTCTTTAGCCACTGTGTATCAACTGTTCTAGCTTTTTTATGAAGAGGTGTCTGTAGTCTAACATTGAGAACGCAAGTGAGCCACTTGAGTTTTACAAGGGCTTGCGAACCCAGAGAGAGAGAGTCTGTGAACGGGAGTTCTGGGAGTTTGGGTGGCAAAAGGATTTCCCCTTTGCAGGACTGGACCATCCGAGAGAGAACTGGTTCAGGTGGGCTGCAAGTGAGGGAAATTGAGTCACTCAACCCAGGAAAGTGGAGTGTTGGACCCTCAAACCGTGACAGACAGCCAAGAGATGCTGGGCCTAGAATAGGCCAGGGCACATAAAGAGAGACTGCCCTGGGAGAAGGGGACAATGGAGACACGGGCTTAGAGGACCAAGGAGAAAATAAAATGACTCGGACGGGCTTAACGCTAGAAGCCCTAGAGAAGTGGAGAAAAATAGTGAAAGGGTGTACTAGGGATCTCCGTGATAGAGGTACCCAGACAGACCTGGCGCAGGAGAAATTGGAGGCCTTAAGGAGAGGAATGGTCTTAATGACAAGATCTACGGAAGAGGCGGTGAAGGAAAATGAAGCTCTGAAGAAAGGCGGAAAGGTTATAAAGAGAGGCGTATAGAGAGAGGAAAAAATGAGACCTCTGAAAGTTCAGAGGAGGAGGATTCAATGCCTTCCCTCGAGGATGAGGAAGTGGAAGGATTACTGGTAGAAGAGGTAATGCCTCAGGACATTGAGAGGGATACCTTAAACCAGATAAAAGAAGCGGAGTTCTTAAGACCTGGAGCCGAGTATAAGGACATAACTGCGGAGGTGGGAAAGGGGATAGGTTCCCTAAAGGGGTGCTCAGAGGTAGAATGGGAAGGAATAGGCTGGACCTTAGAAAGGTCCTAAGAGCAGCCAGGAAAGCTCCGGAAAGGAATAGGGAGGAAACAGGTGGGAAGATGGAAACACCTGAAGGAATTGAAAGTAGGCATGCTCTGAGGAGTTTGATGATTGCCAAGGATAAACTAGAAAAAGAATTGGAAATGGAAAAGGAAAAAAAAGTAAGAGCAGACTGAGAGGTAGAGGTGCTTAGAGCAGCCTTCGAAGAGCGGGGAAAGGGCATGATGGAAAACCCTTCCTATAATGGGGAAAAAAGGATAGCTTCCCTAAATGGGGGTTCAAAAGAAAAGCCTCTTTGGAAGCCTCTTTAAAGAAGGAGGGGAATCATGAGCAAAGACTTCCATGGTTATGGTAGAATGTTGCAGGAAACCTAAAGGAATTGCAAAGGAGAGCCCTGAGAAATAAAATGATATTGAGATATTGTGTTAAATGCTGGGATTATGTTACAGGGAGTAAGCCTGTTTCAAGGTTCCCAGGGCTGGGAGGTATGGAAGGAAAGGGTGGGCCTGCCTCCCATGCCAGAAACGGAAATGTAAAGGCTGAAGGAAGCCTATATGCAAACTGTAAGCAGGGTGGAGGATTACCATAATCTCCCCTGCAGGAAACCATGGGTTGCAAGAATCCCCGTAAGAAAGGAGATAATCAGAGCGGAAGGTAGCTCTACCATTCATTGTAAAAGCCTGGCAGGGGAGGCCCGCAGGGAACCCTAAATTATGAGGCCTGGCAAGGGAGGCTAGCAGGCTATCGGAATGAGTTGAGTGACAAAACCTGGGTTGAAGGAAGCTCTAGTGAAAATGGGACACAACGGTGGAAAATATACTGGCTGTAAACACTGGGGAAGGGATAGTAAAGATGTGAATGATGGCATGTATTCTGACCTGTGTAGATCAAGAGGGTCCCAGCGTGGGAGTGTCCGGAAGGCATGGTGAGCCGGCCTCCCAACCCCACGAGGGGTAACAAAGCCTGTATGTTGGGTGGAGGCGGCTCCCCAACAAAGGTGGTAAAAGCCCGATAGGGCTATAAAGATTGTACAGGGCTTTAAGTCCTGGACCCCAGTGGAACAGGCCTGGCTACATAGGGGCAATGTGGAGGCCAGGGGGCATTAAAGCCCAAGTCTGGGTACTAGACCCCTAAATGCAATTGTGTGCATAAAGATGGTGGACTAAATGCTTGCAGGAAAGCTTTCCATTTATTGTCAGATGGACTCACCTGACGGTAATCCCATCTTGGGGGGGAAGGTGTGTGGCAGGGCTGTGCCATAAAATGGCGCCTGCCAGGTGGATCCCCTAAAATGGCCACCAAACAGGCAGTGGCTAAGTTTGGGGCGTGGCCTGAAGGATCAAGACAAGCAGGAAGAAGAAAGAGAGTCTACTTCTGGCTGTACAAGAGGACAGTCGGCTCTGGGACAGAGAAGAGGACACAGCTCGGGAGAAACTTGCTGGCTTGAAGGAAGGAGACCTGAACCTTGAGGGGAAGAACCTGATGTGAGTTGGGTAGCTAGCCACTGGACTATGTGGGGCTAAGCTAAGAAGCGATGGACTGTATCTTGTGGGAATTGGCCAGAGGTTGATGCCTGGCCTATGGACTGTGACCAATAAATTGACTTTTAATTCCCCAACGAAGTGATGGCTGTGTAACTCTGGGGCCTGATCCTGACAACACGTACACCCACGGTGACGGTAGAACCTGCTACACAGTATTTCTGTGTACTTGCTGGAGGATATCCCGTACCAGAAGCCAGTCATCGAAATAGGGAAATATTGGAATACCTTGTACCATAATTGGAGTAATTCATTTGTTAAATAACCAAGGCGCAGTCAGTAGCTCAAGAGGTAACGAAGCATACAGATAATGAATGTTTTCATGCAAAAATCTGAAGTACTTCTTGTGGCATTTTCTCAATCTAATATGAAAATAATCATCCTTCAAATCTAAAGATACAGTAATTGTAGAGTTACTGTTTTACACTTCAAATATTTAATATATTTAACATTCTTACATCCAAGATTGGACTAAGGCCTCTATCCTTTTTAGGAATTAGAAAGTATCTCAAATAGAATTCTGGAACCACTTCAGTGACCCCTTTTTGATGATAATTCTGAAATGTCTTTATTTCTTTTTTTCCATTTGCCAACGTGTCTCTATTTTTAATATGACCTCTTTCAGGTGGCAAAATAATAAACTGAACTGAATAACCCCTTTTTTAAAATTAGGTCTGTAATCTATGGCTGTCTCTCTCCAGAACAAATAATGTCAGTCTGTCAACAAAATTAACAGGAGCGGTGTCAATACTTAACCACTCAATATGATCAGGATACTATTTGTCATTGCCTATTTTTGTGTGTGTGATATTCCTGTTGATCCCACAGAATGTGGGCGGTATTGTTGCCTTCCTCATCAAAAAGTCAGTTTTCCAACCTATTCCTGTGGTGATATTCTGTGTAGAACGTAACCATGCATCTCTCCTTCTTGCAGTTGTATTTGCCACCAATCGAGAGGCTGAATTACAGATGTGCTGGGCATTCTGCAATTGGAACCTAGCAGCTATGATTCCTTCATACTGCAGTTTCATACAGTCTTGGGGTAGCATATGTAGGTAGTTTGATGGTTCTGGTATGACGCTATACCTGATACGTAATTTGGTGCTCTCATCATCGTCATACTTGAACCAAAGTTTTCCGTTCAAAAACATCTATTTTCCCTCCCTTCTCTGTCCATTGGTAATGTTTTTTGTATGTGTCTCTACGCATTCTGATGAGGCTGCTACCACCAGGGAATTTGGTAGTGGATGATTCATATACATCTGAGAAGAGCTTGGAGGCAGAATATAAACTAAGCTTGCTGCTGGGCACACAGAAGTCACCACGTTTCCCTGGCCAGCCTAGGAAGTAAAATCAGAATGAGTTGGATTGTCTCTGGATGATGGAGTAATTTGAATACAGAATCAAACTCTGCTTCCTAAACTGATACAGTTTCGCGCGATAATGCTTTGGTGAATCTTTTTACCAATAGCTAGAATTACTTATGGACTTCCATCGATGGCATTGAGGAATAATCTGTCAACTCCGCTGACGGTGCTGGAAGTATTGCATCTAATGACTCTGTTGAAGATATCTCTGTAGGTATTGGTAATGGAGTATGATGTCCCTTTAAAGCTTCTGCTGTTTCTTCTGCCATAGGTGTTGGAGAGGTTGATCATTCCTCTGGATGTTCATCCTGCAGCATTTCAGCATGCACTTCCACAGGTAAGTTCTTGTCTTTTTTTTTCTTTTTTATCACTTTGGCCCTTTCTAAATGGGCCGTGACTGGTGTGTGCGTGTCGGTGTGCGCGCCACAATGTGGGTAATGTGGGGGTAGGGGGCCGGTGCACACCTATCCCCATGCATGGAGCAGTTGGTGTTTTCACTGGTTGCTCTGTGCATGGACGATGGGTGGAGGTGGGTGGGGGCATGCTTGTGTTTCGTGAGAGCACACACGTGTGCCCACTCACCCGCTGCCACTTTCAAATGGGACACGCTCACGCAGCGACCTGCATGGCCATGTGTGGGTGCATCGAATGTAAAAAGGGCCTTTCTTTCTCTAATTGTTTTAACTTCTTCCTCTAGAAAAACAGTTGATTCCTGTTCAGTTAATGCACATTGAGTGGGTAATGTGTCTGCATGTATTTGGCTTGACGTCGAAGCATGAGCCTCTGTCAGCTTGGACTCACAGAACTTTGTCGATGCTTGCTCTTGTCTCAACGTCAGTGTTTCAGTTGACGTTAATTCTCTATTTTTCTCTTTTGCAATCAAGTTAGTATTTGACTTGGAACTAAAAATGTTTTGAAGACAATCCATTATAACAGATGGCTCTATATCTTGTTTATCATACTCTCTTCCCTGCCAATATAGCCAAGGTCCAGAATGTAAATTTTCTTGTCTCCAAGAAGGAGAATATAAGTGGGATGGTAGAGGCTTAACTGGTGGTGTGTAACCTGGAGCTGGCCACTACCCCAGGTCCTGAGTATCGCATGACATGGCTTAACTGGCCACATTTGTAGGTTGAAAAGGAGACATTCAATTCCTTAATAATGTTCTTTCCTCTGCATCCTATTCAACTTCCTCTTCTGAAGTAGATACTAGTCTTTGGTCTTTTTCTCTGTGCCTTTCCTCTAAGCACAGCTAATTCCTCTTTTTACCCCTGTTTTCTTTCCTTTCTTCAGGAGTGCACTTGGCACCCTTAAAACATTTGGCAATCTTTTTGGCTGTGGGGGCTGAGCTGTGACCAGAGAATTGGTGGACGAAGCTGGCACGGATTGTTTCCCCCCTTCTGATATCACATTTCTTGATGTGGAGGAGATTAATGGTGCTGATGGATTTGCTGGAGGTTCCAAAGCAGGTCCTATGGGAACCTTATTGGACCCATATCTTCCGCCCCCACCCCCAATAATGCTTGTTCAACACGTAGACTCAGAAACCTCATTTGTCTTTCTCTGTGGGCTGTCGGGGTAAGTAGGGAACGTGCTTTGCAACCAGCATGTTTACGTCCCTCGCCTAGGCAAATAAGACATGCAGATCTTTCATAGGTAATTTTCTGTTGCAGGATTTACAATGGTTAAAACCTGTTTTTGAAGCCATTTCTATCCGTTAGTGAAGTACTTTCCGTAGCTGATGAAGTGAACTGATCTCTCAGAGCGGTGTGAAGGAATTAAAGATCCGAGGAGAGTGGGAGTTTATGTACTGGGGGAGGTCACGTGTTTAGGGTTTGAGTTGAAAATAACTCCTTATTTTGAATGGCTAGTGAAGGGCTGGAAGTGACTCAGCGCTCACACAAAACCCATATGTAAGACTATACAGACCCACTCCAAGGAGAACTAGCTGTCTGTCTCCCTCCAACCTATCCACCTCCACAAGCTCTCCCATTTCAAATAGGACTCCATGGTTGCCCTTGACAACTCACGGGGCCTAAGACACAAATCATCAGAGAAACATACGACAATTCAATAAGGCTGGGTCCGGACAAGTGCACAGAGCCTTTGTGTGAAAACCAACGCGATGTAGCCCATGCTCAGTCTGCGCAGCCGCCCCGCAGATGTTTGGTGGAAAATGGAGGAAAAGTGCCAGAAATAAAGACCTCGAAAGCCTCAGGACCGCCTACCCCCGCTGTGTCTTTATTCGGTTTTCTTTTTCCTTCTCACTCTTTGGACTGCTCCAAAAAGCAGCAGTGAGAGCGAGAGCAGGCTTGCTCCTCAGACTGCACCTGGGACACACGGGGGCTGACGGCCGTGTAGGTGGGCAGAGGCTGCGCGCACCCTCATAGACGGGAGGTGGCCACATGGGTGCACACTAGCGCGGATTAGCCAGCATTCACAGCAGGCATCCCCTTCCCGGAGATGAGCCCTTGTCCAGGGAGGGTAACGCCTAATAAATGGTGTGGGCTAATATTCGCTAATGGGGGCTGTTTGTCTTGTTTGTTTTCACCTCTGTGTGTGGTGCACGGGGAGGCATAGCGAGACACCAATACGTCTGGCCCATGAATAAACCTGAAAGTGATAACAGGAGTGTGAGAAGCACCATCAAATACAGGTTCCGAGAGCCTCAAGTGTCCTGAGTCCTGGCCTATGGCAATTCAGGAGTGGGCCCCCAACAGACAGGAGCCAGGCGTAAACTAGAAATAATCAACACTGGTGGGCAGGATCGGTTCTTGAGGGATAGGTTTGTAGGGAGTTATTTTTATATTGTATGTTTATTATTTTATTTTATACCTATCTTTATGTTATTACTGCCCTAAGCCTTTGGGATAGAGTGGCTTATAAATCTAAATAAGTAAAAAAAAAACTAGAGGTCCTATGCATTCAGAAAATTGGCTGGCTCCTGATAGTGGAAACCATGTTCTTCAACGTCCTGCTCTTACAGTGCTGTAGCAGTTCTTGTTTTCTGTTTAATGGCACTGATTGAGCAGACTGGGTGGCTGTCAGCCGCCGCGGCCGCTTCTCGGCGCGGCGGCCGCCCTCCACGGCCCCAGGCCCCGCCCCCGGCAGTTCCCCAGCATGGCAAACCGTGGTGCGGCGTTCGGGGCCGCAGACGCAGGCGGAAGCCACACCCGACGCCGCACACCCCGCCCCCGACAGGCCGTTACCAAAGGCCACGCCCCCGCGGCGGGCAGGGACGCCGACACCTACAACGGCGACGCCCGCCCAGGCAGGGCCCCGCCCACCGCTGCGCCGCTCAGCACGCTTGCGGGGGCGTGCAGAGGGCGGGGCTGCTCCTATTTAAGCTGGCCGGCTCAGTAGCTCTGGGCCGGTGAACAGAGCCTAGCCTGGATGAACTAGCCCCCTCCCTGTTGCCTGAAGCTAAGTATTG
>QEPC01009246.1:3535328-3550668 GCA_003113815.1 Sphenodon punctatus
CTGTTCCCCTTCCTAAGTCTCTCCCCCAGCTCCTGTCTCTCAGATTGTAAGCCCTAGGGGCAGGGACCCTGTCTATTTTATTACTTTGTAAAGTGCCAGGTACACTGCTGGCGTTATATAAAAGTTTGTTAATAATAATAATAAAAATAATAACAATACCAAACAGCTATGTCAGGCTCACCCCCACCCCACCCCTCAGCAATCCCAGCTTCCTGACCATTACATCTTTCTCTGTCAGGATCCCTAGGTCCACAAGTACTTGCAGGAGCAGGCCCAGGTTTCTCAGAAGTCCAGAATCAGAGGCACAGATAAGGCACACTCCTCCAAGGCAGAACACAGGGGTCCAGAGCAAGGGTAAGACCAAGGCAAGGCATGCGGCTTCAGCATGAGGGACAGGTTCAGAGCAGAGGACAAACGGGTTCTAGGTGAGGGCAGAGAGCAAACAAAAAGTATGACATTGCTCCGCCCAGCTTCGCACGCCAGCCAGGAAGCTGGGATGGGATGGGTGTGGAAAGGGCTGAGTCCATAAGGCAAAGTCTGTGTTGAGATTACAGAGCAGCAGTGTCCCTGTGAAGCCTGCGTGTTAATTCAGTACTCCCAGGACTGCTGTGCCAAGGTCTGGGTACTTATTTGTCATTCTACTTTCCCCAGTTTACCTCTCCCAGCTCTGTATTCCTGATCCCTGGTACGGGGGGCGGGGGGAGGGAATAGTTCTCCCTCATGCAATACGTGAGACATGCTTGGCTGATCTGCGAGCGGGAAGTATCCTCTCCTTCCTGACTTTCTACTCTTGGGGCCCTCCGGGTTTACTCCAGCTCTGACTGGCATAACTCTAGCCCGTACTGATTACTTCACTTACTATGAAATGCAGTCACCTTTGTGATGACATGCAGTCTCTGTCTCTCTGTCCACACCAGCATTACACACCAGTTTTGGACAGAAAATGCGGCATTTAGTTGAAGCCACATGGAGTGTTCAGGCAGGTAGAATGTAATAACTAGACTTTCATCCTGGTAGCAAAAAGTAATGGTGGTGCATTTGCCACTGACAATCCTCAGGAATTAATTTGGCTCCTCTGGCTTTTCACCACCCTGGCAGTCAGCTCAGCTCTGAACTTCCAAGTCCCGAATTATTGCTGTCGTTATTTAATATAGGTATGGCAGAACCCTTGGGGTCATAACCAAAGTCATGTTGTGGGGGGTGCTGTACAAACTCAGGGCTAGAAACTGTTCAGACTTAACTGCTCTTTTCAGCATGGGTGTTGGCTCTGTTCTTCTCTTTTTCAGGCTTGTCTGTTAAAGCACAGAAGGAAATGGGGAGCTGGCGCAGGACTGGGTTTTCTAGAATCCCTGAAGGGAAAGGACCTTATTCAGTAGGATGTACAGATCTGATGACCGATCGCTCTGTTGAGGTATGAGAGCAAAGTCTGCCCTGAAGTTCTCTGCTTTATTTTGACTGAAGTCATCTGTCCAACATAGAGGCCTTTAACATATTAGAGGGAAATAATTAAGGCATGGGTAAGGATAATTTTCTCTCCCAGGGGCCCCTTTGAAAATTAATACAAGCACCAAGGACCGCATAGAAATTGGAGGCAGGGATATTCAGGAAGAGGAGGGTCCAGATCATGGACCTGTCCCTGTCCTTGTGCGCATGCCCTCCTCTCTGCTCCCTTCCCCTGAGCTCAGCCTCTCGCCCTGTGCGCATGCCCTCCTCTCTGCTCCCGTACCCTGAGCTCAGCCTCCCGCCCTGTGCGCATGCCCTCCTCTCTCCTCCCTTCCCCTGAGCTCAGCCTCTCGCCCTGTGCGCATGCCCTCCTCTCTGCTCCCTTCCCCTGAGCTCAGCCTCTCGCCATGTGCGCATGCCCTCCTCTCTGCTCCCTTCCCCTGAGCTCAGCCTCTCGCCCTGTGCGCATGCCCTCCTCTCTGCTCCCTTCCCCTGAGCTCAGCCTCTCGCCCTGTGCGCATGCCCTCCTCTCTGCTCCCTTCCCCTGAGCTCAGCCTCTCGCCCTGTGCGCATGCCCTCCTCTCTGCTCCCTTCCCCTGAGCTCAGCCTCTCGCCCTGTGCGCATGCCCTCCTCTCTGCTCCCTTCCCCTGAGCTCAGCCTCTCGCCCTGTGCGCATGCCCTCCTCTCTGCTCCCTTCCCCTGAGCTCAGCCTCTCGCCCTGTGCGCATGCCCTCCTCTCTGCTCCCTTCCCCTGAGCTCAGCCTCTCGCCCTGTGCGCATGCCCTCCTCTCTGCTCCCTTCCCCTGAGCTCAGCCTCTCGCCCTGTGCGCATGCCCTCCTCTCTGCTCCCTTCCCCTGAGCTCAGCCTCTCGCCCTGTGCGCATGCCCTCCTCTCTGCTCCCTTCCCCTGAGCTCAGCCTCTCGCCCTGTGCGCATGCCCTCCTCTCTGCTCCCTTCCCCTGAGCTCAGCCTCTCGCCCTGTGCGCATGCCCTCCTCTCTGCTCCCTTCCCCTGAGCTCAGCCTCTCGCCCTGTGCGCATGCCCTCCTCTCTGCTCCCTTCCCCTGAGCTCAGCCTCTCGCCCTGTGCGCATGCCCTCCTCTCTGCTCCCTTCCCCTGAGCTCAGCCTCTCGCCCTGTGCGCATGCCCTCCTCTCTGCTCCCTTCCCCTGAGCTCAGCCTCTCGCCCTGTGCGCATGCCCTCCTCTCTGCTCCCTTCCCCTGAGCTCAGCCTCTCGCCCTGTGCGCATGCCCTCCTCTCTGCTCCCTTCCCCTGAGCTCAGCCTCTCGCCCTGTGCGCATGCCCTCCTCTCTGCTCCCTTCCCCTGAGCTCAGCCTCTCGCCCTGTGCGCATGCCCTCCTCTCTGCTCCCTTCCCCTGAGCTCAGCCTCTCGCCCTGTGCGCATGCCCTCCTCTCTGCTCCCTTCCCCTGAGCTCAGCCTCTCGCCCTGTGCGCATGCCCTCCTCTCTGCTCCCTTCCCCTGAGCTCAGCCTCTCGCCCTGTGCGCATGCCCTCCTCTCTGCTCCCTTCCCCTGAGCTCAGCCTCTCGCCCTGTGCGCATGCCCTCCTCTCTGCTCCCTTCCCCTGAGCTCAGCCTCTCGCCCTGTGCGCATGCCCTCCTCTCTGCTCCCTTCCCCTGAGCTCAGCCTCTCGCCCTGTGCGCATGCCCTCCTCTCTGCTCCCTTCCCCTGAGCTCAGCCTCTCGCCCTGTGCGCATGCCCTCCTCTCTGCTCCCTTCCCCTGAGCTCAGCCTCTCGCCCTGTGCGCATGCCCTCCTCTCTGCTCCCTTCCCCTGAGCTCAGCCTCTCGCCCTGTGCGCATGCCCTCCTCTCTGCTCCCTTCCCCTGAGCTCAGCCTCTCGCCCTGTGCGCATGCCCTCCTCTCTGCTCCCTTCCCCTGAGCTCAGCCTCTCGCCCTGTGCGCATGCCCTCCTCTCTGCTCCCTTCCCCTGAGCTCAGCCTCTCGCCCTGTGCGCATGCCCTCCTCTCTGCTCCCTTCCCCTGAGCTCAGCCTCTCGCCCTGTGCGCATGCCCTCCTCTCTGCTCCCTTCCCCTGAGCTCAGCCTCTCGCCCTGTGCGCATGCCCTCCTCTCTGCTCCCTTCCCCTGAGCTCAGCCTCTCGCCCTGTGCGCATGCCCTCCTCTCTGCTCCCTTCCCCTGAGCTCAGCCTCTCGCCCTGTGCGCATGCCCTCCTCTCTGCTCCCTTCCCCTGAGCTCAGCCTCTCGCCCTGTGCGCATGCCCTCCTCTCTGCTCCCTTCCCCTGAGCTCAGCCTCTCGCCCTGTGCGCATGCCCTCCTCTCTGCTCCCTTCCCCTGAGCTCAGCCTCTCGCCCTGTGCGCATGCCCTCCTCTCTGCTCCCTTCCCCTGAGCTCAGCCTCTCGCCCTGTGCGCATGCCCTCCTCTCTGCTCCCTTCCCCTGAGCTCAGCCTCTCGCCCTGTGCGCATGCCCTCCTCTCTGCTCCCTTCCCCTGAGCTCAGCCTCTCGCCCTGTGCGCATGCCCTCCTCTCTGCTCCCTTCCCCTGAGCTCAGCCTCTCGCCCTGTGCGCATGCCCTCCTCTCTGCTCCCTTCTCCTGAGCACAGTTTTTCAGTGCTTGGTGATTAGGCACCGGATCCAGGGGCCAAATCCAGGAGCTGGAAAGGGGCCCGATAAAACTAGTCATGGGCTACATATGGTTACCGGGTCTCAGGTTCCCTACTGATTAAAGTTAACAAACTTGTTGTGCAGCTGAGTAGATTTGTTAAGCTCTTACGTGCATCTGATGTGTTTTTTCCTTACAAAGAAAAGGTAGTTGTAGTAAGTTTATTTATGGCTAAACTGCCCAAAAGCGTTCCATGCAAAGAGGTTTAAAATAGGTTAATCCTAGGTAAAACATGGAATTTTTTCCTGCCTGAATTTTCAAAATGTGCCTGTAATACATAACTAGAGAGTTTATCAGCTTTAAACTTGACTGCTATACCTTGTATTATTAAAATTTCCTAAGAACCCGTTTATGAAATCCTTACTCAGACTGGTGGGGATCTGGGATAAGTATCTGCTCTTCAAAGTAAATACATTTCTAACAGAGACCATTAACGTGTGTTGTGTAATTGGAGATCGTATCGATGGAATATTTTTAAAGAGTTTATGCTTAAAGTAAATAACTTAGATATGCAAAATTGTCAGATCTCAGTTGCGATTGCAACCCCATCTTCACATGGTGTGACCCCACTTTGGATTCCAACCCATCGGCCATTTTTACCCGGACTGCCCCCCTCCCCCGCCGCTTGGTGTTCAAGCAGGTGTGGGGTGGGGGGGGAGGCAGTTCGTGTATACGGCCGCCGGTGGGAGGGATGGGCGTGTGGCAGGCGTGCGCCCGTGTAAACACCACAGGCGGGGGGTGTTTGTGCGTGCGCCATCCTGCCGCACACCTACCCACACCCACAGAGCCATCTGCCAGAATGGAGGATGCTCTGTGTTTGTGGGTGGGTGTGTCCGTGTAAACAGGCACAAACCCACCTACACCCACCCACTCCAGTCTGTGTAAAAAAGGCCATAGTTTAAGAACCTCTGTCTTAAGACATTCCGCATGCATCCCTGCAATGAACTCATTCTAAACTTCTCTCTCTTGTTCTGGGTCTATTTTCAGTAACATGATTCAAATTCACGTTTTCACTGAAAAGGAAGCTTACAGAAACGTGCACATACTGAGTTAATGATACGCAGCTCCATCCTGTGTATCCAGATGCATTAGATCTGAATAGGGCAAAAGAAATGGGGGAGACTGAGAGGTAAAGGGGATCAAGCAGGATGAAAACTGAGCAGGGTTATACAGCTATGACCATTGTGGTTTTAAATAGAGGTTACTTACTGTAACTTAATTCTTCTTCGAGTGGTTCTGTGCATTCTCACTCATGGGATCACGTGATGGCCTAGCTAGGTCGGATACTGTCTCTTTAAGAGCCGTTCTCTAGAGGCTTCCTATAGGAAAGTTCTGGAAGCGTGTAGAAGCGCCCTCTGCCCCCACCCAGCCACACCCTCGCGAGAGTGACAATGTACACAAGGGGAGGGGCAGGGCACATTCCTCAGCTCCTTAACCTTTAAACTATCCTACGTTTAAAAATAATAATTAAACCCATTTCAATCATTAAACCTTCCTAAATATGGATTGGGGGAGGGGGGAGGAAGAATGGTGATTGAGACTGATTTACATCTGTTTAAACTAAAATAAAGTGGGTGGGGGTTTTCGACCAACCTTGAAAATGAGGGTAGAGAAATAACAAGGTAAGAGACTGGTCCAGAGAAAGGAAAGGAATAAAAAGAATGCTGTAGATTTTAAAATAGATTGGAAGAGAAGCTGAATCGGAAATGAAAACCTTCCAAAGGAAGAGAAGCTTGGAAGAAAACAAATAAACTGAAGCTTTTAATAATGAAAATCATTATTTGGCTGGACACTGAGTCGGGGCTTATTTTGGCTGACCTTGTTCCAGCCGGGAATTCCGCGCAGCGTCAGCCGCGGTCAGGGGGAAGGAGGGGGGGTTGGGCTGTTCGGCGGGATCCGGTGCAATCCATGATGGGGGTTGAGGTGGCGGGGGACAGTTTGGGGGTGCTGCTTGTATACCATGTGCCCACCTGTACGGCGGCCTCCCTGCATGCTCTAGTGGATCTGGTGTCGGGAATGGTGTTGCAATCCCCGAAGACAATAGTCTTGGGGGACTTCAGCATCCACACCGACGCCGCTCTTGGGGGTGTGGCGCGTGAGTTCATGGCCACCATGGCAACCATGGGCCTGTCCCAGAGGGTCAGTGGCCCGACGCACCAGGGGGGACATACCTTAGACGTTGTGTTTTGCACCGGCCTTGAGGCGGGGGGTCCATTGGTGGGGGAGATATCAGCTGTTCCCTTGTCATGGGCGGACCATTACCTCCTGCAGGCCCCTCTCCTGGCGCACGTTTGCCCCCGGAGGGGCGTGGAACCTATTTGAATGGTCTGCCCCCATAGACAGATGGAACCAGAGCAGTTTGGGGAGGCGCTGGGGGATATACCCTCTGATCTGGACGGCTGTCCCATCAATGGCCTCGTCGAGCTGTGGAACGTCTTGCTGACGGAGGCCATTGATCGGACAGCTCCGAGGCATCTGGTTCTGAGGCGGCAGCACTGCAGGCCTCCCTCGTTTTCGGAGGGGCTGCGGGCACTGAAGCAGGAGGGAAGGCAATTGGAGCGACGGTGGCGTTGCTTACGTGCTGAAGCCGACAGGTTGTGGCACAGTGAGTTTACAAGCCTATGCCGTTGCTATGCGAACAGCAAAGAAAGAGTTCTTTTCTGCCCTTATAGCGTTCACTAAATCCCGTCCAGCGGGGCTGTTAGAGGTGGTGCAAGGGCTGGTCAGTCCGGCCTCCCTCCGCCTTGGAGTGGAGTTATCTAGTACCCGCTGTGACTTGTTTGTGGATTATTTTGCAGATAAAACAGCTCAGATTCACCATGGTTTTGACGCTGCAGTAGGGCAATTGGAGGTTATGGAGGCCCCACCTTGTCCTTGTTTGTGGGATCAGTTTCAGTTGGTGACCCCTGCCGATGAGGAGGATATTATTGGGGCTATCAGGGCCACCTGTTGTGAACTGGACCCTTGCCCATCCTGGCTGGTTAAGGCCTGCTGGGAGACGATGGGGCCATTGCTGGCAAGGGTGGTCAGTGCCTCCCTTAGGGAGGGAAGGGTACCAGGCTGCCTTAAAGAGGCGGTAGTGCAACCCCTGTTCAGGAAGCCATCACTTGACGTTGACTCCCTTGCCAGTTATCGGCCGGTCTCTAACCTTCCCTTTTTATTGAGCGGGTGGTGACCCGGCAGTTGTAGGAGCATCTGGATCATGTCGGTTTTCTTGGTGCCATATCCCGGACAAAACCCCGACTGCGAGGGATCGAGACTGCGTTTGTGGTGATGTTGGATGATCTTTGCCGAGAATTAGATCAGGGCCATCCGGCCCTGTTGATTCTATTAGATCTGTCAGTGGCATTTGATACCATTGATCATGAGATGTTGGTGACGCACCTGTGGGACTGTGCAGGGGTGGGTGGTACGTTCTTGACTGGTTCCGCTCCTTTCTGGCCAGAAGAACTCAGCGGGTGGTACTCAGTGATTATTTTTCATCACACTGAGACCTCTTGTGTGGAGTCCCGCAGGGTTCTGTTTTGTCCTCTTTCCTGTTCAATGTGTATATGCAGCCGCGTATCGAGGAGGTCAGTAGGTTTAACATGCGGTGTCATCAATATGCTGATAACACCCAGCTCTACCTCTCCTTTTTCATCAGACCCAGACCCGGCAGTCTCGGTGCTTAATGGGTGCCTTGTGACTGTGGGGGATTGGATGAGGGTAAACCGACTGAAGCTGAATCCCAACAAGACAGAGGTGATGGTGGTGGGTAAGGCAGCGGGGGTAACAGCCCCCATCATTGATGGGGTCTCCCCTCTGCTGGTTCCCCAGGTACGGAGTCTGGGGTTGCTCCTTGACTCGCAACTCCATCTGGATGCTCAGGTGGAGGCTGTGGCAAGGAGCGCCTTCCGCCAATTACATCTGGTGCGACGGCTTTGGACGTATGTTTCGGACTCTGACCTGGCCACCATCATCCATGCTTTCATCACCTCTAAGCTTGACTAATGTAACGTGCTCTACGTGGGGCTACCCTTGGTGACGGTATGGAGACTGCAGCTGGTGCAGAATGCGGTGGCCCCGTCCCCTGGTGGGATTGGGCCACCGGGAACATATTACACCGGTTCTTCGGTCTCTGCACTGGCTGCCTGTAGTCTTCTGGGCCCGATTCAAGGTGTTGGTGCTCACCTATAAAGCCCTAAACGGCCTTGGCCCAACCTATTTGTGGGACCGCCTCACCCCCCGGGTTCTGGATCGGCCCCTGCGGTCATCGGGGCGTGCTCTCCTGGAGGTCCACCGAGTCTGCCGGGGGCCAAGATGGAAAGGTCCTTCTCGGTGGCTGCCCCACAGCTGTGAAACTCCCTGCCAATGGAGACCCATTTGGCCCCGGATCTCCCCTCGTTTCAGTGCTGTTGTAAGACATGGCTGTTCCGCCTGGCTTTTTTTGGGGGGGGGATGGGTAGGGTGTGGGGAATGGGTTAGGGTGGGAGTGGGGAAATTTTTATTCCTCCCTTTGTTGTTTGTTTTAAAGTTGTTTTAATATTTAATGTTGTGCGCCACCCAGAGCTGCGTGTGGCAGGATGGGCGGGTTAGAAATATGTTAAAATAAATAAATAAAATATCCATAGCAGTTATATATGATGTTTTTCATCTGATCTCAAAGTGATATAGTGCTTAGCTCTCAAAGGAGCATATCATTGTCCTCATCTTTACAGGTGAGAAATATGAGGCACAGAGAATGAGAAAATCTCACAAATCAGAGCAAACATTAGGTCTTGAACTCATGTTTCCTGATCCTTTGTGCAGACAGGACCTTATTCCTGAAACTAGTATGAGAGAAAGCACACCTGCATTGCCAGTGAGCGCAAGCACAGACCCCCTTTGCTTCAGTGGAACTCATTCCTGTGCTAACTGCAGGGGCACACACTGTCCCACTCGAAAATTGTACCCAGAGACAATTAAAGAGTCTGAAGTATCAAGACAAGGAAAAAATGTGGTTTTAATAGATTTTGTATTATTTTGGTTTTATATTTTTATGATTGTGACGCTCTCCAAGTGCCATTTAAAGGCAGGAGAGAGTGCTATAAAAATAACATAATAATTATTAAATAAACCAGAGGAGTTTTAAAACTTTTATAGAAGCTTGGTGCATTCAGCAATTTGAATGAATGCTTTCATGGTACATTGTTGTGCCCCCTTCACCCCCCCATCTCCCCCCAAAATATCTGGCTATGAAAAAAGGGTTGGGGGAGTAATTACAGGAAACCCAGATTTTGTTACTCGTGACTGTATGTTCCATACCTACTAGTATCTTCTTGTATGCTTCCTGTGTATCATTCTAACTTACGGTTTTGGAAAGAAATATTTTCCTTTACATGTTGTTGTTTTTTAAGCAGCCTCAGTGATTGAATCATTCTCTTTATCTTCTTGAATGATAGGGAAGTTTCTTGCGTCTTTATTACCCGTCACAAAATGGCACAAGCAGCGAGGAAACAAAATGGATTCCGAAGAGAAAATACTATTGTGGCCTTTCCGACTTTCTTAACTGTTACCGGATGCTAGGAAAGCCAATTTTTTAATACTATGTTGGTAAGATTCATTTACTGAGAAGAAAGTATATGCTACAGTCATCTTGGATGTGACAGATGTGTTGTTGCTGAAGGAGCCCAAAGTAATTTCCCACGTAGGCCTTCTTCATTGGGCAGCTGTATATTATAGTGGGCATCAGTTAGTGTTTCTGTCCACCTTGGTTGCCAACATATTCAGGTGACTATGGGCTCATTCCTCTTTCATCCAGGTGTGCAGAGGAATTGCATGCATGTCCGTTCTACACCAGAGTGCCGCGCTAGACTTAAGCAGGTGCAAAATCCTCCTTGACAGCAAAAGGAATCCTTGTGCAGCATAGAAGCCACAGTTAGTGGGCTGCTGTTTATAGTGCAGGAGTGCAGAATACACCTGTCACCTGCTTCTCCTAGCGAAGAAATGAAAAGCCCCACAAAAAGGGCTCCAAAAAGGAACCCTAGGTGAATTTTGTAGGATTTGGGACCCTAGGAGCTAGGCAACAAGCTGAATGGCAAACGGCATGAGAATGCAAGGCAAAGGATGGGGTCAGCCAGGCTAAGTGAACAGAGCCAAAGGACCATTCCAGTTGCCGAGTTCAAGAACAAGCCAAGAGGTCCGACTTGGATCAGTCCACAGGAACAAAAGTCAGTGGGAAAAGGCTAGAAGTAGGCTTGGCAGGCGAGGGGCAGGGCTGGATCCAGTCCAGGTAGCTTCTACATTGGGCTGACACTCTCTGGTGTCTGTTGGGGCCTTATATAGTCGGAGAGAGACGGCTCGTCCTAGCTGTGGCTAGGCCAAGGAGCAAGTCGCACACCACCAGGGGGCAGTGTTGGCCGATAGGGGTGGAGACATGGAATTGCTCAGTGGGTGGAGCACTTGACGGAGAGTCAGAGGTTCATTCCTTGCTCTGGCACACTCTTACGAGTGGTCAGACACGCTGAAGTGTCTGACCACTCGTCAGACTTGCAAAGAGGATGGTATTCAAGATTTGTTAGATATACTCGGATACTATTTCCATGAGGGTATTGGAACTGGGCCCAGGCCAAAAGAACAAATGGCTAAATCGGAACCAATGCTCACAACACAATCTGTTCTGTTCTCTCTAGGCTCGGTGACATGTCCAGCAAAGTGGAATGCTGCTTTCAAGACTGGAGAAAAATACCCCCTCATTATTTTTTCCCATGGACTTGGAGCTTTCCGGTAATTCTGTACTTTGATACTGCAGTTTGTCGCCTCAAACCACACAGGACTAAATTAATCTCCGATGTGTTATCCAGGTCAAAAGGAGACTTGACTACAAGTGAAACTGGCAGTTCTCAAGAATGGCTGCAAAATCCACCTTAGTAAAAGTTGGGCAATAACTGATGGAGCACTAGCTGACACTGCTTTTAAAAAAAGAATTTCTGCAATCTAGGAGTCTGTCTCCATCATTTGTAAAACCAGGGTAAAAATATTTACCTGCCTCCCAAGAGTGTTGAAAGGATGAATCATTTACGGTTTGTGACGTTCCTTGAATATGTAAAATATTATACAGATGTCCATTCAAACAAAGGTTGTATTTTAATTTTAATATTCCACTCAAAAATGGTTTCTAAAAGGGCTAATAAATAAATGACGAACCTCATCAAGTTGTGTATCATTATTATTATATTACATAATAATGCACAACGTGATGTTTGTCATTTATTTATTGAATGGAATCTTAACATAAAATGTGATCTTAATTAATATGGATGGACATCTGTATAATATTTTACGTCTTCAAAGTACTTCACGGATAATAATAATCATCTAGCCCCAGTAATGTGCCTGGCAGTGAATGGTTACGATTACAGTGACAGGTCCCTGCCCTGAAGGACTTACAATCTAGAATGGACAAGGGACGGAACGTAGGGCGAGTCGGGGAGACATCCATGAAGTGGAGAAGTTGCAGGTGTAGGTGCTTAGCTTAGTGACGGGGCTGGGAGGAGGATCCTTAAGAATGAGACAGGGGAAGGATAAATGAGCAATCTTAGCGGGTGAGCACTGGAGGCGTTAATAGCAGGTTTATTTGTTACAGAATCAAACAGGAAAAGAGCCAATCACTAGGCTTATAAGCATCTTCTGCTGATTATTTATAACCCTTCACAATACTAAGAGTGTGAAATCCTCCAGTCAGTGAGAGTTTTATTGACTTTAATGGTGGAGGAAGTGCCCTCATTATGCCTCTCTGTATTGTGCTTACAACAACTTTTGGAGAGGCCTTTGAGTGGAATCTTAATATAAACTATAAAATCAATTATATATTTACTGCCTTCCATACTGGAAAAAAGCTTTACAATAGGGATTGATAATGTAATGAGATAGAGATGTGACAGTGAATATGTATAGACTTGTGCATACAGGTCATTCCAGTGCAACACAAGAATCAGAGGAAGCAATGAGACCAAGGGTCCATCTAGCCCAGCATCCTGTCTCCGACGGTGGCCAATCACGGTGGCTTGGGAGAAGCCCCCAACAGGTCACAATGGGGGATCCATTCCTTGTTGTTTTCCCCCAGCTCCCGTCATGTTCCCTGATCCTGTCCTGCTAATGGACGGATCTTCCAGAGACTTGTCCAAACCTCTTTTAAACTCAGCTCTAGGACTGGCCCTTACCCCAGCCTCTGGCAGGAGATTCCACAACCCAATTATACGCTGAGTGAAAAAATATTTCCTTTTCTTTGTTTTAAACTCGCCACCCCTGAGTTTCATGGAGTGTCCGCTAGTTCTAGTACTAGCTGAAAGGGTAAATAACTGCTCCTTGTTTATTAGTTCTGCACCACTCATGATTGTATCGACCTCTATCCTATCTCCTTTCAGTCGTCTCTTCTCCAAACTTCTCCTCGTACGGGAGCCCTCTCAGACCCTGGATCATTTTTGTTGCCCTTCTCTGTACCTTTCCTAGTTCTGCTATGTCTTTTTTGAGATGGGGCGACCAGAACTGCACACAATGTTCAAGATGCGGTTGCACCATTGATTTGTATAGAGGCATTACGACATGCTCAGTTTTATTCTCTATCCCCTTCCGAATAATTCCTAACATTCTGTTTGCTGTCTTCACTGCTCCTGCGCACTGCGCTGTGGATTTCATTGTATTGTCCACCTCCAGATCCTTTTCCTGAGTGGTAACTCCTAGCTTAGTACCCAGCATCGTGTACGCAGAGTTTGGATTATTTTCCCCAATGTGCATCACTTTGCAGTTGTTCACATTAAATCTCATCTGCCATTTAGATGCCCAGGAACCCAGTGTTGTAAGATCCTGTTGCCGTTCCTTACAGTCTGCTCGTGTTTTAACTACCTTGAATAACTTGGTGTCGTCTGCAAATTTGATCACCTCACTCTTCACACCCTTTTCCAGATCATGAATGAATACATTAAACAGCACCGGCCCCAATACAGATCCCGGAGGCACACCCCTTTTTACATCTCTCCATTGTGAAAACTGACCATTTAGTCCTACCCTTTGCTTTCTATCTTTCAACCAGTTTCTGATCCTAAATGCAAGCAGTTCAAGGAGATGTAGTAGTCGTATGGTTCTAGAGCAGGAGCAGACAGACCTTTAGTGCACGTGATCCATTTGATTGATCTACCTGGACCCCCTCCCACTGGCTCCAGTGCTGCAGGCTGGGATCCCTTCCACTGGCTGCCAGCTCTATGGCATCTCAGGAGCTGGTCTCTGGAGCAGAGAGAAGAACTCCCCTTTAGAGAGAGCCTTCTCTGCTACAGTGGAGGAGACCACCTCTGTGACACTTCTCTGCCTGGCTTTCTCTGGGAGCTTTTGCCACTAAATAGGCAAAAACCTATTAGTGAGCTAGCAGCGGTGTGTCCGCAGCAGGGTGTCTGGAAGGGAACAACAAGGGCTAAGTTGTGGCACAGTGGAGTTATCTGGAGGCTCGGAGAGGCCAAGGCTGCTGGATCAAGTCCCTGGTCCTGACAAGAAATGAGAGAAGCATTCATGTATATTTGCTTAACTAGTGTGTGTGTGTGTGTGTGTGTTTGATTCCAGAACTCTCTATTCTGCTGTCTGCATTGAGATGGCATCTCAGGGTTTTGTTGTTGCTGCTGTTGAACACAGGTATGTACAAAGCAGCGCCTTGTTTCTTTTACAAAAAATGTCTGGGTCTTGACCTTGTAGAACACCAAAGTACCTGCTAGTGCAGAGAGGAGGTATGAGTTAGTAGCTTTCCTAAGATCACCGAGGGAGGGCTATGGTGGAGCCGGGAAATGAACCCAAGTCCCAGCTTAGCTCCCTAACTACTAAGGACCAGGTCTCTCAAGTACATGGCACCCAAAATCCATGTCTGCAAAAAAGCACAGCTCTTACTTAGGCACCAAAAAGGGGGCAGATTTTTCAGAGGTGCTGAGCACCCAGTGCTTCTGCATAGATTTTCAGAAGAGCACAATATACAGAGTAAATGGGAGCATGGGCTCTGGGAGGAGAGGGGAGGCGAAGGCAAGTGAGCCCAGTTGTACCCCCCTGGCCTCCTGACTGACAGTGAGATTTCAGTGGGTGTTCTTGTCCGACTCGGATCAAGGTCCCGTGGCACTTAGAACACTAAAGCTGTAATCTTGACCTGCTTGTGCGTGCGTGTTCCCACGGGAGACAGGCTTGGGGGCGCTTTTAAACGTGCGCTCTCCCAAGCGCGTTTTGGAGAAGACCGCTCCTGCGGTGAAGCCGTCTTCTCTGCCCCAGCCAGTGATTAAATTGAATCACTGGCTGGGGGCTTTACGAGGGGGGCAAGGGGGTTTGCCAGCGCTGCCTGGAGGAGGCAGTTTTTGCCGGCTTTCCCCCACCTCCCCTCTCTTGCAAACCGGGGAAGCCGCAATTAACCGCGGCAGTTCCCAGGGACACACGTGAGGGGGCAGGAATCCTGAGCCGGTTTGATGCGGGAAAGATCCGGCATCAAACCGCCCCAAGCATTTAAACGATCACAAAGAAAGGTGGCTGATTAAAGGATCAGCTGCAATTTTTGCATCGTGTAAAAGCGCCCTGAGTGTCGGAACTACAAGCCACTCCCCCTTAAACTATGCTTCATTGTGTATGCTATTTGTAGACTCACAGGTGGCCAAAAGAACAGTTTCATGGAGGCTTAATTTTGTGTCCTTGGTTTAAAATGCTTACGTGTGGAGATTTGGGAGTCCTATAGCTGTTACCCTAAGCCTTTATGCGGTCTTTCTTCCCTCTTTTCAGTGTAGCTGTACGACCTGGTTGTTCCACTTGGCATTTGGCGGGTGAGATGGGTTGGGGGGGGCGGGGGAAGGGTTTTTTAATCCTCATTGCTAGGAGTTGTTTTGTGTGTGTTAATGTTGTATTGTTATTTGCTATTCTAAGCTTCCCTGAGCTGCTGTGTCAGGAGGGGTGGGGGATCAAAATTTTATGAATGAATTAAATAAATAAATATTAAATATCTGGTGCCAAACCTGGCCATCCGTTTTTAAGCAGAAATCAAGGATTTCTCCATTAAAACACGAATGGTACCGCACTGACCCTGGAGAGGGGTGAGTTTGTGAAGCTAAAAGCCACACACAGTGTGGGGTTTGTAACGTGGGCCCCACGTGTTTTTGCCGGCGATGCTGTGGATGATTGCAGAACTGGATTTCCTTACTCTGCAACCCTCCATTGCAGGTTCGCCAACAAAATGTGTGTGTGGGGGGGGGGGGGGGCGGTCCCATGTTACAAACCCTGGGTGTG
>QEPC01009246.1:3553872-3601385 GCA_003113815.1 Sphenodon punctatus
CTGACTGAACAATCCCCGGCAGGATTCCAGTCAGTAGAGTTACAGTAACACGGGAACACACGCTCAGCCTGACTGAACAATCCCCGGCAGGATTCCAGTCAGTAGAGTTACTGCAGGTTTACAATGACTTTTTCCTCCCAGCCCATGGGTGACCGTTGGAACCCTAGGATCCAGCTTCCATTAGGAGCACACTTTCAAAGTAATTTTCCTTCCTATTAGGGACAATTCCTCTTCAGCCACCTATTACTATACAGAGAAGCCGGTTTCAGAAGCCCAGGAAGAGGCTTTAGAAGAGCTGCAAGAGGAGTGGCTATTCTACAAGAAACTTAAACGAGGTGAACCAGAATTTCCTGTGCGCCAGCTTCAGGTATGTGTTGCATAACTAATCCATTAAGGCTGGAAGCCCCCTTCATATAGCCTCTCCTGCAGCGAAGGAAGGCAGGGTGGGCTGTGCTCTGTGAATGAGCCCCTAGTGTGTCTTCCCAGGGATCTATAGGCAGATGAATAAGGCAACCGTGGTTGTCTCCTATATATATGCAGCATCCAGTTTGGGAGCATGAATTCATGTCTTCTGCAGAAAGGTATTGATTGTGCAGAGCCTGCAGAAACTACAGCCATGTTCACTGCATTTTCCTCATTGCTGTCAATGGGGAAACTGCAGAGAACATGGGCCGCTGACTATAGCCAGTGACAGGCATTAATTAAACCAAAATTTGTCTCGGAGGTTTAAGTGGGATGTCATTAGCACATGTACTTTATGATGGCCCTGTACACTCAAGTGACTTAACAAGAGAAATATTGTCTCTTCTACTATTTGTAGCTATGGAAACTTTTTTATGTATAGTAAAATGCAAAAATCAAAAGTAATTCCTTTGGAGGATTGTCACGGGTTAGAGGTCCACACCCCCACTTTACCGGGTTTGAGTGACTCAGTTTCCCTCGTGTACAGCCCGCTTAAACCAGTTTTCCTCTCTGGCCGGTTTAAGCCTGCCGCAGGGACAACCCCTTTGTAAAGGGAAGGATCGGGCCCTTGGGTGACAGACTCTTTAATGTCTGGGTTCGCAAGAACTTGAGAACTCTTGTTGCTCGCTTGTGTTCGAATGTTAGACAGACACTTCTTCATAAAGATAAGAAGTTAGTTTATTGATTACATAAGCAAGATTGTTGATACAGAGTGGTTACTAGAAATCAAAGGTAAATATAACGCATTCCTGATCTATACTGGTTGAGTTCCTAANATTACATAAGCAAGATTGTTGATACAGAGTGGTTACTAGAAATCAAAGGTAAATATAACGCATTCCTGATCTATACTGGTTGAGTTCCTAAATAACGAGCTTACCCTACAAAGGTCCATAAGTTCTGGTTCCTCAATCATAGGTGTAGAATGACTGGGCACTGTTCTCTTAGTTGGTAGAAAGCAAAGTCATGCCTTTCAGTCCGTGGTTTCTAGCCTTGCTTGCTGGCAGAATCCAGGATGCAGATGAGAGGGCTAAGTGAGAGAGCTCCTGAAGGTGGCTTAATGGCCTCCTTAAGTACTTTTTATCATCTCTTTGTTTTCGGCTTCCCACCTTGGAGAAATCTGAGGTCGGTCACGTAGGCAATGGCTACCTGCATTAGTATTTTTAATGTTTCTGGCCATGCATCTGGGGCAAATCAACAAACTGTCTTTCCATTTCCTGGAGCATGGTCATGTGTCACAGTCCTGATTTGGGTTTTACAGTTCTCAATTGTAATATTACATACATGTTGCATGTTTTGCTTTACATATTTACTAGGCTTGTAGTCTACATGTAGGCCAGTATCACACGTGTGTGACCCTATGTTCCTTCGTGACAAGGATTCTGAACATTTTGAAACATTACTTGTTAGAATCTTTCCATTATTTTTAAGCGATATGCAAGGACCCATGTTCACTGCATTTTCTTCTTCGACAGCAGTGAGGAAAATGTAGTCATTTTGGGTCCCTGGGATATGTATGCAGCACAAGGAGGGCGCTCAGATAGATTGCTGTTACTACTCAAGGCCCTGCAAGGTTATGAATAGAGCTGCATCAGGGATAGTGCCCACATTTCTGGGCACCTAATAGGCTACCCAAGAACCAACTGGGGCCTCATGCCCCAAAAGGCGAGCATTACCCAGAGAAACTGACACGCCCGAGCCAGGAGCGCTGCAGGGCCCGGTTGTGCAGCGCTTCCAACGGGGCTTGTCCGTTTCAAAGGCAGACTGGGGCTTCCCCCCACAGAGCACTTGGATAGGCGCTGTGACCGGGAAGCTGCTTTTGAAACTGACAAGTGCCGGCGGAGAGTGCTGTGCAGCCTGGTTCTGCAGTGGCCCCAGCACAAGGCATGTCACTTCGGTGAGTGGCCTTTGAAACGTACAAGCCCAGCTCCGCCGTGGTCCTAGCTGGGGTCTGTCACTTTCAAAGGCCAGCCAGTGCATTCAAGCAGCTCTTCGTGTTCTGTTCAGGCATCAATGGGACCCAAACAGGGTTGGGTCAATTTGTCCAGGGTACCCAAATCTAGCTTTGAACTTCTGGGAGCTGAAAGGACTTTGCAGTCTCCTGGGTTAAATATGAACTCCTTGCAGAGGGGCGGGGGTGGGGCGCGCTGAGCATGCACGACGAGTAGACGCGCCGGGGAACTGCTCCGTGCAGCCTGACAGCACGACCCCACTTCCAAAACTAGCTCCCTGATGAGCGGAAGGACCCGTAGTCGGTCCAAAAATACAAGCCCGTGTGGTGAGTGGCCGAGTGCGGAGTAACGCTCGGTGGCGACACCTGGAGAAGCAGAGAGAATGTCGGAGGAGGAAGAAGAATGCCTCCCCCACCCCCCCCACCCCCCGCTTGCCAAGTGCATCCAACTAATAAAACAACAGTATGAAACCGCTCAACAGGACCGAGGCCATTAAACAGGACCCGGAGAAGGTAATAACTCTCACTGATACTCTCTTCTCCAATTCGGAGACGCTCCTGGAGAGCTTAAGTCAGCAGGAAGACTCCACAAAAGCAGAGATGAAATGGCAGTCGGCGTGGCGTACCTGAGCAGGCAGCTATGGATCTGGTGCTAAAGTTTCCCACAAACCCCAGAATTGTCCCAAATAGAAACTGAGCATGCACACCAGGCTCTTCGACCCAAGCTTAAAGAAAAGGAGTCTCCGAGGGCGACAGTCTTCAAACGTTTGAGAGTTCCTGAAAAGGAAGCCATACTTCTAGCTGCGAGACAAAATAAAGAGCTAGTGTATGAGGGGAAACAGATAACCTAGCAGCGGAGACAATGGAAGAGACATCTCAGCATGTTTTACAAGGAAGGGATACGGGCTCCTATACGATTCCCAGCTAAATTCTCATTCTATTATAAAGATAAACTCAGAGTGTTTCAGAATGTGACACAGATGGATTCATACATGGAAAAATATATGAATGAACAAAATTGGGAGCAGATCAAACCCTAAGAAAATAAGCGACACAGACAGAACTGAAAACCCAGCACATTCATCAAGAAAGGTATCCCCATTATCAACAGGTCAACTGGAACTGAATCGGGATTTGCCATTAGGGAAAAGCTGGATTAAGTATAAAGAAACTAGAGAAGCTGGACAATGATAATTTGACCCAGGAGTTGGTTAATTCAGAAAGTTTACAGTTGTAAAACAAAGTTATAACGTTAATAGTATAAATGAAAAATGCTGAAAAGGCTAAACAAAGTGAAGCGTAGTATAATCACTGGCACTATAAAGTCACAAAGTAATGCCACTAGATGGCAGTCTCACTCAACATAAGATCTGATATACAAGGTTTTTCCATATTCAGTATTTAAAGGGAGACGGATAGTTAAGATATCGTTCTTCATTTTAGAAATAGCGAGAAATAAAGAAAAAGGCTATAGAAAGATAAGTGAAGTCAATACTCTTGGTGCCATGCTGCCGAACCAGCCCATTACAATGTGACTCTCAGTCATTACCCCCACACAGGGTAGTATTAACCCTGAATTAGTTTAAGTGTTAAACAATTTGAACATACACAACAGTTTTTAGTTTGTTTTTATGCTTGTGTTTTATTTGTTGGTATTGGATGCAGCACAAGGAGAAACTGAAATACGGTATTGGCAGGTGAATGGGGGTTAAAAACAAACCATAGGTCTGGATATAGGATAAGAAGGGACAAAAAAATGAACAAATCCTTTCAAAAATAAAATCACACATGGCTGAAATTAATATGTACGGTCAATAACATGGGCCTGAATTGCCCTATAAAAAGGCGTACATTTTGGCAGTTTGTCCAACTTTGTGGGGGGAGTTTCAGGAAGTGACGCCGGCCGATGCAGTGGATGTCTTGGGGACTGTGAGAACCACCAGTTGTGAACTTGATCCGTGTCCGTCCTGGCTGGTGAAAACCTCCAGGGAGACATTGGAGACGGTGCTGGTGAGGGTGGTCAACGCTTCCCTGCAGCAGGGGAGGCTCTCGCCCAGCCTCAAGGAGGCTGTGGTGCGCCCCCTGCTGAAGAAACCATTTTTGGATGTGGACGCACTCGCCAGGTACCGACCTGTCTCTAACCTTCCCTTTTTAGGGAAGGTTATTGAGTGGGCGGTGGCGATCCAGCTCCAGGCACATATAAATAGCATTGGTTTCCTGGACCCTTTTCAATCTGGGTTCCGCCCCGTCAATGGCACCAAGACAGCGTTGGTGGCCTTGGTCGATGATCTCCGCCGGGAGATGGATGCAGGATGTTCGACATTTCTCATCCTGCTAGATCTTTCGGCCGCTTTTGACACCGTGGACCGTGGGCTGCTGTTGAGATGGCTGCGTGACCTGGGGGGGGGGTCTGGACGGGACTGTTCTTGAATGGTTCCGCTCATTCCTCTCGGGGAGAAGCCAGCAGGTGGTGCTAGGAGCTGAAACATCTTGCCCCCGCGCTTTATCCTGCGGCGTTCCGCAGGGTTCCATTCTGTCTCCATTATTATTTGTTTATATGCAGCCCTTGGGGGAGGTCGTGAGAGGGTTCGGGGTGCGATGTCACCAATATGCTGATGATACTCAGTTGTACCTCTCTTTTTCAGCTGACCCAGACCCTGCTGTCTCATTGCTATCCCAGTGTTTGGAGGCCGTGGCGGAGTGGATGTGGCAGAGCAGACTGAAGCTCAACCCCAGTAAGATGGAGGTGATGTTGGTGGGGAGAGCGAGGGAGGTGTCGGCCCCCCTGATTGGGGGAGTTCGCCCTCCTATAGCTCAGCGGGTTCGGAGTCTGGGGGTGGTATTGGACGCAGATCTCTGCCTGGATTGACAGGTGGAGGTGGTGGCGAAGGCTGCCTTCCGCCAGTTATATCTGGTGTGCAGGCTGCATCCGTTCGTCTCCGACCCGGACCTGGCCTCCCTCATCCATGCCTTCGTCACCTCGAGGCTGGACTGCAGCAACGCGCTCTATGTGGGGCTGCCCTTGTTCCTGGTTCGGAGGCAGAAGCTAGTGCAGAATGCGGCGGCCCGTCTCCTGTCGGGGACGGGTTGCCGGGAGCACATTACACCTGTGCTCCAGACTCTGCACTGGTTGCCAATAGCGAGCCGAGCCAGGTTCAAGGTATTGGTATTCATCTATAAGGCCCTTCACGGCCTTGGCCCCTTGTACCTCAGGGACCGCCTTGCCCTCCGCGCCCCAGAGCAGCTCCTTCGGTCTGCCGGGGGTGCCTTTTTGGAGGTCACAATGGAGAGGGCATTCTCGGTGACCGCGCCTCTGGAACTCCCTCCTGGAGGAAGCTCGCCTGGCCCCAAACCTTTTAACAGTCCGGCAAGTTTGTAAAACCTGGCTGTTTGCCCAGGCCTTTGGGGAGGGGGGTGGGTGGGTTAGGGGATTTTAATCTCCCCCTACCCTTATTTATTATTCTTTGTGCCTAACCCTGTTTTAATATTATTAGGAGTGTTTACAATTTTTATATGATTGTATTTTTATGTTTTGAGATTGTTAGCTGCCCCAAGCTGTTTTCAGGAGGGTCGGGATAAAAATTGATTAAATAAATAACTAATAAAATCGATATTATAGCTGGACACGAAACTTATCTGTTGAGAAAGGATAATTTTAGAATAAAAAATAAAAGATTCAATGAGATATGTTGCTAATGCTAATAGTAAAAAAAAGTGAGAGTATTTATAAGCATTGATAATTCATTAAATGTTAACTGTCTTTAAAAAAATCCAAGACAAAGAGAGTAGATACTTCCTAGTACCTGGAAAAGTAAAAGACATAACTTACACGATTGTGTGTCTATACGCTCCTAACAAGAATACTCTAGCCTTCTTTAAAGAAATTACACCAATTCTGAAAAAGGAAATAGTTGGCAGACTGATCTAATGCAGAGATCTCAGCCCTCCCTTATTTACGTTGGATAAATCAAACCTATCAAAACTAAAAAAAGCCCAGGTAAAAATTACGAAATTAACTGAAGAAGAGGATTGGATAAGTGTCTGGACAACCCAGATCCTGATACAGAGAGAGTATTCATTCTACTCAAATAAACATTTGACTTGCTCACTAATTGACAATATTATAGTTGGGGGGGGAAAAACTAATTTAATACCTGCTTTCATACTCCAATAATACAAACCACCTTTACAGATCACAACGCAGTTTGGGTAAAAGTAACAGAAAGTAACAAAATCAATAAAGTAGATGGTTGCTTAATAAAACCATTTTAATGGATTCCAAAATTAAGGGGAAAATACAAAAAGATTTAAAAGAATATTTTAAACATGATCAAAATGACATCTCCCCGCTAACACTGTGGGATGCCACGAAAGCATTCGTTAGAGGCTCCTACATCTCAGCAGCCACCTACAAATGGAAAGAAAAGAGAGTAATGAATTACAACTACAATTAGCAGCCCTCCAAAATATACAAAAGTCAAAACCAACAAAAAGGGGGAGGGAGGCATGGGGGTGGTAAATAGTGGAGATAAGGGGGCTGATGGAAACAGAAAACATCATTAAAAAGCTAATGATGCTTGGTTTACCAAGCAATTTTATTTTGAACGAGGAAACAAGCCAGATAAAACACTAGCATGGTTAGTGAAAAAAAAGAAAATACATTTCTCACATTAGAGACGAAACAGGATTAATCAATGTAAAAGGTAAATGATATGAAAGATAGATTTGTTCAGTTCTACTCTAAGCTGTATCGGTCCATAGAACCCCGAGAACAAGCTACCCTGGAATTTTTAGTTAAATTAACATGACCAAAAATTCAAGAACCACATTTAGCTTATTTGAATGCCCCAATCACTATGGAAGAGAGAGAAGACATCTGCCCAACAATAAAGCCCCTGGCCCAGATGGATACCCCTCCGCTGAATTTTATGAAGTACATAGGGCAGAACTATCACCAATGTTTAAAAGATTATTCAATGCTTTTATCAATCAAAAAAGTCTGGCTCCTATTTTTTATGAAGCTACATAACCCTCTGTCCTAAGTTCGGTAACAACTTGGAGGGATGCTCAGGCTATCGACCAATCTCCCTACTTAATGCGGATTTAATGGCTAGCAGATTGCAAAACTGTATTAAAGAATTGATATCCCCTGACCAATCAGGCTTTCTTACAGGAAGAATGAGCATAGACAATGTTAGGAAAGTGATTAATGTCATGTATAAAATAAATAAAGACAAGACAACTGCGGCCACACTATCCCTAGATGCAGACAAGGCCTTTGATTGCCTTAAATACCAATTCTTAATAAAAACAATGGAACAAATGGCATAATAGGAAGGCTTTTAGAATGGGTAAAAATAATTTATAAAACTCCAAATTTGAAACTTATTATTAATGGAAAGCTAACTGACCCGTTTAACTTGCAGAGAGTCAGAAGATAGGGGTGCCCTCTAGCACCATTATTATTCAAGATTGGTCTTGAACTACTAGCGCGGACAATAAAACAAAGTACAAAGATAAATGGGGTAAAATTTGATAATCAACAAGTTAAAATTGCATTGATACAAGGTTGTTTTGATCAAATCTCCAGCAATCCATCCCAGCTACCATAAAACTATGCGAACAGTTTGGCAGCCTGTCTGGCTATAAGGTTAATATAACTAAGTCGCAAATGTTTTTACTCAATGAACAAGGCCTCTCTAAAGTAGAGATTGAACAGATTATTCCATTTCATATTAATGACCTACACTTAAAATATTTGGGTATTAACTTAACAAAAAATATCACACACTTGTATAAAAGCAACTACTTACCCTTGATAGAAGTAGTAATGTTCCTGGATGGGGAAAATAAATCTGGTTAGAACGATTTCATTATCAAAACTGCCATATAATTATGGTATTACCCATTCAAATCCCTAAGGAGTTTTTTGATACACTAAAAATATATATATATAAATCATATTATATGGAAAAAAAATAAACCAAGAATCAGGAGAACAATCATGCTGACTATAGCAGATAAGGGAGGTCTCAACTTACCAAACGTTAAGTTCTACTATAGGGCCTCAGTACTAAGAGGAACGAAGCTCTGGTATGAAGCCGTTAAGGAACCTAGTTGGGTAGAAATGGACAGACAACCGCTAAAACCAGACAAATTTAGCAAGTTATTTGATGAAGAGACCCAATACCAAACACAGGTACAGGACAGCACAACACATCCATTTGCTGGAACAGCATTACGTATCTGTAAATTGAGTCAAAATAAAGTCGAAATCCAACACGGAAAATAGCCCTTAAAGCCACTAATATGCGAAAAACTATCGCTCAATAAAAAAGAAAAAGAAACCTTAACTAAATGGGGAAAAGGGGGATATCACAAGCTAGACATCTTTGTTAATAAAGATTGGATTACAGTGGATACTATCCAAACAAAATTGAAAGAAAAAGTAGATTTCTGGCTCTATAAGAAATTACACAGTTACATTCTGTACCCTCAAAATAAACTGGACTATCAGAGAGCCTCATTTATTGGAATTGGAATTGTTTAACAAAAGCCCAAATAAGAAAATTATATTTAGATTATATCAGCTTATTAGAAACATTTCAACTTGAGAAGAGAAGGTAATATTCAATTCATTAGAAACATTTATTATCTCCCAGATACTGGAGAAGCTCTGGGGTTGATGATGACTGACACGCAAATGGCAAGAATTTGGTTGCACATGAAAAAATGTGTGAGCTCCCTAATGGTTAGGGAACCGCAGATCAAACTAACCCTGAGATTTTATTTAACCCCTGAAAGGATACATCAGGCAAACTGAGGATACAGTAGTCTTTGCTGGAGGGAGTGCGGGCAAAAGTACATACGTACATCATTGGTGGGAGTGCCAAGGAGAACAGAACAAAGGAGTAAATTGCCAATCCCCTTCATGCCACAACTGGCATTGCTGGGGGTATGGCCAAACGAATTGGGGGGGAATTAAATGTCCCCTCCCATAAAGCAATGATTCTGGCAGCCATACACTCGATAGATCAAAAGTGAAAGACTCTGGCTGGACCCACATTAATAGACAGAGGCTCTGGTATGTCCTGACAATGGATAGAATTGCGGCTGGACTACACAACAACTTAGAAGAATTTTATCTAACATGGAACCCAAGCTGGACTCTGATTGCGGAGAATATGGATGTGGAAAAGCAGGAACTCTCCATAAACCTACACTCGATATGACTTAATGAAAGGAATGGACTGGCCCATACAATAAACCAATAAACTTTTCTCTGCACAGTTTTCGGTTTGATTTTGGATTTTGCTTGTTTGTTTTTTTTCTCTTTGTCATTTAGACTGTGTATTTATGTGCAGCTTCATGTTTGTAGCAATACGAATTTCCATGATAATTCAGTATGTTGTAAATGGAAGTTGATGCTTGAAATTCAATTCAAAAAGATTAAAAAAAAGAAAAAAACACATGCCATTTCTCTGCAGGTGACAATTACTACAGCACTATTGATATTTTCTTTTTACTTATTTATTTATTTATTCACTTATTATAAACATTTATTAGTCACCCCATATGCCTACAGCATCCTGGGGCGACGTACAATCAGAATAAAAACATTCATTAAATGTTTGTGGCAAGTTGTAATACAATCCTTAACCAACTGAAATCAATGGCAAAATTCCCACTGACTTCAATAGATGATTTGTTTCTAATTGTTTCGAAATAAATTTGCTCTTTCTATCCAGAGTGATGAGGTTCTTTTTTATGTCTAGGTGCAGCAGAGAGCAGATGAGTGTATTAGAGCTCTCAACCTCATTCTTGGTATTAATTCTGGAAAACAAATGGTGAACGTACTACGATTGAACTTTGACTGGACCCTTTTAAAGGTGAGTCTGATTCATTTAGTTAGAGTAGCCTGGTAACTGTTTGGTTCTGTTACCTTCTCGTCTCAAGCTGAACCTTGTAACCCCTCTAGCAGCCCAAAAGATCAAGTGTACGGTGCTTTTATCCGTGCCATTACACTCCCATTGTTGTAGGTGCTAGTGTCTAGAAGAGATGTTCCAAAGCTGAGCCATCACTTACAAGGCTGTTGCTTTCTTTGGCAGGACTCCATCGATCTTAACAGAATAGCGATGATGGGGCACTCCTTTGGTGCTGCCACAGCCATCGAGACTCTGAGCAAAGAAGCACGATTCAAGTAAGTATTAAAAAACAACCACCAATGAAACAAACAATGCGTTGGGAAGAGTATAAATCAATAGGCTAGGTTTTCCCTTTTTGCCCAGGCTGGGGTCTCATTTAACTAACAAAAGCAGAAATTATTGCCACAATAAATAAAGAAAATGGTTTTGTTAGAGTCAAAATTCACTGCCCCCCACTCTTGCTTCCAAGAACCAATGGCAGAACATTTGTGCTGTGTGTTCCACTGTGACCTCGTCTTTCCTGTGCCCGTTGTGTGCGCTGCCTCGGCCGCTCTTCTCCCTCCTCCCCCTCCCTTCCCGTTTCCCTTGTATGGGCGTTCCCTTTAGGCGCTTTTGGCTTCCTTTGCCCTCAGTCGGCCATGTCTGCTTCCCGCCCCTCCCCGGTGCCTTCTGGGTGTTTTGACCACGGCCCAGAATCGGCGTCACGTCTGTTCCGCTGCCCCGGGCCGTGGTCTGTCGGTCTGATTCCCTGCCGTGGTCCCGGACCCGTGACGTCTCTCGGGGCCTTCCTGGACCACGGTGGGTGGTTGGTCGGCTCACCACCGCTGGGAATCCACTGTGGTGATCCGGGACCGTGTAACGTCTGAAAACACCCTTTGTAGCAAGTACATGATCTTGAAGACACCTCTTCTGGCTACTGTTTTTATTCTGTATGCAATTTTTGATTAAATATTGATAAAATTCAGCACTGGAAGAAAACCTAGTCTGAAAGCAGCCCATTTAAGGTTAAATCCTGACTCCCCTGAAGCCACTGGGAGTTTTACCATCGTCACTGGTCCAAGGATTCCTCCCTTCATAGGGAAGCCTTTTTCTATTCAGGTATTCATCCTGTATGCCTAGTATGGAAGCTTCTTGCTTGCAAAAATTTCTGTGGTTATTTACTGGGGATCAAACATTTATGGTTTGATCCTTCTGCTCCTCTTTGCACAGAAATTGATGGATCCTAAAAAACTCTAAATTATTATCAGTCTGGAGTTAATCAGAAAATTGGTTATCAACATAGAGTTGTGCACAAAGTACCAGGCAGTGGAGAATTGGTCCTAGTGCCTTGTTTTATAAACCACTGTGTGCCAACTTAAGCTTCCCAGAAATTGATCACGCTCAGTCTAGATATGGACTCTAAAAATCAGACTCTTGTTAACTCGCTGTTAGCATAACACTCTTGTTCTGCAGGTGTGCCATTGCCCTTGATGCGTGGATGCTCCCACTGGCTGATGAAGTGTATACAAGAGTCCACCAGCCATTGCTGTTTATAAACTCAGAAAAATTCCAGTGGGCTTCAAATGTCCTAAAAATGAAGAAACTTGACTCCACTGATGTTGATAGAAAAATGATCACTATCAGGCAAGTATTAAAATACAGTGGTCCTGGTTCTTTTCTAGGAAAGGGGGATCCTGAAGGATGAGATGACAGAAAGAGAATCCTAAACAAGCATTCTGTGGGGGGGAAGGTTTGTTATAAGAAAGGAGAGTGCTTGCACGCGTTACACCTTTCCACATTGTTTTCTATCTTACGAGAGATTTAATAACGTGTGCATGCGCCTTTTCCCATTCAGCAGGAAAGATTCCATTATTTTCATCCCAGATTGTGAGAGTAGTGAAATCCTTCTCTGACAGTAACGTGAGTTCTGTATTACTTTAAGCTGGAATGTGCGCGTGCGGCGAATTTCACGTGAATTTAGCTTTACGCTAAAATTAGAATGTGTAGAGGCTCGTGTTATTTGCAGTGCCTGGTTAGTCTTTGTTACAAGGCGCTAGCCCGGCCCCAATGTCCAGCTCCCCTCGGAGCCCGTCAGCATGGCACACACCTACAGGCCTGCCATAGTCCGCCTGCAGCCATTTTCCCACGAAATTTGTAACGTGTGCAAGGATCCATTAAATTTAATAATGGATCCCTTAAGCTCATGTGACTCCCCCCCCCGCCCCCCCAAATGATTGATTAAGTTTATTGCGTGGCCAGCGGCCTTAGCAAACCTAGCAGCAAACAAATCAAACACACAAACAATACAGGGTTACAGAGTACAGCAGGAGAATGATGGCTCCATAAAACTGAGACAATAAACATAAAGCAAATAACGGATGACACTGACCATAGTACAAGAAACTGCCTTTCTTGAGAAGGCTACTGAGAGTGCCCCCAAGTGTTCCTGCCTCAGTGGTCAGAACTGAGACAGGCACTGTGGCCGTAGACTGCCCCAAGAAGCAGCGGGCTTTGGGATAGTGACTTAGGTTAGTCAACCAGGTAGAGTCCTCTCAATCACTCCTTTGTTTGGAGGAGGAGCTGGACTACTCGGGCGTCTTTCTTTCTCCTCTTACCTCCTTCACCTCCTCCGCTGGGTAGCTCTGCTGCTGGCCGGTAGGTGGCAGATGATTGAAAACTTCTTTTTGCGCATGCGTTAGGAGCTACCCAGCCTCTTCAGTTTCGTTCATCTGCCTCGGCCGGTGGGACGCGCGTCGCATCAGCTCCATCGAGCCTTTTTGAAACAGGGGGCACAGTTTTGAAATTGCGGGTAGGTGCCCGCCCGGGACCCAATTGGTTGACTTCCTGTGCTCCGCACTTCCAAAAAAAAAAAAGAGCGAGCCGCGGGCTCCATAAGACGCTCCGGGGCGGCGCGGCCGTGCCCGTGAGTGGGGATCGGCCCTAGAGCCAGCAAGCTCTCCAGGCCAAGAAAGAAAGAAAAGTCTTGTTGCTCCGGGGCGGTGCAGCCGCGCCCGTGAGCAAGGGCCATTAAAAAGAGTGCAGAGGGCTAGAGCCTTCCGGGGAAACTTTTTAGAGCTCCGGGGCGGCGCGGCCGTTCCCGTGAACTCATACTGGCCTGGCTTTATATTCAAACGAAACACCCCCCCCCCCCCACAGGGCGGGATAAGCGGTCTGCACAGCTATGCTTAGAACCCCATTTTTCCTCGACCATTTATTTCCCCGCAGCAGGGCCCCCTGCTGGCCCAGGCAGCCAGCTCGTTTCTCCCCAGCTGCACCATACACGTGCTGTGCCTCTGTGGGCGGAGATTAATCTATACTCCGTCCCTACGTTTTATTAACCCCTGAGTCCCTGGCTTATAGTCCTCCTTCCTCTCTTGCCAGGCAATCACCATGAGTGCTGGCCAATCTAATTCTGGCGACTCCTCTGCTCCAGCCCCAGTTCCTGCCCAGGACATGCAGGTACGCCTAGACTCCCTAGAGAAGTCTGTGGGGGAGATCCTGGCTGCACTGGGAAAATCTGGGAAAGCTAAAAGAAAGAGAAAAGCCCCCCAAAAATCTAGGGCAGGCACTTCTGGTGCTCCCAAGAAAAAATCCAAGCAACCACCAGGGGGCGCCCCGAGGCCACTAGCAGTACAGTCCTCTGCAGAGAGTGAGCATGAGGGGCACCAGTCTGATACCAATCAGGCCACTTCTGACCAAAACGTCGAGGAGGCTGACTCCTCTTCGGACTCTGACCAAGCCCTCTCCGAACTGGAGGAAGGAGAATGGGTTGAGCAGCCCCCTGACCCTAAAGAAGCGGAAAGGCAATTCCCTCTCCAATACAAGAATGAACTGATTGCACGTGTTATAAAAACCCTACTGTTAGAGGAAAAATCCTCTAGGCATGACTCCTCCGACTCTCAGGAGGAGGAAACCCGCCAATACATTCCTTCAGTTCATGGTAAGGACCAGGGTATTCCCCTAGACAAGGCCTTTGAAAAGCTTGTTCTGCAAGAGTGGAAACACCCAGACAAAGGCTTTAAGATGAACAAGACTCAGGACACCCTTTATTCCTTCTCCAGGAGGAAGGCTCCCTTGTTCAGGCCCCCTAAGGTTGATGCAGGGGCTGCTTCTCTAGCGAGACATACCGTTTTCCCCACCGAGGGTGATTGTCACCCTAGGGATAATACGGACAGGGCAATTGATGCAGCTCTTAAAAAAGCCTCAGAGGCCTCATCAGCAGCCCTCAGAGTAGGCATTGCTTCCTCCTATGTGTCCAGGGCCATGCTTGCCTGGCTCAAGGAACTCCAAGACCCAGAGATTTCCGAAGGTAAAGCCCAAAGCTTAAATTCCAGGGTCTGCATGGCGGCTGCCTTCCTCGCAGACGCGACCACGGATAATCTCTCTTGGTCTGCCAGATCAGTCGCAAACAACATTGCTGCCAGACGCAGGGTATGGCTACGCTCTTGGGATGGGGATGTCACTGCCAAAAATCTACTGACATCTGCCCCGTATGCAGGATCCAAACTCTTTGGCGTATGCCTAGAAAAGGTACTGGAGGACGCCTCCAGCAAAGACAAAACTAAAACTTTGCAACAAATAGCCGCCAGGAGAGGTTCTTCTAGACCTCAGCCCTTTCGTTTTAGGGGCTTCACAGGTCCCCCCAGAAGATTTCCACACCCCACTCACAAGGGCTACACTCCCAGCTTTCCCTTCAGGGGCAGGGGCTTCCGCTCAGGCAGATACGACAAACGCAGATCCAGGGGCCCCCCTCCTGGCCAACCCAGACAGGACTCCTGACTATACCACCTCTCAGGTTGGCGGCAGGCTCCAACAGTTCCAAGACGAGTGGGCTCACTCTATCACGGACGCCTGGGTCCTGTCATGCGTGCAACGGGGTTACGCCATCGAGCTGGACAGCAGTCCTCCACACAGATTCCTGGTCTCCCCGATATCTCGAGACGCCATAAAACATCAGGCGATGCTATCAGAAATCCAGAGACTTCTCGACATCAAAGCCATCGAGAAAGTCCCAACCTCACAACAACGGACAGGCCTTTACTCCATCCTTTTTCTCGTGGCAAAGAAGACAGGCAACTGGAGGGCAGTTCTGGATCTCAAGGCTCTCAACCGACATGTCACGAAAAAGAGATTCAAGATGGAGACGGTGTCGTCCATCTGCCGCAACATCCACAAGGACGACTGGATGGTGTCCTTGGATTTGCAGGATGCCTACCTGCACATCCCAATCCTACACCCTCACAGGAAGTGGCTCCGCTTCACGTACAACCGCCACCATTGGCAATTCACGGCCCTACCGTTCGGTCTGTCCTCAGCGCCCAGGACCTTCACGAAAATCTTGATCCCTCTGGTGGCCAACCTGCGGATAGAGGGCATTCATGTCCACCCCTACCTGGACGATCTATTGATCAGGGCCCATTCCCCGGAACAGACCTTGCTGGACCTCCACCGGACGATCCGGTATTTGGAACAACACGGGTTCATTGTCAACAGGAAAAAGAGCCACCTCGTACCTACGAGGAGATTGCAACACCTGGGAGCCATCATAGATACCAGCTCCGACCTCGTCTTCGTTCCACCCGACAGAGTACAACGCATCCGGAAGCTAGTCTCGTACCTCAGATCCTCTCATCACGTGAGGCTCAAGACCCTAGCGTCACTTCTCGGACTGTTGGTCTCCTGCACAACCCAAGTCACATGGGGCAGATTCCACCTCCGTCCCTTGCAGAGGCTGCTAGCTCCTTTTCAGAGAGATCTTACGGGCGGACGAAATCCCAGGGTTCCCATCCCACAAGGGCTAAAGTACTCCATGTCCTGGTGGTTAGACCCCACGCGGTTCTCTCAAGGGGTCCCTCTCACAGAACCCAGACGGGAAATAGTCACGACAGACGCCAGCCTGACGGGCTGGGGTGCCCACACCTCGACCCGGTCGGTACAGGGAACGTGGTCGACACAGGATGCACGTCAACAAATCAACTTTCTAGAACTGAAGGCCATTCGTCTCGCCCTTCAACAACTCTTCCCGTCTTGGGCCGAGCTCCATCTGCTAGTTTACACAGACAGCACCACGGCCAAGGCCTATGTGAATCACCAAGGGGGCTCCCGCTCTCTTCGACTTCAGCAGGAAGCGAATCGGCTCTTCAAGTGGACTCAATCACACGTCCAGTCCCTGAAAGCGCTCCATATCAGAGGCCAGGACAACACCACTGCAGACTGGCTCAGCCGCCAGGCGCTGAACCCCCACGAATGGTCACTCAACAAGACCATCTTCCAGACAATAGTGGGATGGTTCGGTCTGCCAGTCATGGACCTGTTCGCCTCCAGTGCCAACTCCCAACTTCCCCGCTTCATGGCAAGGGAGACGTGCAGGGACGCGGAGGCCATCGATGCCCTAAACCAACCTTGGCCCGAGGGACTCCTCTATGCGTTCCCTCCGTTCCCCCTGATCGCCCGGACAATCGCCAAAGCCAGCCTGGAGAAAGCCAACCTCATACTAATCTCACCCTGGTGGCCCAGGAGGCCTTGGTTCTCCGAACTCATCCATCTCAGCCAGGGCCACTTCAAGAAGCTCCCCTTGCAGACGGACCTTCTACATCAAGGACCGATTCTTTGCCCGCACATTCGGACACTTCAACTAACAGTCTGGCTATTGAACGTTCAGCGCTGAAACGAAAGGGCTATTCAGATCCTGTACTAAACACTCTTCTAAGCTCAAGGAAACCTGCTACTCGACGTTCATACCAGAATACTTGGAAAGCTTTCGCTTCCTGGTCGAGACTCAAAGGATCAGACCCTAGGCTAGCAGGGATTCCCCAGGTCTTGGACTTCCTCCAACAAGGACTAGAAAAAGGGCTCAAAGCAAACACTCTGGCTAGGCAGGCAGCTGCTCTAGACTCTGTCCTCCGGGCTGCCTCCAGTAGGGCTGTCTCGTCTCACCCTCACGTCAGGAGATTTATTCGGGCAGCTAGGCTGCTCTCCCCCCCAGTCGTCCACAGGGTCCCTTCTTGGAACCTAAACCTAGTTCTAGAGGCCCTCACTAAACCACCCTTCGAGCCACTTAAACACGTTTCCCTTTATCTACTCACACTCAAAACCGTTTTCCTAGTGGCAGTCACATCAGCTCGACGTGTTTCGGAGCTGAGTGCGTTGTCTATGGAAGACAATTTCTGCATTTTCCACCCTGATTCTGTTACCCTCCGCTTGGACCCTGCCTTCATTCCAAAGGTCAATTCTTACTTTCACAGAGCCCAAGAACTAGTTCTGCCTTCCTTCTGCCCCAACCCAGTCCACCCTAGAGAAAAGGCGTGGCATAAATTGGATGTCCGGAGGGCCCTCAAAATTTATTTGGCTAGGACTCGGACCCTCCGCAAGTCCACCGCCCTCTTTGTTAACATTCGCCCGGGCCTTCAGGGCCTCAAGGCTTCAAAAACCTTGCTGTCCAAATGGGTCAAACATGCCATCATCGAAGCCTACAGGGCGGGCGGGAAGATTCCCCCCTTGCAAATATGGGCCCACTCAGTCCGAAGTGCGGCTACGTCTTATGCCTTCAAGGCTCAAGCTTCTTACGAAGAGATCTGTAGGGCCGCCACTTGGGCTTCCCTACATACATTCGTTCGACACTATAAGATTAATGTCTTCCAATCAGCTGAGGCTGCTTTCGGCAGACGGGTGTTGCAGGCGGTACTGGACACTCCCAGTGCTGTCGGCTCCCACCCGTAAAATGAGGGGTCTGGCTCTGGTACATCCCAGCGGAGGAGGTGAAGGAGGTAAGAGGAGAAAGGAGAATTGGTTACTTACCTTCGTGAATTCCTTTCTCTCTTACTCTCCTGATCCTCCTCCGACCCTCCCTGCCAGACAGCACTGATGCTTTCTTCTGCTTGTTGTTCTCGTTTAGAACCACTCCATTTACTAATTCCAGTTCTTATGCCTGTTGCATGGTTAACGATGGTTTTCCTTATACTGTTGCCTTAAGTTGTTCTTTGATCTGAGATACCTTACAGGAGTACTCTGCTATATCACACACTGAAGAGGCCGGGTAGCTCCTAACGCATGCGCAAAAAGAAGTTTTCAATCATCTGCCACCTACCGGCCAGCAGCAGAGCTACCCAGCGGAGGAGGATCAGGAGAGTAAGAGAGAAAGGAATTCACGAAGGTAAGTAACCAATTCTCCTATCCTTGGACTGCCCAAATTATGACTTATCTGACTAGGGCAGGCCTTTCACTTGCCTGTGTGCAGGGGAAAAGCTTATCTTTACAAAAGAATTTGGTTAGGCTAAGGCTGACCGATATATCCAAACAGGAAGATTTGGCCGCCCTGGCGTCTTGGAAGGTAGCCCCACAACTGTGTCTCTTTAAGCAATTGCACAGGGTTGAACCGTACTTGGATATCTTAAAGGATGTTACAGTGCGTAGAGCCCTCCCCTGTCTCCGTTTCCACCTTCTTCCTACTGCTGTGATGGAGGGCCGCTATCAACATATACCATATGCCCAGAGACTCTGCCCTTGCAGGAATGATGTAGTGGAGGAGTTGGACCATTTTCTTTTCTTCTGCCCTTTGTACGAATCTCTTGGGCAGGTTTGGATAACTCCCTTATGGGGATTTTGTATAATACTCTACTGGCATCCCAGGATGAGAAAGTAATACAGGCTGTTGCTTCTTTTGTTTTATTAGCCATAAGAACTCGTATTGCATTGCCCTGAGGCTGCTAACTTTTCCTCTCTCTCTCCCAGTGGGTGTTTCCCCCCCCTTTTTTTTCTTAATCTCAAGCTCCTACATATTGTCTGCGTTGTTTACGCACAAATTTCGGTCTGTTTTTGTATATTTATTCATATTGTTATGTGTTTTAATATATGTTGTTGTTGTTTTTGACCATGGCGAAAGCTAGTGTCTAATAAAGAATATATATATATATACATACACATGAAACTGAGTGGCAATATTAATAACAATGGTTAAAAAAAACCCATAAGAGACAAGTGCCATCAATCCAGCTCTCCCTATAAGTCAGTGGCATGATCAGCCATCCAAATTGTTCTAACCTTCATTGTCTGGGCCAAATATCTGGCCACTGGCACAGTTCTACATCTATCAGGGGGCGGGCCTGTAGCACCGTGTCGTTGAGGGGCTGCCGCGGCAATGTCTCGCTGGATCTGTCTCACCCCTGGAGCTTGTGGGGCTGCGCCAGCGGGTCTTGCTGCTGGCAGAATGGGGACCTGGCGCCGGGGAGGCCCTCGTGTGCGGGGCTGGTTCCGACCCCTGACAGATTAAAAATTGGTAAGAAAGAACCTGCCACTTTAGTTTCATAACCAAACTTGAGTGTCAAACTTACCTATGACTAAATATTTGCTCTTCTGTAAAGTGATTTTGAAAACATCTCTTTTCTATTTGTAGGGGATCTGTACATCAGAGCTTTCCAGACTTTACCTTCGTGGCTGGTAACCTTGTAGGAAAATTTTTCAAACTGAAGGGTGAAATCGATCCAAATATGGCTATTGATATTAGCAACAGAGCTTCATTGGCCTTTTTACAGAAGCATTTAGGTAAGCAGCTATATTTGACACTGAGCTACTACTGGAGTCCCCACAAGGCAACAATATGAATTAGAGCTTGAATAATTTCAGCACCTACTGGTGCCATTCCTCGTCTGAATGCATGACTACTAGCTTGGCTATAGAAATTTACTTTTGGAGAATGCTTCGAATAAGGTCAGTTTGCTCATGTTTACTATATTACAAGTGTAAATTAAGTTCTTCTTCGAGGATCTCTGTGATTCTCACTAATGGGATCCACTTCCTGCTTCGCAGGCACCGGAGACCTAGTTGTCAGCACATTCCTGGAATGAACTAGAACATGGTGAGGGCTCTGCCCCTCCTCCCTCCCGCCCTGTGAAAAGCGTGGGCTTACAGTCTCGCGATGACGGAGCCACATAAACGGGAGAGGAGCCCTCGCCACCTCAGTTCCTTCCAACCGCGTCACACTTGGAAGACCTTTCTCCTCATAGCTCAGCAACCTCCTCCTGCTGGGTAGTTCTACCGTTGGCCGCTAGGAGGCAGATGATCTAATTTTTCTTTCTGCGCCTGAATCCACAGAGCTACCCAGCTCTCTCGCCCGTCTGCCTTGGGGCCGTTAGAACGTGCGTCGGTTCCAGGAACCTAGGAGAGACAGTAGGACAGCCATTACAGTTGATTCTTTGGCGGGGCACTTGGGGTTAGTGATCCCGGATGCGGTCTCGGGAATTGCTTGGCCAGGCCACAAACTAGATCACCTTTAAAAAAAACAGAAAACCCCGCCAGCTCCCTTGCAGTTCGCCGGGAAGCAGGGGACGCCGCCTTCTCTTTCCCAGTTAGCGGGAAGCCTCCAAATAGCGGTGATCCCCCCGCCTCTGTCGGTTCAGGGACAGCGCTGCTGGGTCCTGCCAACAAAAGAGCCCCTCCAATTCAAAAATCATCATAATAATAAACTAAATAGGAGGATGAGCTCAGCCGAGATGCAACCCCCCACCCCCGCAGGCGGGTCGGAGTCGCGGTCTCCACAGGAGGGATCACAGGAACCTCAGGTACCTTCTATGGCTTCCTTAGCCCATACTATGGGGGAAATTATGGCCTCCCTAAAGACCCTCCCCCAGGCTAAACAGAAAAAAGGCGGGAAAAGAAAGAGAGCTTCCCCCGAGCGTGGGCCTGCTAAAAAACTATTGAGGGCGGGAAAGTCCACAGGGACTAACAGGAAGGCGAAAGCCTCACCAGGGGGAGCAAGGAGACAGTTTTTAACTTCTCCTCAGGAGTCGGAGGCGGAGCAGCAGCAGCTGGGGGGGAAACGAACAGGCCTGCACTTCACAGTTGCAGTTCCTTTCCAGCTCAGCCTCTGACTCTTCTCAGGGGGAGTCCGAGGTGGAGGAAGGGGAATGGGTAGAGGCTACCGCAGACCCCAAAGATAGGGAGCGACAATTCCTGGCCCACTACAAAGAGGAATTACTCTCTCAAGTAATTAAAACGCTGCAGCTTAAAGAAAAACCCTCTAAGGAGGACTCCTCCGAATCACAGGAAGAGGAGGAGACTAGAGAGTACATGCCCTCAGTGCATGGTAGAGATCAGGGCCTGCCCCTCACCAGGGCTTTTGAGAGAATAGTCCTAGAGGAGTGGAAACACTCTGATAAGGCCTTCAAAATGAACAGGACCCAGGATTCCCTGTACTCCTTCTCTAGGAGAAAGGAGCCTTTATTCAAGAGTCCAAAAATAGATGTGGCTGCTGCCTCCCTGGCCCGACAGACTGTTTTCCCAGCCGAGGGGGACTGTCACCCTAAAGATCCTACAGACAGGGGGGTAGACTCAGCACTAAGAAGAGCAGTAGATTCCATGGCTGCCTCCCTAAAAGTAAACATAGTGGCATCCTACATTTCAAGGGCCCTCTTGGCGTGGATGCAGGAGGCACAAGACCCTGAAATATCAGATAGGAGGTCACAAAAGCTTCATCCCGCATCTGTATGGCCACCGCTTTTCTGGCAGATGCAACCACAGATGGGCTCACTTGGTCGGCTAGAGCAATGGTAAATGGCATAGCAGCCAGACGAAGGGTATGGCTCCGCTCTTGGCAAGGAGACACAACAGCCAAGAATCTCCTTACCTCTGCCCCTTACAAGGGTTCAAAACTCTTCGGGGTATGCCTTGAGAAAGTCCTGGAGGAAGCAAATTTGAAGGACAAACCTAAGACCCTCCAGCAGGTAGCTCCTCGAAGGGGTTTTTTCCGAGGTCACTCCTTTCGATTCAGGAGTTTTGGCACAAACAGGAGAGGACACGTTCAGAGCCACAGGGATTCTGCCTCCAATTTCTCCTTTTGAGGGAGAGGTTTCAGAGGGGGCAGATTCGACAGGCGTAGGTCCTGGGGGACCAGCTCCTCCCAGACAAGACAGGAAGCCTGACTATGCCATCCCCTGAGTGGGGCGCAGGCTACAACATTTCAAGGTGGAGTGGCAAAGCTCGGTCTCCGATGCCTGGGTCATATCCTGCGTCACAGACGGGTACCGCATAGAGGTAGGCCGCCCCCCAAGACGAAGGTTCGTTGCGTCACCAACCTCCAAGAACCCAGAAAAACACCTGGCCCTAGTATCGGAGATACACAGACTCATGGAAATTCAAGCTATAGAAAGAGTACTGAAGCAAGAATGTTTCTTGGGCGTCTATTCCATCTTGTTCCTAGTGGAAAAGAAGCTGGGAAAAAGGAGAGGCATTCTTGACCTAAAAGGCCTAAACAAGGTGGTAAAAAAGAAAAGATTCAAGATGGAACAGCCCTGTCAGCGTGCCGAAACCTTCAGAAGGGCGACTGGATGGCATCGCTGGATCTCAGGGAGGCTTATCTCCATGTTCCAATATGGAATCCACACAAGAGGTGACTCCGATTCTCATACAACAGGGAACACTGGCAGTTCAGGGCCCTTCCATTCGGCTTCTCCTCGGCCCCCAGAACCTTTACAAAGTGCTCCGCTGATTGCCAACGTCCGCAGCGAAGGCACTCATATCTATGCCTACCTGGACAACATACTGATCTGGGGCAACTCCCCCTCGACAGTGGAAAAGCACCTGAACAAGACCATTTCATATCTGGAGAAACACGGCTTCATCATAAACAGGGAAAAGAGTCACCTCATCCCGAGCCGCAGGTTGGAGCATCTAGGTATCCTCATAGATACCTCCTCCGATTGAGCTTTCGTACCACCGGAACGAAGAAAGAAAATTCTGACTCTGATCAGGTTACTACAACAACAAACACGAATGAGACTCAAAAGACTTGCGAGCCTGCTGGGCCTCCTAGTGTCTTGCATAAGCCAAGTAACTTGGGGCCGTTTCAACCTTCGCCCCTTACAGAGGCAGCTAAGAGGTATGCAGAGAGAGCTCACTCTCGGGTTGAACCCATGGGTCCCCGTCCCACCAGAACTAAAACACTCCATGTCCTGGTGGCTAGATCCAGAAATCTTCCAGGAAGGAGTGCCACTATCAGAACCAGCCAGGACAGTACTGACAACAGATGCCAGCCTCCAGGGCTGGGAGGGGCACTCAGGGATTCACTCAGCCCAGGGTCTATGGTCCAAGAGGGACTCGGGCAAGTCAATCAGCTACCTCAAACTCAAGGCAGTCCGCCTATCGTTACGCCAACTGCTGCCGATATTTTCTTCGAGCCACTTGCTCATATACACGGACAATATAACAGCGAAGGCGTATATAAATCACCAGGGGGGATCGAGGTCGAGAGAGTTACACCGGGAGACAATCAAGCTCTTCAAGTGGGCGCAATCACACCTAGCTTGAATAAAAGCTCTATACATCAAAGGCCTGGAAAACAAAAGAGCCGACTGGTTGAGCCGCCAGACTCTAGACCCGCATGAGTGGACCCTAGACAGATCAGTGTTCCGGCAGATCATAGACTGGTTCGGACTACCCATGATGGACCTGTTTGCGACAAAGGAGAACACTCAGGTCCCTCGATTCATGACACAAGGGAGGTGTGCGGAAGCGGAGGGCTTCGATGCACTGAACCATCCATGGCCCAAGGGCCTCTTATACGCCTTTCCTCCAATTCCCTTGATCCAGAGGACCATAGCCAAGACAATCGGGGAACAGGCTCATCTCTTACTAATCACCCCATGGTAGCCCAGGAGACCGTGGTTCTCCGAACTGATAGAACGCAGCCACTCTCAATACCACAGACTGCCACGGATTCCAACCCTAATCACCCAGGACCCAGTCTGCTGCGCAGAAATACAGACATTAAAATTAACGGTATGGAACTTGAATGGGCAGCACTAAGAAAAAGGGATACTCAGAAGCAGTGCTGAATACTATCCAGCGTTCCAGAAAGGTGGCCACGAGAAGAAGTTACCAAGCCACCTGGAAAACGTTTAACTGGAGTGACCAGGCAGCAAATAGGGACCCTACCAAGGCAGGGGTAATTCAGGTTCTAGTTCTTACAGCTGGGTTTAGAAAAGGGACTTAGGGCTAACACGTTAGCCAGGCAGGCAGCTGCCATCGATTCAGTTCTTAGGCAGGATAGTATCCTCACTTAGGAATGTGAGGAGATTCCTTAGAGCAGCTAGATTAATCTGCCCCCCGGTAATACACAGAGTTCCCTCTTGGGATTTGAACTTGGTCCTAGAGGCATTGACAAAACCTCCCTTTGAGCCCTTAGGGCATATAACGTTATATTTGTTGACACTAAAGGTTATTTTTCTCGTTTCAGTTACTTCAGCTAGACGGGTTTCTGAGCTGGGCGCTTTGTCCATGGAGGACAACTTTTGTATTTTTAAAAAGGATTCGGTCACCTTACGACTGGATCAGGCTTTCCTTCCTAAAATTAATACTGTCTTCCACAGGTCTCAGGAGGTTATTTTACCCTCTTTCTGCCCAAACCCTACCCACCCAAAGGAGAGGGCATGGCATACTTTAGACCTCAGACGAGCCCTTAAAATCTATCTGGCTAGAACCAAGCGGTTCAAGCTTTCCACGGCCGTATTTGTGAACATCAGGCCAGGATACCAGGGGCACAAAGCTTCTAAAACCCTGATCTCTAAGTGGTTAAAACAGGGTATCATTGAAGCGTATAAGGCTAAAGGAAAAGTCCCTCCCCTCCAGATTTGGGCGCATTCGGTGCGTAGTGAGGCCACTTCGTATGCTTTTAAAGCAAGGGCCTCATACGAGGAAATCTGCAGGGCGGCTACGTGGTCCTCCATCCATACCTTTGTGAGGCACTATAAGATTAATGTATTCCAAACTGCCGAAGCTGCTTTCGGCAGAAGGGTGTAGCAAGCGGTACTGGAGTCCCCCAGTGCTGTTGGCTCCCACCCTTAACTGTTTTCAGGAGTGCTTGGGTATGTCCCAGCAGGAGGAGGATGCAGAGCTATGAGGAGAAAAGAGAATTGGTAGCCTACCTTAGGTGAATTCTTTTCTCTCATATGCTCTGCATACTCCTCCGTCCCTCCCTGCCAAACAGAACAATTAATGCAAGGTATCAGTCCCCCCGCCCCCTGATCCAAATTCGTGCTAAGTTTTCTTGAGTATTGTTGTAGGTGTTACTCCAGTAAGTTAGAGATATGGTTTGGAGGAGTTATCAGTTATTTGTTCTAGAGTAAATTCAAAACTAGAGAAATTTCAGCTTGCGAACGGACTGGCGAGAGAGCCGGGTAGCTCCGTGGACGCAGGCGCAGAAAGAAAAATTAGATCATCTGCCTCCTAGCGGCCAATGGTAGAACTACCCAGCAGGAGGAGGATGCAGAGCATATGAGAGAAAAGAATTCACCTAAGGTAGGCTACCAGTTCTCTTTTCTGTACTTCTCAGTACTTGTCAGCTTCTGCCCCGCCACACTCTCAGTGAGCGATAAGCACTATTTGTGCTTAGGCTGTCTGGGTGATGCACACACCAGCTCCTGTCGCTTCTGTGCAGGTCTCTCATCCAGAGCCAGAAGGTTGAGAGCTCTCCAGCTACAAGAACTGTTAACCCGCCGGGCACTTCAAGGTGGAGAAGAGGGGCCTCTGAGGCTCCCCACCCACACTCTATATCTTCACGGATGGACTCTGCTGCCTCAGCTCTGCCGGACCTTCAGACTCCCACGTGTGCCTCGGGCACCAAGTTACTCCCTCTGGTACCAGCAACTCGTCCCGCTCCCATTCTGCACGAAGGGACACCCATCATAAGCAGCCCGAGGAGCACAGGAGAAAGCACAGGAAAAAATCGAGTGCACCGGCCTCGTGCACTCTCATAGTTGAGACAGTACGCTCCAGTACTGAGGAGTCCATACCGGCTCCGGTGACACCGGTACCAGCAGGACCGGGCCCTCCACAGACGGCTGCTGCTCCTACAGCATCCATCATCCTAGAGACGGAGCCTGTAACGGTACTGCCGCCATCACCTCGACACACCTCTCGCTCCCCTACCCGTAGTCCGGCACAGGGACATCACTGCTCACGCTCCTGTTCTCAATCAGGACATGGCTCAGACCACTCAATCAGGCACAGCTGTTCTACAACCTCTGCCTCCACCCACCACGGTACCGCCTCTATCGGTACCAACAGTACCGGCTACCGCTCCACCTACCAGATCAGTTCAGCCTACCGGAGCCACTCTGCTCAGTTCAGTTCTAGGCCACCCTCAGCACTACCCGCAGCTGACATTTCCCTTACTCAGCTCTGAGCCATCAGTCTCCTCCTCCTCACCAGATAATATGGAAGAGGACAAAATCATCCCTCCCCCTCCGGCGGATTCATTCTCCGATCCTAACCTCACCCTCTCCACTGAGGACACTAAGGCCTTTCAGGCTATGTTAAAGCAGATGACCTCCACTCTCCCTAATCTACCTACTAAGGTACTAAAAAAGACTCAATCGAGACCAGTCTTCGGAATACTGAGTTCCGGAGAACCAGGTCATGTCATGCTTCCCATGTTCGAACAGCTCCATCACCATATGGAGCAAACCGTCTCTTCCCCCCCCCCCCCCATTGAGCCCCTTCTTTAGGTATAGTGTAGAGAAAGTCTGCCAAATATTTTACAAGCACCCTGCCCCAAATTCCTTAGTTATAGCTGCTGCATCTATAAAATCCCAAGCTGGTGGTATTCTCATCTCTCCCTCGGGAGGGTAGACGCCTTGATGTCCTTGGGAGAAAATTTTTTTCATCTGAGACCCTCTCCTTACAAGCTACTAATTACGCTTCTGCCATGTGCGTCTACCAGCACTGGTTATGGTCTCAACTCTCCAAGGCCTCTGACCCAGCTCAGATAGCGGCCCTACAAAGGGAAGGTTTGCAGATGGCGCAGTTTCAACTCTCCGCCAACATTCATATAGCTGACTGCAGTATTAGGAGCATCGCATCGGCTATTACCCTCCGGAGGCACGCATGGCTCTGGTCCACAGCTTTAACTCCTGAGAACAAAACTAAGATAGAGGACCTCCCCTTCAATAGTGAGGGCTTGTTCGCAGCCTCCACACTCTGAAATGCATTCAGAAGACTAACCAAACAGCCAGATCTACCGGGGTAATCCGCTCCATACGCAGAAAGTTTCATTCTTCCTCTGCTCCTTATTCCTATCAGCCTAGACAGCGCTCCTTTTTCCAGTTCTCCCAGAGTAAGCGCCCCCAACACTATCAACAGCAGGTTTCTGGTAACCAACCCCGTAGGAGGTTCCAAAAACAGGGAGGAAAGGGACGTCCGCCCTCCATCTCCTCCTTTGGCCAGCAGCCCAAACAGCGGTTGTAGCTTCTTGGAGGTCAAGAGAACTAGTGGCCCTCCCTTTCTTTTCTTCAACCGTCTGTTGCCCTTTTATGATGCCTGGACTTCCATCACCTCTGACGGGTGGGTCATGGACATAATTAGGCAAGCCTACCCCATCCTATTTATTTTGTTACTGCCTAACTCCCCTCCCCTTCCCTCTGCCCTTCGGGGCTTCCCCCCCCCAAACCTCAAATACTTCTGGAGATTAATAAACTCCTTGACAAGGGTGCGGTGGAACACGTTCCCCCCTTGGAGCGCAACTCTGGTTTTTACTCCAACTACTTCCTTGTCCCTAAGCAGGATGGCAGTGTTAGACCCCTTTTGGATCTTCAAGCCCTTAACTGTTACATCAGAAGGTTCAAATTTTGTGTGACTTCCCTCTCCCTCATTCTCCTAGGTTTATAAGAGGGAGACTGGCTAGCCTCTCTTGACCTCCAGGATGCTTATTTCCACATATCGATCCTTCCTGCTCACAGGAAGTACTTAGGCTTTGTTGTAGGGGAATGGCACCTTCAGTACACTGTTCTCCCATTCGGACTTTCTACCGCGCTGAGGGTGTTCACGAAGTGCATGGCAGTGGTCGCCGCCCACCTGAGAAAGGAGGATATAAGGGTATTCTCCTTACTTGGATGACTCGTAGCCAATTTCAGAAACAATCTTCTCTTCCACATCCAACACTCGCTCGACCTACAGAATCTCGGCCTCCTAGTCAATCTGCAAAAATCCCATCTTACCCCTACCCGACGTCTCCAATTCATCAGGGCAATCCTCAACACGTCCCAAGTACGAGCCTTTTCTGCCACAGGACAGATTTGGCAGGATTGTTTCAGTCATTCGAAATATCCCCTTTCGAGCCACACGATCAGTCCACTTCTTTCTCAGGCTGCAGGGATATCTAGCGGCAATCACAAACATCACATCTCACACGAGACTACGCATGCGCCCCCTACAACATTGGCTCAAGCAGGCATATTGCCCTTCTCTCCATCCTCTCCACAAGAACATCTCTATCCCCTACCCAGTGTACCAGACCCTACTCTGGTGGATGGAACCCTCCAATGTCTTCATGGGCATTCCTTTCCAGACACCAGTAATGCAGGTCTCTATCACAACAGATGCCTCCTCTACAGCAGGACAATCTTCTCGCAGACCGACTCAGTCGACAGACAGTAGACCACCATGAGTGGTCCCTCAACGATGCTGTTCTACACAGCATCTTCAGCACTTGGGGCACACCTCAAATCGACCTCTTTGCTTCAGACAATGCAAAGCTGCCCCACTTCTTCAGCTGAGCAGGAAATGCACCCGGTTCCATAGCCAACACCTTTATGATCTCTTGGACTGGGGCCTTCCTTTATGCTTTTGCCCCTATTCCTCTCCTCCACAGGGTACTCAGCAAGATCAAAGCTGACCACGCCAACATCATACTCATAGCTCCGTTCTGGTCACGAAAACTGTAGTTTCAGACCATCAACCAGATGTCCTCAGAGGTCATGCACCTGCCTCAGTGCCCCGATCTCTCTCGCCAATGAGACAGCATCCTGCACCATGACCTCCCCAGGCTCCACCTCTGTACTTGGTTGATTCGTCCTCCACTACGGACTGGCCTCCCGAGGTAGCTAACATCCTCTCAACTCCCACCACCCCTACACCAGAGCCTGCTACGCAGCCAAGTACAGACGTTTTTCTTTATGGCTCACCTCTCGGGCCATGTCAACATCTTCCCTAAACATGTCTCATCTCTTCGAGTACTTGCTCCACCTGCAATCGTCGGGTCTCTCGTTACCCTCGATCAAGGTTCACCTGGCGGCCCTATCCTCCCGTCTTCACATGGACAATAAAGTCTCTCTTTTCTCTCAACCTATAGTAAGATCCTTCTGGAAGGGCCTCACCAATATTTATTTATTTATTTATTTAAAATTTAAATCCCTGCCCTCAGGGCAGCCCAGGGTGGCGAACAACATTCAATAAAAACAATATAAAATTTTAAAAAACAATTTAAAATACAATATGTGGGGAACCCTTCCCCCACCCCCCACCTCACCAAAAGCCTGACAGAACAGCCAGGTCTTACATACACACCGAAACAGCAGGAGAGTGGGAGTCAGCCGAGCCCCCTCTGGGAGCAAATTCCACAGCACAGGGACAGCCACTGAAAAAGATCTAACATCAGTGGCCACCGGCCTCACCCGGGGAACCTCCAAAAAGGCTCCCACGGACGATCTCAAGGGTCGCACGGGCACATGGGGAGTGAGGCGGTCCAGCAGATAAGCAGGGCCCAGGCCGTGAAGGGCTTTAAAGGTTAAAACCAGCACCTTAAACCTAGCCAGGTGCTTTATAGGCAGCCAGTGCAGAGCCCGGAGCACTGGTGTCATGTGTTCCCTGCGACCCGCCCCCGTCAGGAGACGGGCCGCGGCATTCTGCACCAGCTGCCGCCTCTGGACCAGCTTCTCGGGCAGCCCCACGTAGAGCACGTTGCAGTAATCCAGCCTCGAGGTGATGAAGGCGTGGATGACAGTGGTGAGGTCGGAGTCTGAGAGATACGGCCAAAGCCGCCGGACAAGATATCTTCCCATCCATGTCCCTCCCAGCTCCCCAGTGGGACCTTACTCTCATCCTGGCTAAACTCATGTGACCTCCCTTCGACTCCATGGCATCCTGTACTGTGGAGAATCTTACCATCAAGATGACTTTTCTAGTCGCCATCACCTCTACCCGTAGGGTGAGCGAGCGAACAGCACTGTGTGTCTTTCCTCCTTACATTCGGTTCTCCAAGGAGAAGGTCGATCTCCGCACCAATCCTGCTTTTCTCCCCAAGGTGGCTACTCCTTTCCACATCAACCAGACCATATCCTTCCTAGTCTTCTTCCCAAAGCCTCATTCCTCTGTTGCAGAACAGGCTGTATACACTCTCGACCTTAAGAGGGCCCTTTCTTTCTACCTGGATAGGACCAGAAGTATCAGAGCCTCTGATGCTCTCTTCATTTCCTACAGTGGTCAGAGAGTAGGAGTCAAGATCTCTTCTGAACGTCTCTCGAAATGGTAACATCGCTGGATGCAAAGGAGGAGCCAACAGGCCAGCAAGGTACCGCCTTCACCGATCTGGGCACACTGCACTAGAGCGGTTGCCACATTCTTGGCCAGCCTCCAGGGCAGCCCGATCTCAGACATCTGCAGGGCCACAACGTGGTCTTCAGCCCACACGTTTACCAACACTACTGCTTATACATGGCGGCTAGAGCAGACACAGCAGTTGGAAGGGCGCTTCTCCATTCCCTCTTCCGCTAACCTCGACTCCCACCACCTGGAGGTAGGTGCTACTGCTGTTCACTCTCCCATTAATGAGAATCGCGGAGATCCTCCAAGAAGAAACGGAGGTTTTTTACCAGTAACTCTGTTCTTCGAGAGAGCTCCGTGTATTCTCACAACCCGCCCACCTTCCCCTCTGTCTCGCAGGTACTTTGCCAGTCTTCAGGACAGGGTGGAAGGAACTGAGGCGGCGAGGGCTCCTCTCCCCTTTATGCGGCCCTGTCATTGCGAGACTGTAAGCCTGCAATTTTCACAGGGGGGCGGGGGGTCCTCACCATGTTCTAGTTCATTCCAGGTAATCTGCCTGGAAACTAGGTCTCCGGTGCCTGCGAAGCAGGAAGTGGATCCCATTAGTGAGAATACGTGGAGATTCTCAAAGAACAGAGTTACTGGTAAGTAGCCTCTATATTTCGTCTTTGAAAACTTGTAATTTTGTTCTGACATTACACAAGCCACTTTCATATAAAAGATTAAATGGGCAAGTGATTTTCTTGTGATCTTAATTTTATTTAAATCATTTTTGCATTGCATTGGATTCCTTCAATGCAGCAGGAATTAGCTGACGTTTGTTTTGCTTCCATGCTCCACAGATCTTGAAAAAGATTTTGATCAGTGGAACTCGCTTGTAGATGGTGAAGGACTTCACATCATTACTGACACCAACATTGTCTTACCTTCCTCCAGCACAACCTGAATCCATTCAATAAACCACCGTGGGGAAAAACCGTGCACACTTGCTTAGAAAGAACCGTGCTGCTGCTGCTGCCCCGATCCCTCTCCAGTTGTTATACTAACGGGGTGGGGGGAGGAAGATAGGTTGCTTGAGCAGCAGACTGTGTTCCAGGTATTAGGGGTTTGCACTTCATTTTCACTATTTCAATGATAATAAAAAAGTGAAGTATCATTGATTTTGTTATTGTAACAACAACAAAAAAATATGTTTTTATCAGTGTCGTTCCTGGTATTGCACCAAACCAAAAATTCAGTTTTGTTTCCATTTTAGTCGGGGGGGGGGGGGGAGGGAGGGCTATATTCAGATCCAGTCTGTTGGCACTGCTGCCACTCCCCTAGCCCCCCCCCCCCCATGCTGATGGAAATGGAAACGAAACCAAAAACAAAATGTTTGCCTTCGTGCGATACCAATACCAACACTGATAACAAAAAATGAAATTTTGTTATTAATGAAAATGAATGAGTTTTTAATAAGACAAACTGATCACATGGGTCCCTGGTGCACAGCTGTACCAGGCATTTTCTTTTCTTTTTTAAAAAAGTAGGGGAGAAGGGAAGGGGTAACAGCCAGGCTTCAAATTAGTTTGATTTCTACAGATTGCAGTATTTCAATGGTAGGAGAGCAAACCGTGGTAGAGAGAGGGGTTTTGTTGCATATTCAGGAGGAGTTCTCTTCTGATTTCGGATATTAGCTCATTCGCTGACATGTCATAAAAGCCTAGACAATTCCCTGAACCTCGCTCTACCATCTGCCTAACAGAGATAGCATTGAAAGCAGTGGTTCCCTTACGTGATCCCATTCTGAGAGTTAAATAGGTCGTAATCCCAGATAGCAAGACATGCAACGTATCTGTTGAGCCCATGCTCCTACTGATAGAGGGTAAAGCCCTGATGCACAGTATGGGGAGCAAGTCTCAGGATGAAGAGTACTAAGGAAGATATTACTGTACTAGCCTTAGGTTTGTTTCAAAAAGAAGATTCTGTTGCATTAAATTTTAGGCCCACCCCCTGGAATGGTGGAAGTTTTAAGACCAGATATTCTTATTCTCTATGAGAATTTTTCATCTCTAGTGCTATCCAATCTCATACTAATGCCTTTCAAGTGAGATTTCAGCTACCTCTAAACTGCTGATACTGCTGTTCTTTGGCATGAGGCCTACTGACTTCCCTCACTCTGACACTGGTAATTACAGATGGGTGTCTCGCTGCCAACTCAGAACCAGAAGGGGAACATTGGGGGGGGCAGATGAGTTTGGTGTTGGCCATGTCAAGTCTGTTTCCATTGAGGGAGTCGCCATCCAACCTGTTCCTCAGGCCCGTAGCCCTGGGATTGAGCTTTGACTCCTCCCTCTCCTTTACGCTTCAGATCCAGGCTGTTGCTAAAATCCAGCTCTGCTTGTTTCCACTGCAAGAACTCTAGTCCATGGTCTACTTCTCTCTTACCTTGACTACTGTAACTTCCTGGTGCCCCCTGCTCTGACCTTGCCCCCCCTCATCTCTGCATCCCCCTTGCCTGTCGCTTTGACCATGTTCAGCCCCTCCTCTGCATGAACCCACTTGGCACAAGCTCCTGGTCCTCACCTTCCGGGTGCTTCATAGCCTTTCCCCCATACCTTATTCACAATATAACCATGTGTATTGTATTGACTATATTTGTAGGATATATTTTTTAATCTATTTGTTAGCTGCTCTGAGCTGTTGTTGGCAGGAGGATGTGGGATTTAAGACTGGTAAAACAATTCTCTCTCCACTCTTGCTACACTCCTGCCCGGAAACTTTGCTCCCCTTCTGCCCCGCACCCTTGCTCCTCTTCATGCCTAGCACTTCCTCCCTGGATATGTTCATTCTGCTCCCTCCCTCCTGAAAAGCTACCTCTTCAATCAGGCCTTCGCTAGTCTGTCATGCGTGAAATTGCATCCTCTTGTCGCTCACTCCAAATGTAGCTCCCTGTAACTACGTGAAGCACGTGCACCTGCAACGTCTCAACCTCATTAATGTGTTTGTCTCCCTCAGATTGTAAGCCCGGGGGGGGGGGGGGGGGGGGGGGGGGGGGAGTTGGGACCAGTCTATAACTTATTTATTGTACAGCACCAGGTACACTGCCTGCACTATATAAATAGACCTAATCTCCCCCCCCCTCCCCTTTCTTGAGTCACAAACAGGATACTTCATAGGCAAGATGGCCACGGCGAAAGCCAGTGCCGAATAAACAATTTGATTCATTTTTGGTTTGTTTTTTTTAAAACTTGCGGCGGCACCTGGCGGGCCCTCGGCCCCTGGATTTTGACAAACCAGTGTTTCCTCTGGCTATTTCCCCAGAACAAATCCAAGAAATGCTTCAGTAGGCCTGCATGGCAGCAGCAAACATGCCTCAGCACACAGCTCTGTTCCGCAAGCAGAGGCAGTTTTAGCAAGGGCCTTTTGTGCTTGTCGATTTCACAGGGGGGGAAAAAGAGGGTTGCCTTGTAGGAGAAATGGAATTTTTGTCTTGCAGTAGGAGCTGTGTAGTCCATTTCAAAAGCAGCGAGTTGCCTTAGGCAAGAGTTCTGAGCTTCACTTATTTATGCTACTAGCCGAGTTTGAAGCCTAAACACAAACCAGGATGGATACTTAGTTCATGCTTCTCTACCTCAAGATGACACTGCAGTGTTTTCCATGAGGTTGATCCCCCCCTTGATTAACAAAGATGTAGAGCCATCCTCAATATCCCACCGACAAGGCTTGTACTAATTTCAGGACGGCCTCCAGGAGGGGAAAGGTTCCTTTCCCCTGTGAAAGGATCTAGAGGAACTCAAAAGTCCTATGGCTGTCTTTCGATTTAGCGGAAAAGGCAGTTCTAATGAAACTTCCTTTGCTACAAGCATTTTGCTACCTAGCAATCTGTTTGGAGCAGCAAAAGACTTTTGTGATTGCACAGGTTTTCAAACTGAGTACTCGGCCCAATCTAGGAGACTGACTAGCCAGAAGAGTTTGCATTTTTACAAGTCCATACACACACATTTTTAGAAATATTTCCAACAGTTCAGCATTCACGAGGAGCTTTGTATACGTGCACAGTAGCTGATTTGGGTTCAACAATACACAGTTACTTGTGTATTGTTGAAGCCTGTCAAACAGGTGTCATTCATAAAGTATAGCTGAAGGCAAGTACCTTGTCTACAACAGAGAAAACGGAGAAGCCAATAAGTTAACAAAATGCTGTTCACCAGTGTCAACTTTATTCCTCTTCTACCATTCTGATACTACAATACAAAACCCAGAGTTCAAACTGAAATTACACACTTCTTTACAATGTGGAGTCTAGAACTTCAAAAGTAACTGGTTCAAAGATTTAACAAAAAACTGTGTTTTTTGAAATTCTCAAAAGTGTACATCAGAAAGCAGCATTGTCTGTTTCTATACAGCTTATCAGTATACTTCTAAGCAAATCCAAGCATTGCTCTACTAGATAATCATCTACAGAGCCACAATTTCCATAGATCTTATTTGTCAACTATTAGTACCGCAGACTAAAAGATGCAGTCGTTGACATCAATCAGGTCAAGGGTTGCCCAAATCCTTACAATGTGCAGAGAAGATACTAAAGAAGTTAAATGCTTGCACTATGGAAACATCTCTATACTCCCCCTCTGGTGATCTTACCAAGAGCATGGTTACAAAGATACAGATCATCTAGGTCAGGCATCACTTGCTCTGTTACAAAATGATGTAATTTACTATTCAGTAGTGACATGTTCTTCTTGGGAAAAGGAGATGTTCAGAAGACTCTCTGTATTACTACCCAGTTCACAGGAAGTTTGTGCACAAGATGATGCTTTGCTCTCAGTTTCATTTTCTGTACTGACAGATGGTATGCAAGAATCAGCATCTGTATCCAGATCACAACTAGTTTTTCTCTCTAGGAAAAAGAGAAAGGTGAAGGTAAAAATAGGGCCATGCATATTCAACCCATAGAAAATATACACTAGCAAAGCCCCAGTTGCCTTTTAGTTGGTAATGCACTATTACAAGCTCACACCTCAATATTCCACAAACTCAGTCCAACAGTACCCATACCACAGAAGGCTGCATTTTGGTAATCTTTATAGCTGCTACCCTAGCAAATGGAAAAGGCAACTACCTTTCACTAATTTAAACTCATCTTTGGAGAAACTCTAAAAAGGAGAAAACTGCTAACGTGGATAAGCAAGAAACATTAAATGACACAAAAAGCTAAATCCCTCCACAAGTGGAATGATGCAGGTAATTCAAAAAGATAATCTGATACAATATATCTGATAATACCAATTAAAGAGGCTAGGAATGTAATTTAAGTAGAACAGCGTGCTGATATGCATAATCCTATTATATTTAACTCTATAAAGTATCATAAAGGTGAAATGTAAGCCATCTGGGACAGCTTTTAAACATTTGTTTAAGTAACTTCCTTCCTACATTCCTCAGGTTTGGTGCATATTTCCTACCTTATGCTCCAAGAGGCACACCACCAGATAATTTGTTTTTATTAAATCTTGCAAGAAAGGGTGACTGGGCCACTAAATGCCGATGAAATTCCATGTTCACAAGTGCAAAGGGATGCACATAGGGAAAGCGAATGCTAACTCGACATACACAACGCTAGGTTCTAAATTAGGTATTACCACTCAGGAAAAGGATCTTGGGAGTCGTTGACAATTCATTAAAAACTTCGGCACAATGTGCCCCAGAGGTCAAAAGGCAAACAACATTAGAAATTATTCAGAAAGCGATAGAGAATAAAACAGAAAATATAACCCCACTCTATAAAGTTATGGTGTGACTGCATCTTAGAGATTTTGCGCAGTCCTGTTCACCCCATCCCAAAGAGCTATAGAAATGGAAAAGGTGCAGAGAAAGACAACAAAAGCAATCAAGGCGATGGAATTGCTTCCATACAAAGGGAGGCGCAATAGGTTAGGGCTCTTCCGCTTGGAGGGGATTTGATAAAAGTTCATAAAAGTGTGAGTGGAATGAAACAAGTAAATAGGGAGTGGCTATTTCCCCTCAAATAACTAGTACTAGGACACGCCATGAAATTAACTGGCAGCAGATATATTTTTTTCTACGTTAACTTGTGGAACGTGGGGCCAGTAAGTGTTATGAAGGGCAGTAGGTTTAAACAAGCATTCGATCAACTGCTGGAGGATAGGGCCATAAATGGCAATCAGTCAAACGGGTCTGGGAAAGAGCATCAGGGAATGGGTACTTCTCCAAAGCAACCAAGAGTGGCTAAGCTCGGCACGATGGGCCATTGGTCTGATCTGCTCTGAATGGGGGAATCCTGAGTGTAGGGCACTTCAGTGGTGTTCTCAGGAAGAAGCGAGTCCAGATTCTCGGTCTCTGCATGCCCTTATTTCTGTTCCCCTTACTCAGAGCTCAGTTTTCCAGTACTTTCCAGTGTAGTAACTGGATCGAGGAACAGGAAAGGGGCCACATAAAAGCCAGGCACAGGCCACATTGTGCCCTTGGGCCGAAGGTTCACACCCACAGCTGGACACAAGCCTAAACCCAGTTAGATACAACTGGAAAAGCAGATGGGTAGCGTGATTCTCCAGTATTAGCACAAGTCCCATTCCCTTCAACAGGACTCATGCAAATGCCAAGTGCTTGCTCTGGCTCTTAGCAGCTGGAGATTCACAGCCTATAGTTAAACCAGCTGGTCCACACAAAGCTCTCTGGTTTTAGAACTCCTGAGCTGCGAGAAGAATGCCTTTAGCATTGGTCAGGTCTGCAACCAACGTAAGCCTGGCACAGTAACAGCTGAAACTGGGTTGCTGTGTGCGTCGATACTACGCAGTTCTAAGGCCCCCGTTTGGAATCCCTCATTAGACAATGCAATTCCTGTCAACAAACCCCTATACCTGTCTAGTGGTACAAATCTACATCAGCAAGGATAACTGACAAGTTGACACCAATACAGTCCCTATACATGCATTCAGAAGGCCAGCTCCTTAACTTGGCCCTTCTCAAACCTTTTTAACTTAACTCCTCGGTAAGTGCCAAAAACCAGTGTAGGACCCAAGCCCAGTAGACCCAGAGGAGACGCAACCTAAGGGGGTGGGCTGAAGGATTTGTAGCAATGGCTGAAGGAAGGCTGGTGGCACGTGGCCATCATACACCCAGGACATACTCTGACACGCATGCTTCGCGGTAAGCACCGGCACACAAGCCTCTGGCTCACCTGCAGCCACCCAGAAATGCAGCCCTTGTAGAGAAGCACCTCTCACACATTTGTACCCCCATGCACAAGCACTCTTGCACACTACCAGTACCACTGTATGCAGACATTGTGCACAAACCCCAGCACCTCACCACGTGCTCCCAGGCAGACATTACTTCTCTGTCCCCCCAGCACATCCTAGCTCCTTCCCAACAGACAGGAGCAGCCACCAGTGGCATGGACTTTGCTTCCATGTCCTCCCTCCTGCCCCAGCTATAGCTTGCGGCATGTGGAGGATCCGGCTGGCGGTCACCACTCTACAGACCAGTGGCTGGGAACCACTAGCTTAACCAGTTTTAAACAAGTTTAAAGTACAACAAGGTGTAGTGTCAACTGGCTGCTAAAATCGTACCTTGAATCACTGCGTCACCTGCTGGCCAAGGGTGCAAGCTATCCATTGCATGGAATACTGCCTACAAACAGGGGGGAAAGTTATTGGAAGGGATCAAGTTACAATGTATTGCTCCAGCAGAGCACCCACTGAGTCCAATGGGACTCTCGACAGTTCAATACTAGCAACCAGCCTAGCATTGGGTGCAGCCACACGAAACAGGCTGGGGAGGCTACCACTCTTGGGGTAGCCTCACTGCTCCCCTGGACAAACAGGCTACACGATGCAGTGGCTCGTGTGCCCAGGGCCTGCCAGATGGTTGCCCCCACCCCATGGAGGACAAGCAGCCAGCTACTCCATGATGCCGTGGAATGGAGTAAGGCTGCCTAAGGCGGGGTAACTTCTGTGGCTGGGCGTGCTTGCACCTGTCATGCACGGCCGGGGAGGGAGGTGGGTCAGGCCTGAGCAGCCGCTCCCATAGGCAGCACCTTGGCTTTGAGAGGGGCCGAGCCACCCAGCTTCCCTCCCCACAGCGCAGCTCCTTCGCTGCCCACCACAGCGCTGGGCAGGGACTGGGCCCACGCAACTCATCCGGCTGCACCCTCTTATACAAAACAGAGCATCACACCCTTAAAATTGGGATTACCCAAGCCAGGGCTAAAGAACAACTCATTCTACTCAACACTGAAGCAAAACGTCCCCCCAGCCTCCCAAAAAACGTTATATTCTGTTCAACTTTCTACTTCAAGCCAGGGTTTCAGTTGCAGGGCATTAGCACAACCCCTTTCATTAGAAAGAGATACCCAAGGCAAATTGTTTATGCCAAATATTAGTTTCCTGCATTGCCAGAGTCAAATCAACCAGGAACTCAAAGCCTTTTAAGAATCACATTTCTAGAGTAGTTTGTTCTGAAGTTCTTTGCTGTCACTACAGCAGTGGCAGTGAGGAGGCACCTTGCCAGCTAGTCTCCAGTAGACCCTGGTGTGGGGAGGGGAACCAGCCCACTTAGGGTAATTTCAGATGGGACGGGCCCAGAGGCCCGCCACGCTGAACCATGGACCAGGATCCCTTTCGGATCCAGGTCAGGAATCAGTCCAGCCGTCCTCTAGACGTGCCGGCCTGATTCCTACCGGGGATCGGGGAGGGGGCAGGGCTGCACAGCCACACAGCCCTGCCCTCCGGGAGACGGGTGGGCGCAGCGGCCAATCCCGTCCCGTAGTTGGGACCACGATCCGGGATGGGCCAAACTTAACAGATGTCACTTTTGGTCCGTCCCGGATAGTGGCCAATCTAACCACAATTCTGGATCTCCAGGTAGCCAGAGATCCAGAACCGTGGTCATTTTGATGCCCGCCAGTGATTCACTGTGGGGAACATTTGGCCGGGAGCAAACAGACGTTACGGGACTCAGAGCCACCACGGGATTCACTGTGCTTGACCATGGTCTTGTAATGTCTGAAATTACCCTTAGAGATCACGTCTGGGAGGAGAGTGGGACTGGCACCTCAGTGTCTTCGAGGAGGAGACAGGAAGAGACAGCACTCTTCTCCACTGCCGAGATCAGTTGCTCAGGCCCCCCGAGCGACAACAGGAGGGATCCTAGTAGATCTCTCAAGATTGACACCTGCATCAAATGGATCAGAACCAGCACGTCTGGCTGCCCCTGCGTTACAGGGTTAAAACTGCTGCACAGCAATGTTTGACTACGCTCTCAAACTGACAGCAGCCACACTTTTGTATAGATGGATGGTTTTTTCTGTCAAATGTTGCATTTATTCAACACTTTCAGGCACCATCTGTTCAAACAGAATTCCTCTGCAGAGCAGCTATGAGTTCCATAAGGAGAGAAGAATAACAACCCTCCCCATATTAAGGGCTTGCTCACACAGCTGCCAAGCCACTCACACCACTCCCCTTATGCCAGAGCTTCCCCAGAATATAGGGAACCTGGATGTGCGCCAGTGTACTTCATTACTACATGGTCTGTTTCATGTGAACAAACCTTTCAATATGCTCAAGAAATGCAGGTGGGGGATGAGAACAGTTGAAGAAGAATGCTAAGAAAAGGAGTTCCAGACTAACATAATCATGTATTTTTATAAAAAAAAGAAAAAGACAATCCAATTATTTGTCAGTACTTTAACTCTGTACCTCAACTGGTCTCTCAGAAAGTTCTGGGGTCCTAGTCCAAACCTTTTCCGGATTCACCATCTCCTTGTTACCATTAGAAGGATTCAAAACCTGTACAGAATAAGTAGTCTCAATTAAGCATATCCCAGTAGAGATTATGTAAATTGCTAGAAAACGATTTACAATAAATACTTGAGACATCCTACTTACCTTAGTACATTCATCCAATCGCTCCCAAATCTGAGCTTCACACCACTTCTCGTCTCTCCACACCGTGCACTTGGAACCAACAGGAAATCCTTCCAAATTACAAGCACTCCCACTTTGCTCTGCAATAGCTGAAGTATTATCAAATTTAGCTGCACAAGAATGAATAAATGAACAACATTCAAAACTACCAAGTTATTGATCTCTATCTGCTAATTAAGCCTAGTTTTATAGAGGTTGTTTTGCAATTTTAATTCTATTATGTCCTAAATCCAGGAATTCTTAGTTCAAGAAATTGTAGTACTCTGGTAAATTTCTAACAAAGCTTTCTCTAACTTTTTTCCCCCCAAAAGGTCAGCCTCATTGTGTGAGCCACCCCAAGCTGCACGTCAGGAGGGGCAAGGTATACATTTTGTATAAATAAATTAATTAATTAATTAATTAAATAGTGTGAACCATATTTCATTTTGTATCCAGCGAGTCCCATGGATTGCTTCTCTTGACACCTTAGCTATTTCCCATAGGTGCTGGGAGCAATGAAACTCGTGCAAGTTTCAACTTTCCCTCATAGCTGGTTTCTTTATAAATTAGTTATAGGAGGGATTGGAGGACAAACGTTATAACTGACTTCTATTGCACCAACACCCCCCTCCCCCCCAAGGGTCACAAACACTTGTAGACATTTACATTCGTGATTTGCAATTAGCTTTTCTAAGTAAGAAACCAACATTATTGTGCGCTAAAGCTCAAGATGGTTGTTGCTCACCAATATAATGAAGGTATTTTACCTGCAGTTTGGGTGGCTAGAGCTTCATTTTGCTTTTCTCCCAATGTTTCAGTTCCCTCATCTGGCAGCATGCTTCCCGGAAGATCCTCGTGGACAAGTGTATTTTTGCACGCTTTAAACCCTTCACACAAGTCATGTCCCATCTGTGCTTCTGCACCACTCTCTTCCGGCAGAATTAGCTGCTTCTCATCCTCTTCACCAAGGCCTATATTCCACCGCTGTACAGCACCTTCAGTGCAGAGAGAGACTTGCATTTTTAAATCCATTTCCAGCAAGGAAGGCTCTACAATCTGTACAGTAGATGGTTTGAACTCCAACCAGTCCATCTTGGTTTCATCACCTTGTGAAGCCTGTGGTTCCGTTACCTCATTTCTTTCAGCATCAGGCAGAAACTTTTCTTCATGCTTTGCCAACTCCAGGTTCTTCTCTACCTCATTATCAAGCGAAAAACCTAGCGTGAGACACTCTATTTCCAGCAACGTTTGGGGTACTGATGTCATTTCAGCTTCAAGCAAATCCAATTCTAGTCCCTCTTGTGTTTGGGAGCCCACTTCTGATGGTACTAGGGCCAATGGCTTTTTTTGTCCATCACTGAACACAAGTTCTGTTTCATTACTTAGTAAAGAATGTACTTCTAGCAAATCCAGCGACTCCCATTCAAACCGTTTCTGTGTTTCATCAGATGAACACTGTATTTCAAGGGATTCCAATTCTGACCATTTTTCGTTTGTTTCATCATTCAGAGAACAATTTGTTTTGAGTGACTCCAGTTCCAGCGAAAGCTCTTTTAGTTCTTCAGACCAAGAAGAGGTTTTTAACTGCTCCCCTTGTTTGTTTGTTTTATCACCTGAGGAAGGAAGCACTTTAGGTGGCAACAGTTCCAATACCTCCTCTTTTCCGCCACTTGGCAAGGACAGGACTTCAAGTAACTCAGATATGAACAGCTCTTTGTTTTCATCTTCTGCCTGTGCTTCCAGGAAATCCAGTTCTAAAGTCTGTGTTTCGCTACTTGCAGGAAGTTGCATTTCAAAAGTAACGGTAGAATCCAAGGTAACTATTTTGGCATCGCTTTCTTTTCCAAATGTGATTTCCACTTGGGCTGGTCCTTCAAAGCTGATTTGATGCTCAGCAGTCTGATGTTCATTTCCTTCGGTTACAGTAATTTCCAATGGGCTGTCCGTTCCTGAAGCATCTAGACACTCATTTCCTGAAGGGAAGAGTTCTGGACAGAGTAAAGTATGTTGCAGAGCAGTTTTACCTTCGCTGTCAACTACTTGAGAACATGGTGCTATTTTAGTTTCAGGGAGAGTAGTCTCTTGATCCCCTATCTCTGTATCTTTGTTCTTTTTGTTGAAAGGGTCTGGCAAGTTGTCAAGTTTGACAGTGTCTAGGCTAGGTTTCCAAACACGTTTCATCTCCTCATTAATATTTTCCCCTTCACATTCCAATTTAACAACAGATAGAGGAATTTCACAAGAGTCATCTTTTTGTATTTCTATAATTGTGATCACTAATAGAGATTTTGCTGTCCTATCATAGAATGTATCATTTACCTCATTTTGCCAAGAACCCTCGGTAGATTTAAACCCAGCTAGACAGCATGGAAATGCCTGTGGAGGGGTTGTTAGCAAGTCATTAGGAATTGGTCTAATCACGTCTCTACCAACACGCTCCTCTGTTCCATAGTCTACATGGGTGACACTAACGCTATTTTCTTCTACGTCATTAACTACTGCTCGATAAAAGTTTCCATCTTCACTGTACTTGGCCATGCAGCCGTCCCCAACCTTAATACTCAATGAGAAGTCCTTGCCAATGCTTACTGCGGGCTCTCCAGCTTCCTGAAGCTTTCTTTCTATGGACTGGATTTTGTCTGTGGGAGCAAACTGACACCAGAAATAGTCTGGGCTCTTTATAAACGTGGCATAGGCTTCTACAGTCTGCCCTATCTCTGGCATCTTCCAGAAAAATGATTTGGCAGCTGCTATGCCTGAAACATTAACTTGCTTATGAGGAAGAACAGCTTCAGAAAGAAGAGCCTCAAAAACTTTAACAAGATCAGCACCACTTTCTGATTTTTCAAGTATTTCTGTTGACAAAGTTTCTTCTCTTATTGCAAAACTGCCATTAATCAAAGCCACTGCTATCATACCTTCTTCATCATAGAGATGAATTTCCCACTTTTCTTTAAGTTTTTCTACAAATTCACAGTTGAGCTGAACGTCACCTGTTCGCTGGAAGAAATAGAGAACTGCTTCGTATGGCCAGTTTGCAGCCTCCTTAATCTGAACTCCATGCAGTGAACAATGTATACTCATCACTGGAACGGATAGGTATTCCTCCAGGAGTTCACAGGTTTTGCAAGCATCGACCACTGAAGTATTGCCATAATCTATAAACTGTACACTGATCAATTCATCAGATGGCTTCTCCTTCACTACAGCTCGATACCATAAGCCATCTTCTGAAAACCTTGCAGAGATTAAGTCTCCTACTTGCAGTTGTTGTCCACTAAGACTCTGAATTTTTGTTTTAGCATTTAGTCTTTCTGAAATATTGTCCAGCTGAGACTCATCATCTACTAACTGAATATAGAAGTCTGAAGGATTATTTACATGGGAAACATATACCAAAGTTTTAAGGCCTGGCATTAAGTCCTTTTGAGGAAGGTCACATAATTTGCTATGCAAGTGTGTACTATTTTCCCACTGATTTCTGATATTTTTTGAAGTGTCAGGACTCGTCTCTCTCTTTAGAGGAGTCAGAAATGTAGTTTCTTGTACATTTTTATCTCCTACAGGAATACTTGCTAAGGAAAAGCCTTTGTTACTGTTAAATCTTTCCACAGTTGCAACAAGCCTAGTTGACATTTCTCTTTTTGTATTCTGCTGAAAGGGTTTTACTTCCTTACATACAAGATTGATTTTGTTATTGCAAACCCGTTCCTGACTTTCAGATTGCCATTTCCTACTCTCGACAACAGCTTTACTTATACAAGCTGAAGTTTTCCTATTTTCATTTACATTTTTAGAACATGACATTTCACTCTCTACATATCTAGTTGACACTTTATCGTTTTTCAAACTTAAACCCTCCTTCAGTTTTGCATTGATCTGAACATTACCATCGTACAGTTCAATTATCAGTTTGCCATCAGATTCTTTTGCTACAACAATAGCTTTTAGAGGCTTATCCAGGACTGCTTTTTCAAACCATGTACACATTTCTTTTGGTACATTAGAGATATCAGACAGTGAACACTTTATGGCTAGCATTGGCAAAAGCAATATATCAAAAGCATCAGCAGGCACAGGAAGCAAGTCTTCTTTCTTTACTATGTGTGTATTCCCAAAGTCAACAAAGAATACTTCTTTGCCAGGCTTTGTTGTAGACACTACTGCTCTGTACCAAAGATTGTCCGTGTATCTTGCAAGACACAGGTTTCCAGGGCTTTGTGACATATTTAAACTGTGCAGCACTTTGCTTAATGTATTAATATTATTGGTTAGCTGTTCCAGGGCATTGGAGCTTCTTGCAAGTTGGCAGTAAAATTTCCAGGGATCATCAACATGGGTTATGTAGATCTCCTCTTCACTTCCAATTTTGATGTCATGCGTAGAATAATAATATGAATAAAGCTGAATGGAGGATGCCAAAGGTTTTTGAGGCTGTACAGGTCTGGCCAACCTTTTTTCTGTCAGAAAATGGCAGACGCTTTGAAAAGGTGTACTTAAGTCCACAACGTTAAACAGCTCTTTGTTGTTTACAGCTGCGAGGGCAAATATTGTGCATCTTAGTTGCCCATTGAGTGCTGCTGTATCAACAAATTCCTGAAAAGCTTGAATGGTTTTTCCATCCCAAGCAAAAGGATCCTGACTGTTTGGTTGGATTAGGTTGTAAAGACTGCATCTGAAAGCCTGGGCCTTTAGTTTAAGAAAGTCTTTGTTAATCGAGCATAGATCCTTTATAAACACCAACTCCTTATTTCCATAGTCAACGTATACAACTTCTACTTGTTCTGTAGGAAGCACCCTGTTAATAATCAAAGCTCTATACCATTTCTCATCCTCTGAATATTTAGCTAGGCACACGGCAGTGGGCCATTGATGGGGCTGTGCCGAGTGCTTACAGAAGTCCTGAATTTTAGACATCAGTACCTTAAGTTCTTGGGTGTTTTTAGTCAGTTGACACCAAAAGTCACCAGGACTTTCAACATAGGATATTACCACATCAACTGAACTCCCAACTTCCAACTGACCTTCGTATGGCAATCCTGGCTTTATTTCCAGGTAATTTTGCATGAGATATGAAAAAGGGGGTTGCTTTTCATTTGTCCGTTCCTCTTCAGCCACAGATTCACTTGGTAAGTGGCAACGAGCAGCTGTGGGCTCAGGCTGGTTTTTGATCATCGGAGGTACAGATGGATTTACAGTGGTCCTATCCCATTCTAATTTGGGTTCTGCTCCCATTCTCTTGCTTTTTAGGTGTGTTTTCTTTTTCTCCTCATCTTGCTCTTTAATATCCTTTTTGAAAGGCTGAGCTGATCGCTTGTGGATAGTCTCTGGTCCCTCCGTCCTCTGGGACTCAGCATACCCTCCCCGGGACATGATTTTGCTAATGTTTTTCTCTCCGGTCAGAGATGGATCAAAAATTTCAATGACATACTTGTCCTCTTGGGTTCCTAGGACATGGATGACCAGGTCCTTCTTCAGCACCGCTCTTTTGAAGCTGCTCAGGGCATCTCTGTCCCAGCTCTCTGCTGCGGGCGAGGCCTCTGCCAGGCAGCACTTGAGAGCGACAGCAGGCAACGTTCTGAACTGGGGGAGCAGCTCTTTCACCTCAGACCGGTCTACGGTGTCCGTGTTGCCCCTGTCGAGGAGATGCACCTCCACGCCTTCCCCCAGAGCCCGGAGGACCGTGGCGCGGTAACAGGACTTCTCCTTCGGCTTGGCGCAGCAGAGGGCTCCCGGCCAGGGCTCCAGGGGGGCACCGTCCCAGGCGTAGGCCTCGTTCATGCTGCGCGTCAGCTGGGCCAGCGGCTGCCGGTGCTGGTGGAGTCGCAGCCACAGCTCGGCGGGGTCTCGGAGGAAGGAGACGCCGGCGTCGTAGCAGAGCCCGGCTCTCAGCGGGGCGGGGGGAGGCAGGGTCGTTGCCGCGGTGTCGGCGGTGGTCGCCGGGGCCGGATCCACCCTGCCGTGCAGGCAGCGCTCGGCCAGGCAGCCCGTCTGCAGCCCGTAGAGCCGGTTGAGGTCGGCGCCGTCCTCCGCCCGCAGGAGGGTGACCGAGTAGAGATGCTGGAAGGGGCAATAGGCCTCCACGCGGGCGCTGAGCGCCGGGGGCCCCGGGGCCGCTCCGGGTCCCGGTCCCGGCCCCAGCAGCAGCGCCCGCAGCGCCCGCAGCTGCCACGCCGACCAGCCGCCGCCCCCGGGCCACAGGCCGCGCAGCGAGCACGGGTAGGTCAGCACCGGCGCCCGGAGACACTCGGCGGGGAGGCGGCGCAGGCAGCCCCGGCTGAGCAGCTCCCTCCGCCCAGAGTCCACGCACAGCACCGCGGCCCCGCCGCCCGGGCCCGGGCCCGGCCCCGGGTAGAGCTCCAGCACCAGCGCCCGGGACCAGCGCCCGTCGGGGCCTCGAGCCGCGCAGGGGGAGCCGGGCCGCGGGGGCCAGAGACCGGCCGCCTCCGCTTCGGCCTCGGTCTGCTCCGCCTCCAGCCGCCGCAGCGCCGCCTCCCACACCCCCGGCCGGCCCCGGCCCCGCAGCTGGCAGTAGAGCCGGTGCGGGCCCGTCACCTCCCTCACCCGCACCGGCTCCGTCGCGCCCAGCTCCAGCCGCGGCGAAAAGTAACCGGCCGCGCCGGCCTGAGGGGACTCGCCCGTCACCGACCCCATGACGCGCCCGACTGTCGCCACGTGATCGGCCGGGCTCAGCACGCGGGCACCCCTCTCCGTCCTCTCCCCCTGCCTTCTCATAGGCCAGCTCTTCGCGCCCGCCCTCTGATTGGCTATCCCTTTCCCCCCTTGTTACCCCAACCCTGATAGGCTGTCCCTTCCCCCCGTTACCCCATCTCTGATAGGCGATCCCTTCCCCCCCTTGTTACCCCAACTCTGATTGGCTATCCCTGTCCCCCCCCCCTTGTTACCCCAACCCTGATAGGCTGTCCCTTCCTTGTTACCTGCGCCAACAGGTGCATGGGCAGCCCAGGGATCACGTGA
>QEPC01009246.1:3611615-3622284 GCA_003113815.1 Sphenodon punctatus
ATTCGGAGGCTGCAGCTAGGGCAGAATGCGGCGGCTCGTCGTCTCATGGGTACGGGCTGTCGGGAGCATATTACACCTGTACTCCAGACTCTGCACTGGCTGCCGATAGCGTGCCGAGCCAGGTTCAAGGTGTTGGTGTTGGTTTACAAAGCCCTTTATGCTCTGGGCCCCTCGTACCTCAGGGACCGCCTCGCCCTCCGTGCCCCAGGGCGGCTCCTGCGGTCGGCCGGGGGTGCCTTCTTGGAGTTCCCCGTGTAAAGCGGGGGGCCACAATGGAGAGGGCATTCTCGGTGGCCGGGCCGCGCCTCTGGAACTCCCTTCCGGAGGAAGCTCGCCTGGCCCCAAGCCTGTTGTCATTCCGGTGGTCTTGTAAAACCTGGCTGTTCACCCAGGCCTTTGGGGGTGGGGGGATGGGTTAGGGTTATGGTCTTTCCGCCCCCACCCTGTTTTATTGTTTTAACCTTTGTGCCCTTGTTTTAAATATTGTTGATTTGTTTTAAACTGTTTTTATAATGTTTTTATGTATTTTGAAATCAAAATTGTTGGAAGCCGCCCCGAGCTGGTGACAGGAGGGCGCGGGGTATTAATTACTGAAATAAATAAATAAATAATAAACTCAGACCTGGTGGAATAAGGATAACCAATATTGTACTGTAATACAGGGGTACAAAATAGATCAAAATGACAGACTAGATCAAGCTGGTGGTGGGGTGGCCGTATATGTTAAAGACAGCACTGAGTGAAGTCAGACTAAAATTTTACAGGAAGGGAACTGTACTCGGGAATCTCTATGGGTAGCAATTCCATGTGCAACAGTGGGGCTATACTATCATCCCGCTGGCCAGGATGGTGAGACTCGCTATGGAGATTAGACAGGCTACTAACGTCGGTAACGTAATAGTAGTAATGGGTGATATAACTATCTATCTCTCTATATATCTTTTTGTATTATTATTATTTGTATTTATTGAATGTGTGGGTGAATGTCTCCTCCGGGTGTGATATGGAGGTAAAGTTTTGAGATGCCATAGATGACTACTTCGTGGAGCAGCTGGTCCTGGAACCAATGAGAAGAGGAGCTACTTTGGAACTAGTCCTAAATGGAGCAGAGGCCCTGGTGCAAGGGGTAATGGTGGTGGAGCTGCATGGCAGCATTTAACTTTAAAAAGGGAGACTATGCTACAAGAGGAAGCTAGTTAGAAGGAAACGAAAAGGAGCAGTGGTGAGGATTAAATGTCTGCAAGAGGCGTGGAGACAATTTAAAAACACCGTCTTGGTAGCCCAAATTAAACTTATTCCACAGGGTTAAAAAGGTAGCAAGGGGACTAAACACTTGCCAGTGTGATTAAATAGTGAGGTGAAGGAAACTATTGGAGCCAAAAAGGTGCCCTTTAGAAACTGGGAAGCTGGTTCTAATGAGGAAACTAGGGAAGAGTCTAAGCACAGGCCAGATTAAATGTAAACTGTTAAGGCAGGCCAAGAAAGAATTTGAGAAGAGACTTGCTAAAGAGGCAAAAAGTAATAATAAAAACCTTTTAAGTACATCAGAAGCAAGAGACCTGTGAGAGAGTCAGTTGGGCCAGAATTAAACTGTATTGGTCAGCCACAAGGGTCATTACAATACAAGTATATAAAATAAGATGATAAAGTAATATAATATAAAATGAACATCAAAAAAGATAAAAATACTGACCACTTACATAGAACACTGGGTTGCTTCCCAAATACATTCCAATTGTTTAATCGTTAGAAGCAGCTCTCTTACGACATTATACTAAAAAGCAAAACCTGGCCACTCGCCTTGAGCGATTGAAATTTACACCACATAAAAGAGCTTGCAAAAGATTATCAAATTGCCATTCCTGATAGCCACTTATATAAACTACTAACTATTCTTCCTGAATTTTGATATAAGAACGGTAAAAAACCACGTTTTAATGTTTCCAGCTGTCGGGGCTGATGGTGTGTACAATACCTGAGATCCTTTGGAATGTTTGAGTAACGGCCTTCTAGAACAGCGGAGGGAAACATCTCTAATCTAAAAAGAGTTAGAGCTTGCCTTAAATTAGCATCCGTCCACACAAATAAGTAGTGGTTTAGCTCCGTAAATAAACGAAACTCGGAATAGTACAAGGCCACCTTTTGGGTTTCTAGTAAAGAGAATAGATTTTGGGCTCCCTGGTCTGCTCTCCTCTGCTTGATAAGCACACCAGCAGCCTTTATAGCCAATGGGGCCAACAGACTTCTCGACAGGCCTAGTTTAGCAACCTCTTTCTCAATGTTACTGTTCCAACTGTCTCTTAATCCCGCTTTCACTAGAATTGAAAACAATGAGCTAGAGGCTGGGTGGAATAGATTCAGTCGCATCCAAAATTTAATTATTTGATAAAGAGCCAAATCATTGGATAAATTAATCATTGGATAAAGATGATAGAGGATGATAATGTCTCAGCACGTAGTATTTCCTGGGGGGTTGGATTTAGGGAGTCCTAGGACAGACCTGAGAAACAGATTCTGAATTTTCCCAACGTTTCCTCTATACGAGTAGCCCCAGACTTCAACAACGTACAGCAGTTGGGAAGGAACTTTGGCTCTGAACAAGTGAAGAGCAGAGGGAATTAGCTTCCCTCCTTGGTTAAAAAAGTAGCTCAAGATGGCATTGGCTGTTGCTTTTGCTGAATCATGAGCCAAAGTATAATGGGTACGCCAACTGCAATTTGCTGACAAAATAACACCCAGATACTTATAGGTCCGGTTTTCATCCCACTGCCATCACTTTAGTTTTTGTATAATTTATTGACCGGGATTCCTCTTGGCAGAATTGGTTGAACCGATTCATGCCCCTCTGAAGTCCAATGGGAGCTTGTGCCAGTAGTACTACGTTGTCTGCATACAACAAAATAGATATTTTACAATCGCCTATTCTCGGCAGATGAGAATTTACTAATGCTAAAGCAGACACGATATCATATAAAATTAAACAAGGCAGGTGCCAGGATACAACCCTGGTGCACTCCCTGATTTACTGGAATTCTCCTTGTCAATGCACCATTGCTGTTATAACGTACTTTGTAAGGTGTTATTTTGATGTAATTTTACCATCCAATATAAATGTCGTAAGTCTAAAGAAGTAAGATTCAATTTATGCCACATCCAATCCCTGCTGACAGTATCAAAGGCTTACTTAAGAGCTATGAAGCAAAGGTATAGAGATGTATTTTTTTGTTTATGAGAATATTTCTTTACTAACTGTGCAAGAACAAAAACATGCTCCACAGTAGAGCTCCCAGAGCTCAGTTGCCTGCTCAGTTGGGCCATTAGATAACCTAGGGGTAAAGGGGATCCTCAGGGAGCATAAGGCCATTGTAGAGAAGCTCAATGATTTATTTGCTTTGACCTTCCCAGCAGAGGTTGTTGGGGAGAAACCCACGCCAGAGCTGTTCTTTGTAGGTGATGAATCGGACGAGCTGTCCCACATCAATGCGACTGGAAGAGGTTCTTGACAAACCGAATAGTAACAATCACCAGGACCAGATGGGATTCACCCCAGCGTTGTGAAGGAACTGCAGAGCTACTACTGGTAATTTGTAACCTAGCACTAAGATGCTAGGTTACCCTGAACGCTGGAGGGTAGCACATGGAACACGGATATTTAAAAAGGGCTCCAGAGGCGATCCTGAAAATTAGAGACCTGGCATCTGTGCCAGGCAAAATGCTGAAAGCTATTAATGAAAGAGAATTAAGGGGCACATTGATAAACATGGCTTAATGGGGAAGAGTCAACATGGATTTAGCAATTAATCACGAATCTATTTAAAGTTTTTGAGGGCATGAACAAGCAGGTGGATAAGGGGGGAGTCGGTCAATATAGTATATCTGGATTATCAGAAAGCATTTGATAAGGCCCCTCATGAGAGATTCTTGAGGAAATTAAAAAGTCATGGGATAGGAGGCAGTGTCCTATTGTGAATTGGTAACTGGTTAAAGGATAGGAAACCGAGTAAGACTGAACGGTCAGTTTTCACAGTGGAGAGAAGTAAATAGTGGGGTGCCCCAGGGATCTGTCCTGGGAGCAGTGTTGTTTAATGTATTCATTAATGATCTGGAAAGGGGAGTAAGGAGCAAAATGATCAAATCTGCAGATGACACAAAGTAGTTCACAGTATTTAAAACACGAGTGGACTGTGAAGAATTGCAGGGGGATCTTGTGAGACTGGGATCTAAATTTAATGTGGACAAGTGCAAAGTGATACACACAGGGGAAAAAATCCCAAACTTTATGTACACAATGCTGGATTCTAAATTAGGAGCTACCACTCAAAAAAAGGACCTTGGCGTCATTGTGGACAATACATTGAAACCCTCAGCTCCATGTGCGTCCGCCGTAAAAAAAAAAAAAAAAAAGAATTCTAGGAATTTTAGGAATTAAAGGGACAGACAAAATCAAAATATCATAATGCCACTATATAAATCTCTCATGTGACTGCACCTTGAATATTCTGTGCAGTTCTGGTTACCCCAGCTCAAAAAAAGATAGAGGTACAGAGAAGGCCACCATAAATGATAAGGGGTATGGAATGGATCCGCTATGGCAAGAGGCTGGAGAGGTTGGGGCTCTTCAGCTTGGAGAAGAGATGACATTGGGCGTTCTCAGACAAGACACTCGCCACCCATTACCCACCCAATATACATGTTGCAGGGATGCAGTGTTGCCCTATGGGTGCCCTGTAACATGTATAGTGGGTGGAGAGTGTTCTCTATTAACTCGTTCCACACCACTTATGATTTTATCAACTTCTATCCTATTCCCTCTCAGGGCGTTTTCAGGCAAGACAGTTATTTACATTACAACAAAAATTAAACGCCAAAAAGCATGGAAATTATTTGAACTTTTTCTGTTTCATAATTTACCATCAACATAAACGTAAGATATGTACTTAGATTCTATACAGTTGTCTACACTGACAGTTAGAATTGTTTTGATAGAATGCAATTCTGCGTGAAATGACAGAGTTAAGGCAGTTTGAAAAAATTATTCAGTGTTGAATTATAATAAATTAATGCCTAATGAAAAATGTGATAGCTTAGTGATAAGTATTAGTAAGAGTAAGTATGTAGGGTAAAGAATTACGTACATATCTTACGTTTGTGTAGATGGTAAATTATGTAACGGATAGAAAATCTTTATTATTATTATTAGCATTTATATAGCGCCAGCAATGTACCTGGCGCTTTACAAAGAATAAGATAGACACGGTTCCTGCTCGAGAGCTTAATAATTTCCATGCTTTTTGGCGTTGAATTTTTGTTAAATGTGTTTGAATAGGAATTGTAATACATTTTCATGGTGTGGAATGTTGGATAAGAGAAGTTTTTTTGTTTGGAAATGATCCTACCTTCAATGTTTTTTGAAACCACACACTGCACCCCAGTCACACACAGAACCTTCCCCCCCCCCCCCACACACACATATATGTTTGGGGGCTGTTACTGTGTGTGTGTGCGCGCGTGTGTATGGGATGTGGGGATATATGTGTGGGGTGCTATGTGTGTTTGGAGGTGCTGTNGGGGTGGGAGATGGGGGTGTATGTGGGTGCTGTGGGGGTGGCTATGAGGGGTATGCTGTGGGGAGTGTATGTGGGGGGTGGGGGTGTAAATCCAAAGAGAACCAATTGTAAGTAGCACATAAGGCAAAAGCTCCAGTGTGTATCCTGTACGCTCTCTTGTCCGTCTCCACAGGGTAGCAATCCCACAATTACCAGTAGCCTCCCGAAGAGCATGCCATAGTCTACACACCCCAAACCAGTGGGATAATTCCTAAATGGGAGACCTGATGCGCAGTGACACTCCTATAGAGGTCATTGGTAACAGCCTATGACAAACCTTTCGTTGATGGACTCTTCTATTCCATTCAAATACTCAAGAGCCACCTTTTCTCTCTACAAAGTTAAAACAATATATCTATGATGAATAATAAAAAAAGATATAAAAACAGTTTATTAAAAAGGTAGGCCATATTGCAATATAAGCCTGTATCTGTAACTCAGAAATCACCAAACCACTCGATATTTGTTCATACACCACTGTAAGCTACTCAGAATTCCACAAAGGCAGCCTATGCTGCTCGTTCACTGCTCCTGTAGATGATAGGCTATGTTATTGGAGAGGCTTTACCACTTGTTCCACCAACTCTGCCCTATATGCCATGTCTTGTCCCTGTAATAAACTCTCTATAGGACAGACCACAAGAAAGATAAAACCCCGTATCGGGGAACATAAGAGCAACATAAAAAAACAGGAAAGCAGGTGCCCCTCTGGTACAGCGTTTTGTAGATAGTTTGGGTGCTAGAGAAGGCTGTTTTGCGTAGGGGGAATAGGGACAGGTATTGACTGAAAAGAGGCTTTGGAGATCTGTAAATTGAGAACGATGGCTTCGTGTGGGCTTAATGAGGAACTTGAATTCACTCCTTTTGATGAGTGCCTTTTATGGTTTGGGCAATATGGGTTTGAAGATAGTTTAGTTATACATGTGCAGGGGCGATACATTTTAGGAGAGATTATTTGAGTGATGCCTTATATGCTCAGTAGTTTCTTTTACAATTGTGTTTTCTTAAACTTTTTATTGGCAGTGTGATATTTGTGATGGATACCACATTAGAGTGGCTGTATACTCCATATACAAAGGTATAGGAGTAGGGAGATGGACTATAGATCACCAGTGAATAAGGAGCAATTGACAACAGCCTTGCTCATTCGTTTGACCTACTTAAAAGGTATAAAAAGGGGTTGGCTCGCGTACACCCCCTGACGATGCAGCAGAGAGAGAGACTCAAGAGTTAGAGACGGATCTATGTTCCAAGCAGCGTAGTATTCAGAGCCTATAACGGGTCAGTATTATTCTTTATTGGCCTCTTATAGCCAGTATGCTGCCTTTGGGGAATTCTGAGTAGCTTACAGTGGTGTATGAACAAATATCGAGTTGTTTGGTGATTTTTGAGTTACAGATACAGGCTTATATTGCAATATGGCCTACCTTTTTAATAAACTGTTTTTATATCTTTTTTTATTATTCATCATAGATATATTGTTACTTTGTAGAGAGAAAAGGTGGCTCTTGAGTATTTGAATGGAATAGAAGAGTCCATCAACGAAAGGTTTGTCATAGGCTGTTACAAATGACCCCTATAGGAGTGTCACTGCGCATCAGGTCTCCCATTTAGGAATTATCCCACTGGTTTGGAGTGTGTAGACTATGGAATGCTGTTCGGGAGGCTACTGGTAATTGTGGGATTGCTACCCTGTGGAGAAGCATAAAAGAGAGCATATAGGATACACATTGGAGTTTTTGCCTTCTAAGCTACTTACAATTGGTTCTCTTTGGATTTATGCATTGTGGCTCAGAGAGACCTCAGACAATCATCACACCCACAGCCCAACAGCACACACACCCATGGAGGGGCCGGTGGGGATGTAGTGTAGCTCTGAGACCTCACACAAGCATCACACTGTACCATACCCACAGCACCCCCTACACACACACACGGGTGTGATACTGTGGGTGTGGGGGGGGGCGCAGGCTGAAGGGAGCTGTGAGTGGAGCGGTGTGTTGGGCAGCTAGAAACGGGCAGGGGAAGACCAATGGAAGCTGAAGGCAGTGAGCAGGCTGGGAATGGTCTCTAATTATGCCATTTTGTGTGGTGTGTGTATGTGGGTGTGTGTGGGTGGGGTGTATGTGGGTGGGTAGCTGTGTGGGGTGATGTGTGGAGGGGTGCAGTGTGGGTGGTGCTGTATATGGGGATATGTGTGGTGTACATGTGTGGGTGGGTGGGGTGCTGTGTGTGTATGTGTAGGGGTGTGTTGGGGGTTGAGTGTATGTTTGGGGTGTTGCTGTGGGGGTGTGTTGGGGGTTGTGTGTCTGGTTGTGGGGTGTAGATGTGTGGGGTGCTGTGGNTTGGGGGTTCTGTGTATGTGTGTGGTCCTGTTTGTGGGTGTGCTGTAGAGGGTGAGTGTGTGGTGATGTGTGTGTAGGGGGGTGTATGTGAGCAGGGCTGTGTGGGTGGGTGGGGTACATGTGTGTTTATTTATTATAAAATCTGCACTCTCCTGCTAAAAGCATCTCGGGGCGGCTAACATATTCAAACAACAATAAAATTATAACAAAACAGCAATACAGTTAAAAACCCACAATAAAAACAAGGTACTCCCTACCCCACCCCATCTCCCTCAGGAAAGGCCCGGCGGAACAGCCAGGTCTTGCATTGTTCACAGAAAGAGGGGAGGTCGGTGGCCAAGCGGACCTACAGCGGGAGGGAGTTCCACAGCTGCGGCGCAGCCACAGAGAACGACCTCCACAAGGTCGACACCTGAGCAACCCATGGGGCCTCAAGGAGGGCGCCTTGGCCGGCAGCAGAGGCTGATCCAGGATCCAGAGGGTGAGGTGATCCTGCAGGTACCCCCACACATACACCCCACAAACACACGTACATCCCCCCCACACATACACACACCCCATCCTGCCCTGATATCTCAGGGTCAGAGTCTGCGGGTGCTCTAGAACCACAGAGAACGCCCTCCGCAAGGTCGACACCCAAGAAATGCAGGGTTTCTCGAAGAGGGTGCCCCTGGCTGACCACAGGGGCCGATCCAGAGGGTGAGGCGGTCCTGCAGGTAGGTGGGACCAGGCCATTTAGGGCTTTAAAGGTCCGCACCAACACCATGAATTGGGCCTGAAAGACTATCAGCAGCCAGTGCAGAGAGCGAAGCACCGGTGTAATGTGCTTGCGTCAGCCCGTCCCCATTAGGAGACGTACACACACACAGCACCCCCCCAGACATAGCACCCACATACACAGCAACCCCGAGACCAACACACACACACCCCGTTACATTACACATTGCTCTGTGGCTGCACCGCGGCTGTGGAACTCCCGCCCGTCGGAGATCCGCTTGACCACCGGCCTCCCCTCTTTCCGTAGACAACGTAAGACCTGGCTGTTCCGCTGCGCCTTTCCCGAGGGAGATGGGCTGGGTCAGGGTGGGGTTTTAACAGTATTGTTGTTTTAATATTATTGTTATATTATATTTATTTTAATATGTTGTTAGCCGCCCTGAGATGCTTTTAGCAGGAGGGGGCGGCTTACAAATTTCATAATAAATAAAATAAACACACACATACACCCCCCACCACATAGCACTGCACGCACATACCGCACCATACACACTTACACACAGCATCCCCACACCCCCATCCACAGCAGTACACCACACATGTACACCCCCTCACACACAGCACCACACTCACCCCACCTGCCCATATCACCCCACACAAGTACACCCCACACACCATACATACATACATACACACACAGCACCCCCACCCCTCCACACACATACACCCACACCCAGCACCCCCTACACACCCAGCAGCCCCCACACCCCACACACACATCCCCACACACAGCACGCCACACCATACACCTTCCCGCACAACAGACACAGACACCCCACACACAGACACAAACACATAGTTACACATCCACAGCCACCCACCCCAATTCAGAGACACACCCCACAGCCACACACAGAACCCACAGCCACACACACATCAACAGCAACCCACACACATCAACACCCACATACACATAACACACACCCCACAGCCACCTCCACGTGTGTGGGGGTGCTGTGTGGTGTGTGGGTGGTGGTTGGGGTGTGTGGCTGTGTGTGGGGAATGGTGTGTGTGTGTAACTGTGGGGGGGTTAGGGTGTCTGGGTAGCCATGTGGGGGGGGCGTATGTGTTTGCGCATGTGTGTATGTGGCTGTGTGGGGTGCTGTGTGGGGGTGTAGTATACTGTGTATGTGTATGTGTGTGGGGAGTGTGGTGCACTGGGTGTGAGGGGGTGGAGGGGTGTACGTGTGTGTTTATTTTATTTATTCATTTATTTATTATAAAATGTGTATGCTGCTCCCTCCTGCTAAAAGCATCTCTGGGCAGCTAACAACATATTCAAACAACAATAATAGTATAATAAACAACAATAATGTTGTTTTCATTGTGGGTTTTAACTAGTTACTCCTACCCCACTCCCTCGGTGAAGGCCCGGCGGAACTGCCAGGTCTTACATTGTCTACAGAAAGAGCGGAGGTCGGTGGTCAAGCAGACCTCCGGCGGGAGGGAGTTCCACAGCCACGGCGCGGCCACAGAGAACACCCTCCGCAGCAGAGATCGATCCAGGACCCGGAGGGTGAGGCGGTCCTGCAGGTAGGCGGGACCAGGTCGTTCAGGGCTTTAAAGGTTAGCACCGACACCTTGAATTGGGCCCCATCGGCAGCCAGTGCAGAGAACGAAGCACCGGTGTAACGTGCTCACGTTGGCCCAAGCCCGTTAGGAGGCGTGTGTGTGTGTACACACACACACACACACACACACACACACACACACAGAGAACCTCCCAGACATAGCACCCACATACACAACACCCCCAGACTAATATACAAACACCCCATACTCACACAGCACCCCACACAACCACACACGCACACACGCACCACCCCGTGTGACTGTGGGTTGGTAGGTGTGCGGTGGGTGGAGTGTGGGTTGTCTGTGGGTGTGGCATGTCTGTGTGTTGCTGTGGGTAGTGTGAGTTGCTGTGTGTATGTGGGTGTGTTG
>QEPC01009246.1:3635687-3646502 GCA_003113815.1 Sphenodon punctatus
GGTGCCGTGTCGCGGAGGAGGAGTTCTCCCCACCCGTCTGGACCCAGTTCGGGCAGAGCTGGATTGAGGGGGGCCCAGCCTGAGCAGTAAGGTGCAGGCTGGTGGTTCCACCTTCCTGCTCTAGCACTCCCCACATTGAGAGCAAGTAAGTCCCAAGCATCCCAGTGCCCCTAGGCCAGCTGGTGGCTTCAGCACCGGCAGGAAAAGAGGAAGGGGGGGACCATGGACATGGCTTGTCCCTGGGCCCATCCCAAGCTAGCTACGGCCTGGGACCTGTAGTCAATAATTTTTGGAGTTTGGTAAAAACTGAATGTGAGAATATTGTGGGATATGGGATATAGTTGGACCCCAAATTCTTTTTGTTGGTTTATGCAGAGAGCGTTCTGAAAGATGATCATGAATTGATATATAATTTAACAGCAGCACATCTTCAGATAGCAAAGAAATGGAAATATGTGGGAGAGTTAGATATTTCAGAATGGAAGACGGATTGCTGGACCATTGCAAATATGGTTAAACTGACAAACGTCCCCCCCCCCCCCCCCCTAATTCTAAATCCGTTAAATGTGCTACATTTTGCAAGGGATAACTCAATCTTCCCTACACCAGATTCTTGATATCTGGAAGCTGCTGACTTGAAAGCCCTATTAAGTGTTATGTCAGTAAAGAAACAGTTAACCCGTTTGCTTTTCATCCTACATATTACACTGTAATAGCTCAAATTCAACTTTCAGTCCAAAATGAAAGTGCATTGAACCTGTTGCTTGGCAGGATTCTACCCTTCTCCTGCCAGTTCCACTTTATTAATCTTAGTTTCAAAGTGCATTCCAGTCCTTATCTAGTTAACCCTCAACAGCCTTGCAGGAAGGTCATGGGCGTTCTCAGTGTTGTAGTTGGGTCACTGTGGCTGAACGAGCGTGACTTGCCCAAAGCCACACTCTGAGCTCATGGCTATGACGTGATTTGAACCCTGGTCTCAGTCCATCACCTTACACTGGGTTTTTAGGCATTTTCATTTAGGGCTGAAGGCTGGATTTGAACCATTAAAGTGTTGCCCGCAGGATGAAAGCAAATGCGTTCGCTTCCACTTACCAGACTCAGAGCTGGCAGAAGGGGGATACGGGGGGAGGATCCTGCTTTTGAAAATTCAGCAGAGAAGCTCGTGTCCCTTCCTCCCTGTCACTTTTGCCAACCTGCAAGCCCTCTGCAAGATCAAAGTAACTCTCATTGTCGAATTGTAACTGAATGTTAAAAAGTAAGTCACCATGCTAGTTTCTATTGGGCTGTTATTATTTATAACTTGATTAAAGACTCTTATTAGCATGTTTAATATTATTTGCTTGGTTTTTTTTCACATTGGCCAGCTTACACTAGCACAGGCCGCATTCACACTTGACACGCGGCAAAGACGCTGCAGGGGGGAGGAGCCAGAAGTGTTGCTGGTGCAAACAGGGTTCTGCTGCGGCGTTACTCATGGATGACAGCACAAAATCCAGCCCTGTCGTCTGTCCGTAAAGCCGCAGCAGATATTGGTCTGACTCAGTTAAGTAGCTCCTTATAGCCTTATATTACAGACATTTCCACTTAAATAAAAGTAGAAACTTTGTAAAAATTAAAAAGTGTGGATGAGGGGGAAGGAAATATAGCAGTTACAATGAATAACAGAGAAAAATAGAACCAAGACTAACATGTTAACCTGAAGTCTTAAGATACAGAGACAGACTACAGACTAGGTTGCATCCGTCTAGAAAACTGTGGTGTAACTCGCTATAGGAGTGACCAAATTAAAAATATTACATATTTTCTGCTTTAAAAAACCAAGTAGCAACTTTGTTAGCGGGTAGCAGTTTCAAACACGTACAGCTACTAGCAGGGAATGCTTACACAAGTACTCTTCGCCGATGTTTCTCTTGTATAAGCTTTACGTTTGTGTGGCGTTCCAGCAGTCTGGAAACAGCTTGCTGATGCTTATACAGCCAGTGATGTCTTTGCTTGGAGAACAATGAGTTAGCTGTGAAAACATGTAAAGAATTGAAAGTATTCACTTTCTCTGTGGGTCCTGGACAGTCACTCTGATCAGTCAGCACTCGTGGGGAAGGTCCGGGTTGCAGCCAGCAGGAGGCAGCATTACACTTCTGTCTGGGTATACCCTGTGAGAGAGCGGCCCTGAACGGGACTGCCCACAACCAGGCCGCTACACCCCAAAGGGGCACAGTGGGAGATAACCTCCTCCCACCCCCACCCCCCGGGGAAAACTCCACTGGAGCCATAACATGGCACTGACCAGAAGCAGGGTGATGGCAAAGGATGCTTTGGTAAGCCCCCACGCCCAAAACAGGGAATTGGACCAGGAGGAGGAGGCCCCTGGGACCGCTGGCCAAGAGCCCCAGGTTGCAGCACTACACATATCCGTGCTGAACAATATGCTCCTCTACCTTTAAAAATGCAACAGTGGCGCGTGGCTGGTATAAAGGGAAAACTAAGGGGAAGTGAACCAAACTCCTCGCCTTCCCCGGTGCCTTCAAGCCTACAAAGGCAGATGCAGGGAGGTTGGGAAAAGCAAGATCCCCACCAAAAAGGGCAGATTCCTTCTACTAGACTCATCAGACTCTGAGTCTGAAAAAGAATCCTAGCCCCAAAAGGATCAGTCTGACCTCCAAAGGGGCATAGGAGTCCTGATAAACAGATTCCCAAACTGGGAAGAACAAGAGGAGTGGGAGGAACACAGCGTCCACTCCCAAACAGGCAGAGCTGATCAGGAACCAGAAATTGAAACCCTAGAGGAGGGACAGCTCCCAAACAGCCCACTAAAAGAGGATAGGAATTCTCCAACTCCCTCAGGGAACCCCTGTTCAGAGTAATCAAAAAAGAGGAGGAACAATCATCTGACTCTTTGGATGAGGACTCGGCTAGAGAGTACCTACCCAAATCTCCTGGCTCAGACAAGGGGTTTCCATTAGATAAATCCTTCGAAAGATTGATGAGAGCAAAATGGTCTCACCCAGGCAAAGCAGCCAGACTATCCAGTCCCAGGAGGCCATGTACTCCATAGCTAAAATCTAAGGTGGACATTTTCAGAGTCTCTAAAGTCGATGCAGCCGCTGCCTCTGTCACATTGTGCCTCTGTTTCCTCAAAAGGAATTTGCGCTTAGCGGTCCAGGCCTGACAGATCATGTCAGGCCTGGACATATTGGAAAAGAGCACCCTATATCCAGACCAGATCATGGTCTGGATATAGGGTGCTCTTTTCCAATATGTGGAAACTCAGTTTACACTTATCTGAGCTGGCTGGCTTATTAGCAAAGTATCGTAAAGACAATTCATTTGTATAAATGAAGCTATGAGACTTAAGGATATTATAAAAATATTAAGCAATAGTTTACTTAAGTTCAAATAAAGACATAGTACAAAAAAAACCATGTCAGTTAAAAGTACATGACTCAGACATTTCTTATTCAAAGAACAGCTCTTATCATAAATCAAAGATCTTAACATCTATAAGAGATAACATATCTCTAAGTATTATTGCTATGATCATATTAATCATATTCATGATATTAATATACATTCATATTACCCAGTCCTTTGCCCCATTCTGCCAGATGGATATGAGAAAAGCTCCATAGAAGGAACTGTTTCTGAAAAATCAATTTCTCCTCTCCCTTCTTATAGAATGAAGTTTGCTTGGAAGTCAGCTAAAAATGATGTCAGGTCAAAACTGCTGACAGGGAGGGTTTTCTTCCAAGTACATAGTAAGAAGCCTGTTGATACATTCTAAAACGGGTGTCTATCATCTAAGATAGGATTAACAATGAGTAAACTCCAAACAAACAAGGCCTCTTCCTGCCCTGCCTGAGAGTTGCATATCTTGACTCTAGTCAACAGAAAATGTTGATTTCTTTAAGAGACAGACTTGATTGTATCTTCTATTCCAGTATACAGGCTGATTTTCCACTATCTGGTCAAGAGTTCAGTAGAAAGGTCACTATAGGACAGCTCTTCAGGAAGTCATCATACAGAGAGGCTAATTCTGATTTCCAATATATTGGTGCACAAATGGTCAAAAATATATGCCTATATACAGAATGCATGACACCTCTCTGACAAGGCAATCAATGTTCCCATTAGAAGGGGACCTAAATCCAAAGACCCCTGTGACAGAGGGATGGAGGCTAGCCTCAAAAGGGACTACAAGGTCTCATCCACAGTGCTGAGAATGGCTACCACGTCCTCATACTGTGCTAGGGCCCTACTAAAGTGAATACAACAAGCACAGGATCCTAATCTAACAAATAAAAAAGCCAGAATTCTCTCATCAAAATTATTAATAGGCATTTCCTTCTTAACTGACTTGACCACAGACACCCTGTCCTGGGTCGCAACGGCCATGACTGTTAACGTGGCCGCACGTAGATCCCTCTGGCTCAGGTCCTGGAAGGCGGACCCACACACCAAGAATCTTCTGATTTCAGGGGCCTTCCAGGGTCTAAAATAGTTTGGGGGTATGTCTGGACAAGATACTGGAGGAAGCAGCAGATCAATCCAAAAAGCACCCCCTCCAATAGTTCAGTAACCAGAGAAGGAATTTTCCTCCCTATAATAGACCATCCATCTCCTATGGCAGTTTCCTCAGCGGAGGAAACTCATCCTTTACCCAGAGAGACACCAGGGGACGCTGCAGGTGGCAACAAAGGGGCAGATCCTCTGCTCAGAGCAGACATAATTTCCAGCAAAAACAAAACCCAAATAATAAGGAAGCATGACTCTTCACCCTCTTTACCAGATCCAAGCCCATGAATAGGAAGGTATGTGCTTGAATATGCCCACAGGTGTGGAGAGGTAACCTCAGTCGCATGGGTCCTGAACACAGTCATCTATGGCTATTCCGTAGAGTTATATCCAGTGCCTCACCCCCGATTTCTTCCACCACAGCTGTCCCTAAATCTGGAAAAACAGTTGGCCATGCAACTAAACATATGGGCAATAGAACTAGTTCCGGAAAAATAAAAATAATTGTGACTGTATTCAATCCTTTTCCTAGTGCCCCCAAATCCGGAAACCGGAGAACAGTCCTAGATCTCAAAGCACTCAACAAATCAGTGAGGGTGCCCCCTTTCTGGATGGAGACGGAGGTCCATTTGCAGATCCATCTCCCAAAGGGACTGACTAACATCAATAGACCTCCGGGAAGCATTCCTGCACATTCCGATTTGCCCAAACCACAGACAGTAGCTCGGGCTTTCATACAACCAACAACACTGGCAATGTAAAGGGCCCTGCCATTCCAACGGGCGTCAGCTCCTTGGACATTCTCCAAGATGCTCATTGTGCTGATGGCCAGACTCAGAACAGAGGGGATCAATGTCTATCCTTATTTAGAAGATCTATTGATCAGGTCCCCTCCGAGAATGAAGCACTAATAGATCTAAACAGAACAATGACTTTCCTGACGCAGTATGGCTCTGTGAACAACACAGAAAAAAGCCATTTCACCCTACTCACTCTCTGGACAACCTGGGCGTTCTAATCAACATCAACCTAAACTGTGTGTGTTCGCCTCAACAGAGATGGGACAAGATACTAACAATTATCCAACAGGTGATTACACAACCGAAGTCCAGCCTAAAGACACGGATGAGCCTACTCGGAATGATGATATCCTGCATCAATCTGATCCTGTGGGCAAGATTCCACTTGAGAGTTCTACAGAACTTCCTGCACCAGTTCCAGAACCAAATATGTGAGGGCCAAGACTTCAACCTGGAGGTACCAAAACATGTGAAAATAGCCCTGGAGGGGGGCGTGCACCACACTGACTAAAACGAGGGTCTCCACTTTTAGACCCAGGCAAAGTAACGCTGACTATGGACACAAGTCTCTTAGGTTGGAGGGTGTCACAGGTTGGAGGTCCGCACCCCCACTTTACTGGGTTTGAGTGACTGTTTCCCTCGCGTACAGCCCACTCTGGGCCTACTTCTAGATCTGTGATTTACAGATTTATAAGCATACATACTGTCACGGGTTGGGGGTCCGCACCCCCACTTTACCGGGCTTGAGTGACTCAGTTTCCCTCGCGCACAGCCCACTTGGATCAGTTTTCTCTCTGGCCAGTTCAAGCCTGCCACAGGGACAACCCCTTTTGTCACTCAAGGGCCCGATCCTTCCCGTTTACAGACTCTTTAATCTCTGGGTTCGCAAGAGCTTGAAAGCCCTTGTTGCTCACTTGTGTTCCAGTGTTAGACACAGACACTTCTTCATAAAGATAAGAAGTTTATGGATTACATAAGCAAGATTGTTGATAGAGTGGTTACTAGAAATCAAAAGGTAAATATAACGCATTCCTAGCCTATGCTGGTTGAGTTTCTAAATAAGCATCTTACCCTACAAGGTCCATAAGTTCTTCAGTCCTTGATGTAAGCGACTGGGTCTTCAGTCTTAGGGTTGCTAGAAAGTAAAGTCCCCTCTCTCAGTTTATGGTATCCAGCCTTGCTGGCTGGCAGGATGTAGATGAGAGTGCTCAAGATGGCTCTGACCAAGCGAGAGAGAAGATGGCTTAATGGCCCTTGCTTAAGTACCTTTCATGGTCTCTTTGTTTCTCGATCCCGTCTTGGAGAAACCTGAGGTCTGTCACGTAGGCAAATCAGGCAAACCTGAAGGTCGATTTGCATCTCCACAGGTCTGTCTGGCCAGGGTTCCCAATACACATTCTTTTTATCTCTTTGCATATACTGGAGTTTCGTCAGTGTTACAGTCCTGATTTGGGTTTTACAGTTCTCAATTGTAACATTACATACATGTTGCACCTTTTGCTTTACATATTTACTAGACTTGTAGTCTATATGTACCAGTACCACACGTGTGTGACCCTATGTTCCTTTGTGACAGAGGGCATGTTTGAGAGGGAGCTCAATGCGGGGGACTTTGTCCCGCAAAGAAAAAACACACAGTATCCATTGGTTAGAGCTAAAAACAATAAGGCTAGTGCTCCTACACTTCAGCTCGCAGATCCAAGGATGCCATGTTCTAGTCCACGTAGACAACACGACTGCCAGGGGTCCTGATCCCAATCTCTGTTCAAAGAGGTGTCCCTACTGTTCAAGTGGGCAGCGTAGCGTACAAGGTTCTATCCATAAGAGTGGTTCATGTCAAGGGTCTTTCAAATGTGCACACAGACTGGCTAAGCAAGCGAAATATAGTAAGGAGAAGGGTCCCTCTCCGGAGAAGCCTTCAGCCTAGTAGTCGAACAGTTCGGCCTCCCAAAGATCGACTTGTTCACCTCCAGTGAGAACAACAAGGTTCTAAAATTCCTGTCCCGCTTCCGGCACCCAAGGGCCTCAGCCTGCGATGATCTCAGCCAGGATTGGCCCCCGAGATTGCTATACGCATTCCCACCTCTGCCTTTTCTGTCCAAAACCATAACCAAAATGCACCGCGAAAAGGCTCAACTAATACTGATAGCAACCCTGATGGCCAAGAAGACTCTGGTTCTTGGACCTGATAAATCTGCAAATCGTTCCTCCTCTCACACTACTTATAAGCAGAGAGCTACTGACACAGGGCCTAGTGCGTCATCCCAACCCTCAGAGCTTCAGTCTAAGAGCATGGAGACTGAGCAGAGATCTCTGAGCCCGTTGGGATATTTAAAGGCTGTCATCTGTACCTTGTTAGCAGACAAGCGTAAATCTACTCGAAGAATATACCAACATATGTAGAAAACATTTGCCAGTTGGTGTTGGGGACGCGCTAGACAAAGAATTTGTTTCTAAAGTGAATACTGGGTTTCATAGGACACAAGAAATTTCTTTGCCTTCCTTCTGTCTGCCCCCTAAACATACGCGGGAGAGCCTCTGGCATCAGGGAGATGTCAGATCCTTAAAGTCTATATCAAATGTACAGCCCCATTTCGAAAATCCATGGCCTTGTTTGTTAATAACTTCAAGTCCTATAGATCAGGAGATAAGGCCTCTAAAGCAATCTATCCAATGGATCTCTGCATGCCTCACAGAAGCCAATAGGGCTCAGGACAAGCCTCCCCCTCAGCAGAGCTTGGTGCACGCTTTCAGGAGCTCTGCCACTTCAGCCGTGTTCCGTGCCAGAGCATCGTATGAGGAGGTGTGTAGAGTCCTCCCGACAGACGGTCACTAAGCACTGGAAGAGTCTCTTGAGACTGCGTGTGCCAGGCGGGTCCTGCAAAGGGTGTTACCATGACCTCTGTACTCGCTTGGGGGAGGAGAATGGTTTATGCAGCTTCTGTCTGCTCCCTCCCCTTTTGTCAGTCAGGGACACTCCCTTTGTACATCCTCATGAGTGCTGAGTGATCGGAGTGACCAGGACCCATGGAGAATAGAAAATTGGGTCCTTACCTGGTGAATTTTCTTTCCGTGTGGGTCCTGTAGAGTCACTCGACCCACTCGGTCTGTGATAGAAATGACTGGCTCGATTGGCTGCAGAATCAGTTCTGTATAGTTTCCCTCGCTAGTTGTGTTCAGTGTGTTCACAGTTTCGTGTTCCAGTTTTCATTCTTACAGCTTGCTACGACTGGAGTTCTGGAGGCCGGGTATACCTAGACAGAAGTTTCATGCTCTCTCCTGCTTGCAGCGACGCGGACCTTCCCCATGAGCGCTGACTGATCAGAGTGACTGTACAGGAAATTCACAGGTGTAAGGGCCCAATTTTCTAACCTACATTTAAAATTTAACTTAATAATTTCTTTTCATGTACTTTAAAGTTTCAGTTCCTAGCAAAATCTTTTATAAGAACCGCAGCAGGCTCTATAGCATGATGAAGGGAAAACTGTCTACGTCTAATCTACACCTGTTGTCTGGGACGCTTTGTAAAGAATTACATGAGCATATGGAATATTTGGGTCCAGAGGGAAATGAGGAGCTCTGTGATTTAGTAAGGTAGGTGGATTTTACAATCTAACTATATTTGCACAAACCTCCATGTTCATTGTTAAGTAAGTTATAACTGTGTCCGTGTTCAGGAGTCTGTAGCGCATGCAAAGGCAAGGTTTGAGGTTGTGGGAACTCTTCTAGGCATGAAACATGGCAAGCTTTAGACAACTTTCCTTATCCCGGTGACTCTGAGCTTCTTGGTGCAGGGAGATTCTCTGATCCAGCATGTCTGCTGAGGATTTTGAAAAAGAAAACCACCTCTTCTTAAGCCAAGTCTTCAGATGGTTAGGAAGCGCAGGATTTAAACTGACAAGTTGTAAGAATTTGCCAGTCTTGTTTGGCAGAAATACTCTCAGCTTTAATTTTAATGTATGTATCCCTGTGTCTACCTATGTTCCTCTTCTTTGTCCATCCTAAATTGTAAGCCCTTTGGGGCAGGGACCCATCTCTAATAATAATAATAATAAAACAATATTTATATAGCGCGTGCACACACATGCACCTTCCATGGCACTTGGAGCCCTTCCCGTAGCGTAACAGAGTGTGAAAGGATTCGTAAGGCAGAGAACCTGGCATATGCGTTGTGTCCAGAAACAACGGGCCATCAAAATACAGAATGCTAAAACTGAGCCAATGTAGTGATTACTTTTAATGCTCCTGTGTTCAAATTATTGTATTAGTTGCAGCGGTCAAGTGTTGCCACCATAAGCCCCGGGAAGGGCAAGGCAGATTTTAAGTCTGTTTTCATATTTTCAGAGTCTATAACTGTTGACCGTTATATTTACAGTTTTATTTTGAATGATATTATGTTGATACGTTGTTCAATGTTTAATTTTGTATTAAATTTGTTATGGCCAATGGCCAAACAATAAAATTGAATAACTACTACACGCGCACACGCACATAACAATATAAAACAATTTAAGACAATAATAAAAGACTTTAAATTAGGGGAAGGCAAAAGGGAGGACGGAGCACATTGAGGGAACCAGCTGTGGATCCTAAAAGGCGCTAGAGAATAAACTCTAACTGTTGAGCATCTGGCACATTCCTGACGCTATGAAAGTAATAGTAATTAATACTAGTAGGTTCAGAAGGTATTTTTTTATTCAACCAACTCCTGTTGGTAAGAGGCTGCAATCTTTTGGACCATAAAGGGCCTTTCTTCAAGCAGAAATATCTCATTCTTGATTAATCGGCTGACCATGTAGACCTTTTCCTCAATCATGTGGCTGGCACATATTCGAGCAAATCGATGGCTTGCCTCTGGTTTATTATTATTATTATTTTATTATAATCAACATTTATATAGCGCCAGTCGTGTGGCCTGGTGCTGTACAGAACATAGAATTAAACGTGGTCCCTGCCGGTGGCTTACAATCTAAAAGACAAAAATGGGGGGGAGACAGGGAGAGGGGACAGTGGGAGAGACAGGGGAGAAGATAAACAAACATTCAAGCAGATGCGAAGTCTCAGGTGCGTGTGCTTGGCTTGGTTTACAAAGAGGTTGGTAGCAGCAGTCAGCAGAGGAGGGCCGACAGTTAGAGTAAGGGGAAAGACTAACAGGCATTGGGAAAGGCAGCAAGGAAAAGGTGGGTTTTGAGGAGGGATTTGAAGGAGCAGAGGGAGGAGGCAAGGCGGATATGGGCAGGGAGGGAGGGAGTTCCAGGCATGAGGGGCAGCGAGGGAGAAGGGTCGAAGGCGGTTAGGTGAGCAGGAGAAACGAGGGAGAGTGAGGGAGAGGGCAGAGGAAGAGCGGAGAGCACGTGCAGGAGTGCGTAGGGAGATTAGGTCGGAGAGGTAAGGGGGAGCTTGGTCATGGAGCAATTTGAACGTGAAAACCAGGAGCTTAAACAGGATACGTTCAGGAAGGGGGAGCCAGTGAAGGGAGAGGAGGAGAGGCTGCACATGGTCGAAG
>QEPC01009246.1:3654672-3676851 GCA_003113815.1 Sphenodon punctatus
CAGTGGGGATTTGCTTCTTACCTGATTGGCTTGTAAGGGGGCATTTCCCCCCTCTCTTTTATTGCCCTCTTTTGCACAGTGAGGATTTGCCCCTCATCAACTTTGGGCTTAAGCGGGCATTTGCCCTTTCCTGGTTTATTTCCCTCTTTGGCCTGGGGTACAATGGGGATTTGCCCCTAGACTTTGTATTTTCCTGTAGTGAGACTAGGGGAAGGGGTTATTTAACCATCTGTGTTTGATGCCCACTTTCAGGCAGCAGCTGGAGCCCAGCTATCCTATTCACTGTTCCACTGAACCTGAGTCCCCCTCCCCTGTTGGAGCTGTGGCTTGGGGTGTGGGGTTCCCATGGCTTTGGGGTTGGGGATAAACTGGCCTAACACTGTTGCTCACTTGGTAGGGGGTGGGGCTAGAGGTGGGGTCTGCTCACCTGGGCGGAGCTATACTAACTTTGGACATCAGCCCCCGCATCCGCATCCCTTCTGGATCCGCCCCTGCACTTGGTGTGGCTAACAGCGACTTTACTCTCAGGGAGCGAATACAGTGTCTCCTGTGCCTTAGTCAACTTAAAAGCCCTTGTTGGGTGTTGCCACTCTGCTTTAATAACCTCTCAAAGGCTTTGTCCAGGATCATACCCATGTCCCTAACCTGGGATTTAGGGATATAGTCTCAATTGGAGTCCTCCCTGGATGTGTCTGAAAAGGCTCCTTTGAATTTCTTTTCCCTCAGGGCCAGAGTTTTTTTGCACCTGGGCAAATATTTGGTCTCTGTATTTCAGGGGGAAATACCTATCAGGGTCTTTGGATGCTGCAAGGGTTTCCTCGGGATGTGGCCATCTTCTAGGGATGATTCCTTGTCATCTGCCCCGTCGGACTCCCTGGAGTCTGACTCCTCCGCTTCATATGCCTCTTCCCTGACTGGGCAGGGAGGATTGGGCCTGATGGGTCAGCAAGGGAGGGGGGGGGTGGTCCTGTTCTGAGGCGAAGTTGAGCTCTTCTCCTGAGGAGTCCCCTTGCTTCCTCTCCTAAGGAATCATGAGTCCAGCAGAACCTTGTGGGATTTGACCCCCTAAGGTGCCCTTCCCTGCCCCCTGGCATCTCCTTAAAGGGTTTCGGTTTCATCCCAGGAGGAAGGTGCTTGTGCTTCAGGTGCTTGAGGTCTTGCAGAGAGATTAGGATCTCCTGCAGCACCTTCCTATGAGGATCAGGCTCAGGGTTTCCGTCATGGTTCTGAAGGTTCCCCAGCCGACGTCTCCTGGCTCTGTCTGGTCCCTGCCACCATTGTGCTTGGTGCAAACCACTCCTTGCCACCTGTCCCCTCTTGTGGCCTGAGATCTCACGGCTACGTGCTCTCACCAGGAGTTGGCTTATCTGCCCCCCAATCGGCTCCTCTCTGCTTGGCCCTCTGTGCGAGCTCGGGCTGGGGGCTCCCCTAGGGTGATCTGCTGTGCCTTCTCTTCCCGGCTTCCGAACAGATCAGAACTGGAACCCGGAGAAAGAGCCCTGAAACTCCCTAAGGAGGGAGGTGGGGAACCGGTAGGGCTTTCTGCTCTCTCTGGCACCTTAGCAAACATACGGGACCTCCAACAATATTCCTATCTCCTCTCAGAGAACTGGAAGTCAGTGTCCTGCTTGTTTGAGGCAGACTACCAACTGGAGCACCAGGGGTCCGATGGCCTCTGAGCATGCTCCAAACAGCTAAAGTCTACCTCCTGCTGGTCGTCGTGGGGAATCTAACCCCAGTGTCCTGAGCTGGCTGTCCAGGAGGTTCCCTGTGAGAAACAAGCTGAAAGGGTTATTGATTTTTTTTTAAATATAGCTGGAGCATTAAAGAAGAGCTCTTGCAAAATTATAGATCTGATGAGCTCCTGTATAACTAGGCAAAGCAAAAGGCAGCCCACAGCTGAGGCAGAGATTGAAAAGTGAATGATTTCCCATGCTCAGAGGAGTCTGTGAGGGATAGATGTAGTTTACCATTTCTAACAGTCAGCATCCCTTTTGATGAGGCTACTGACTGTAAAACTCTTAACAAGGTAATAACAACTGGTGGACAGGACGCACAGATCTGACCGCGAGCACAGAAGCTGCTGTGATGTGTGGGACCATCCTAAAATTACTCGGGTGGGCTCAACCTTATGTTTGGTGCACTCTGGCCCGACGGCCCCTGCACCATTCAACTCCAGTCACTCACTCGTGGGCTAGTTGTCAGCAATTAGTGGCAATAATCCACCCCTCGACAGAGGGCCAGTTCTCCACTATGTACTGGCCTCGCGCTGCTCTTCTGCACAGGGCAAACGTCATCCCAAGCCCAACAAGGGCTTGTGTTTTGTTTTTTGGGTCAGTCTAAAATATTACATCGTTTCATGACAAGGTGCTAAAATGACTTTTCCTCATGTCTGCTACAGCAGCTCTTCTGTGGTTACAGGCATGTCATGTATCCAGCTGTAGTGAATACCCTGTTTGGGAAAGGCATCTGTCCGACAAGCAAGAATGAAATCAAGGAGTTTGAAAAGCATTTTCAAAAGTATGATGAAGATTTTGAATATGGATCCCAGATGCCTGAGTGTTTTATGAGGTGAGGGAGTGGTACCGCTTACTTATTGTACAATTTATTCCTTCTGGTTTTGTGAGAATTAAAGCTTAAATGCAATTTCTCCTTTAGTTTTGTAGATTTAAAAGTGACTGCTGGTCTGGATGAAGAGGTCCAATTGCCTTTCTGTCGCATATTTCCCAAGACCAATGCTTTTGTGCGAGAAAGTTGAGACACATGGGGCTAAATTCTTGTACTGAACGTTACTTCACACTGCAACTTGCAAAATAAGACCCTACTTATTTAAATTGGGTTCCTTCACACAGTGGCCATTTTTGAAAACGTTGGTCTAAGCAACTTCTCCATGGTCTGTCTCTGGTCAGAGATGGGTCTATAGAATCGCTGAATCCTGATTACTGATCTGATGACAAGATAACGGGTGAAAACCAATGAGACGGTGGCGCGTTGACTTCCCGCCCTAACCCTAACCCCGGGGTAGGCCACTGCAGCCACCACCACTCAGGTCCTGCAGGAACCCCCTGGTAATCCAGGCATGGGGGCTGCCTTCACAGGCCTCTCTAAGGCCTGGGTTAGCACTCAGCCGCAAAGCCGTCCAGAGGGGACAGGATGGCCAGACCTCTGCCGTGCAGCAGGTGCACCCTCAGCCAGCCTGGGTGTGAACGCTAAACGACTAACGGGGTTGCTCTGTTGGCCCCCCATCAGCTGTTTCGTGGCTGGGGTGAGGGTGCTCCTCCAGGCCTAATCCTCGGATCTCACATTGTGGCAGGGCTGAGTGGGGCCTGAATTATTTTTATTTATTTATAAATATTTGTTAGCCGCCCCCTCATGCCTACGGCATCTCAGGCAGCTTACAGCATAAAAACACACAATAAAATTCATTAAAACAATATTTTAAAAATACAATCCACACCCCTAACCCCCTCCCACCCTCCCCTTGGAAGGCCTGGGCGAACAGCCAGGTCTTGCAGGCTCTCCGATATGCCAACAGACCTGGGGCCAGACGGGCTTCCTCCAGGAGGGAATTCCAGAGCCTCGGCCCGGCCATGGAGAACGCCCTCTCCATTGTGGGCCCCCTTTACACGGGGGACATCCAAAAAGGCACCCCCGGCAGACCGCAGGGATCGCTCTGAGGTGCAGAGGGCAAGGCAGTCCCCAAGGTATGAGGGGCCCAGACCATGTAGGGCTTTATAGATCAACACTAGCACCTTGAATCGGGCTCGGCACGCTATCAGCAGCCAGTGCAGAGTACGGAGTGCTTCCGCCTTCCTGTCCCCATAAGGAGACGGTCACCGCATTCTGCACCAGCTGCAGCCTCCGAACCAGAAACAAGGGAAGCCCCACATACAGCGCATTGCAGTAGTCTAGCCTTGAGGTGATGAAGGCATGAATGAGGGTGGCCAGGTCGGGCCTGGAAATGTATGGACACAGCCTCCGTATCAGATACAGCTGGCGGAAGGCAGCCTTAGCCACCATCTCTCCCTGCCGATCCAGCCGGAGCCCCGAGTTCACCACCACCCCCAGACTCCGAATCTGCTGGGCTACAGGAGGGCGGACCCCCCCCCCCCACCAGGGGAGCCAGTACCTCCCTCACCCTACCCACCACCATCACCTCCGTCTTATCAGGATTGAGCTTCAGTCTGTTCTGCCGCATCCAATCCGCCACGGCCTCCAAACATTGGGAAAGTAATGAGAGAGCAGGACCTGGGTTAGTTGAAAATGAGAGGTACAGCGGAGTATCGTCAGTATATTGATGACATCGCACCCCAAACCCTCTCATGATCTCCCCCAGGGGCTGCATATACACATTGAACAACCCACAGGTCAAGGCCCGGGGGGTTCATGTTTCAGCCCCCAGCACCACCCACTGGCTTCTCCCCAAGAGGAATGAGCGGAACCACCCTAGGACAGTCCCGTCCAGACACACACACCCAGGTCTCGCAGCTGTCTCAGCAGCAGCCCATGGTCCACGGTGTCAAATGCAGCCAAGAGATCTAGCAGGATCAAGAATGTTGAACATCCTGCATCCATCTCCCAGTGGAGATCATCCACCAAGGCCACCGACGTCATCTCCATACCATAGCCGGTGCAGAACCCAGATTGAAAAGGGTCCAGGAAAGCAACGCTGTCCAAATGTGCTTGGAGCTGCAGTGCCACTGCCCGTTCAATAACCTTCCATAAAAAGGGAAGATGAGAGACGGGTCGGTAGCTGGTGAGTGCATCCACATCCAAAGATGGCTGCTTCAGCAGGGGGCGCACCACCGCCTCCTTGAGACTGGGTGACAATCTCCCCTGCTGAAGGGACGCGTTCACTACCCTTGCCAGCACCGTCCCCAAGGTCTCCCTGGAAGCTTTCACCAACCAGGATGGGCACAGATCTAGTTCACAACTAGTGGCTCTAACAGACCTCAGGACATTCACCTAATCAGCCGGCGTTACTTCCTAAAACTCATCCCAGAAAGATCAACCAGACAGTGCCTCCATAACCTCATGCCCCTCGCTTACTGCTTCCAATCCGGTGTCAAAGTTACTCTGCCATCTACTTTGCAGACAAGATCGCTCAGATCCAAACTCCTCACAGCAGGCCTGGGACAAGTCCCTGTCCAGGCGGAGGGAGGCTGGACTGACCAGCCCCCGTATCACCCGGAACAGCTCTGCTGGACGCGACTTTGCAGACGCTATAAGGGCAGCAAAGAAGTCCTTCTTTGCTGTCCTCACAGCCTCAACATAGGACCGCAAGTGGGTCCTATGGAGAAGTCAGTCAGATTCAGAGCGACTCTGATGCCAGTGTTGCTCTAGTCTCCTACCTACCTGTTTCATACACCGCATTAGAAAGGAGGGAGAAGATGAACCAGTTTAGGCCGGGTGTCTGAGCAGCCGGGACTGCGTCGCCGACTCCTACCAGCCCACACGTCCCATAGCACCCCATCCCAACGCTGTAGTGGGCAAACATCTGGAAGCTACCTACCAGACAAGCAGGTGATTCCTGGGCTAGCGTGGGCTCTTGTCTCTTGTTTTCACTCCATGTGAGTAATTGTTATGGGGCAGATTGTCAAAGATCCTGTGACAATCTGTCATGGTCATTCAAGATGACTCCACACTACTGAAGATCAACTTGGTGAGTTGACTTGTGGAATCCTACCCATGTGCTCTAGAAAGACAATGGAGTCCTATATTTTATTTATTTATTTCGGGATATTTTTATCCCGCACTCTCCTGCAAAACAGCAGCTCGGGCAGGGTAATTATATGAGAAGTAATGTTGATTTATGCTGGATACATTGTTTCTTGGGGGCATTTAAATCTGTTTACACTATTATTTTTTCCTTACAGAAAATGGTCTAAATCCAAAAAGTGGCTTTTAAAAGTGTTTGAAAAAGTGGTATCAGATGCAGAGAGAAGCAGACCTTCAGATAGCAGTTCCAGGGTAAACCTTTCAGATTTTGAATTAACATCAACATTTGCATAATTATAACTTGCATTCAGGGATGAAAGACATAATTTAAGATTTATTCCCTTGCAGGCTGACAATAACATATTGACTTTTCATCTAGCCAGTCTACTCCCACACATTTCCTTACAGTAGTACCTGTAAGGAAGTCCTATACCCAACCACTCTCCATTATAAACGGGGGACTGCTAAAGCTCCGATTTTGAGGAAACTGCTGGAGCTACATTTTTGAAACTGCCTATAATTTGTGAGAACTATCATATGCACAAAGTTTGAAGAAGATCCATCCAGAAAATAAAATGTTATGACTGTTTAACCACAACCAGTAGCTTTTAAAATGCACAGCGTCCTCACGATTTTGAATCAATATCTCCTCCCCCTGGACGAGTCGAGCCCTCAATCTTCACAAGCCTGGAGCATGAGTTCAATAACAACTGCTACTGTAATATGATCATGATTGGTGCAGCCAAAACCGAGTTATTAATTATTAAAAAATCAGTTCTGCTGGCTCATGCATGCACAGTCGAGCAGCTGCTGACCGGCAAAAAACAGCATAAGGAAAGTTACGTGACTCTGCTTTTTAAAATCACGTAACTTTATCAGACGCCAGCTCTGTCACAAAGACTTTACGCTCTAGTCAGTTTCATGTCAGTTACCAACTTGCCTCAGAAAGCCAGCAAGAGGAAGCTTCAAAAAACATTCAACTCCATACATTGCAACAAGACATAAACGCCAAAAAGCACGGAAATTATTTCAGCATTTGTGGAATATTTCATATTTTACCCTCATCAACATAAATGTAATATAGGTACTTAATTCTTTACCATACATACATACTTTTTCATTTTTATCAATAACTACTTTCACATTTTTTCATTATTAAACTTTAATTTATTATCATAAACTGTGTTTCTGCAAAACGGCATTCTGTAAAACGAATGGTATAAAGTTCTCTATACTAACATTGTTAACCATGTATTGTATAAAGCATATACAATTTCTATACATATAAAGGACAGAGGCCACTTTCAGACATCTCCCCCCCAGCACATATTCTGGCTGCGGGGGGGAATGCGGAGCCAGAATACGTGCGGGGATTGGCCGGTCTGACATGAATGCAGAACTCGATTTCCTGCTCTGCCTCCCTGCGCATCTCTGCCAGCAAAGCCGCGTGGGGGCTTTCAGACCGGCCGAGCCCCGCGCATATTCTGGCTCTGCATCTCCCCCCGCAGCCAGAATATGCATTGGGGGGCTGGGGGGGTGTCAAATTAGCCAGAGTTAATGCACTCTGGGGAAAAATTTCATTGTCGAATTATGATGATAAACTAAAATTTAATAATGAAAAAATGTTAACGTTTAGTTACTGATAAAAATGAATGAGTATGTGTGGTTAGGAATTAAGTACATATATTACATTTATGTTGATGAGAATAAAATATGAAACATTCCTCAGTCTGAAATAATTTCCATGCTTTTTGGCATTTGCCTTGTTGCAATGTATGCAATTGAATGTTTTTTTAATTGTAATTGTCATGAGTTTGTATGTTTTTTGAAGTTTAAGCTAGAGTCAATGATTTTGTGATGTTTTTGAAGAGGAACGTGTTTTGTTTTAAAAACTGTTGTGTATTTAATGAATTTTTAAACTGTAAAGTTTTTTTGTTTTGGTAATATAAAATAAATTAATTCTCACAAAAAATCCTTGTATCATTCAAGTTCCTCTTGAATAGACTTTTACATCATGCAAGATCTTGTCCTAGTCCTACTCCAGTGGAGGAGTAAGAGGGAGGATGGAATTCTCCGTCTCATTGATAATCTCTGGCCCTGCAAGCTATTGCTAGTTAGTAGTGCTTGTATTGGATAAATCACTCTAGGGATAGGCTAGATATTTGTGCAGGCGGAGGGAGGGGGGCGTGGTGGATAAGAGGTATGTTAAGGTGTTGTGAACTGATGTAGTTTTATACGGATTGTTTTATACTTCGTATTCTTAATATTGTAAGCCGCCCCGAGCTGCCTTTGGTGGGAAGGGTGAGGTAAATTATAATATAATAATTAATAATGTCAGTATTCATATTTGTGGTTTTTCCTTTCTTTATTTTAGACTTTGTGGCACCATATTCTGGACAATTTGTATGGAAATCTTTTGCGTCCTAATTATGGTGTCTTATTGCTCTGGGCTTCCCAAGCTAATGCTATTCCGGTAAGTATGATCTCTGGAGGAACGCGTTCATTTTGTATTTCCTACTGTAAGATATAGGAAATGAATATAACCGCACCAGAAAACATGGATTCATGTGGCTGTAGCGGGAAAGCATGAAAACATGAATATCAAGAAGTAGCAGTACCTGGGGGATTTGCAAACAAAGCAAAGAATCATGTGTGTGTTTGCTCAGCAGAGAGACTGAGCAGCGAATACAATGGATTTAAAATGATGCTGTGAGAAAAGAGAATTTGTAATACATGATGATGATGACTATTAAGCATTTATATAGCACCAGCAATGTACCTGGCGCTTTACAAAGTAATTGAATAGACACGGTCCCTGCCCTAGGGAATCTGAGAGACCAGGGGAGGGGGGCGGAGAGAGACGAAGAAAGAGAACAGAGGGAGAGACAAGGAGTGTAACATTCACTAGGATGCAAGGTCCCAGGTGCCCGTGCTTGACTTGGTTACATCGAGAATGACGAAAGAGGAGGAGCAGAGTTCACGGACTGGAGTACGGAGGGAAATTAGCGCAGAGATGTAGGGAGGAACAAGGTACCAAATCCATGTTGGTTCTTCACAATTATGTTATGTTTATCAATACTCCTAATAATTCTGTTATTAACAACCGTTTCCACCAGTTTGCTGGGCACCAATGTCAGACTAACCAGTCTGTAGTTTTCAGGATTGCCTCCGGAGCCCTTTTAAAATATTGCTGTTACATTTACAACCATCCAACCCTCGGGTACAGTGGCAGATTTTAGCAATAGGTTACAAATTACCAATAGTAGGTCTGTGATTTCATACTTGAGATCCTTCAGAACTCTGGGATGAATACCATCTGTTCCTGGTGATTTGTTACTATTGAGCTAGAAGAACCTCTTTCGGAGTCATATTAGTTTGTGCCAGTTCTTCTGATTCACCTCCGACAAAGAATACTTCTGGAGTGGGTATCTCCCCAACATCCTCTGCAGCGAAGACTGAAGAAAATAATTCATTAATCTTCTCTGCAATGACCTTATCCTCCCTGAGTGCCCCTCTTATCCCTGTGTTATCCAATGGCCCAACTGATTCTCTCTAGCAGCTTTCATGCTTCTGGTGTACTTGAAAAAGTTTTCATTATTAGTTTTTGCATCTTTAGCACGTTGCTCTTCAAATTCCCTCTTGACCTGCCTTGTTAACATTTTACTTTTAATTTGACAATCCTTATGTTATTTCCTATTGTCCTCATTAAGACTAGCTTTCCGTTTTTTGTTAAAGGACACCTTTTTACCTCAACTAAGCCTCCTTAATCTCCTCATTTAGCCACTCTGGAAGATGTTTGAATGTATTCCACAAGTGAAAAAGGTAGCAAAAGGACCAATCTGATCTTCCAAGATGGTGTTTTTAAATAGTTTCCACACCTCTTGCAGACATTTGATCCTTGCAACTGCTCTTTTTAGTTTCCCTCTACATAGTCTCCTCATTTTTGCATAGTTCCTCTTTTTAAAGTTAAATGTTACTGTGGTCGTTTTGTCATTCTCCCTTTTATAAGTTTGTTCAATTTGATTATATTATCACTGTTGCCAAACAGTTCCTCCACCGTTAAAGCTTGCACAAGGTCCTGCTCTCCAAGTAGGTCCTGCTCTTATAGGTTCCAGGACCAGCTGCTCCAAAGAACAGTCATGTATGGCATCCAGAAATTTTACCTCCAGATCCTGCCATGAGGAGACATTCACCCAATCGATATTCGGGGAATTGAAGTTGCCCGGTTCCTAATGAATCTACGGCTCTCCTTCTTGCACCATCATCTCATCTATGCATTGAGACTGGAAGTCAACCTGCCTCTGGGGTCCTGCATGTGAAACTGGGAGAATTTCTGAGAAGATTACCCTGGAGGTTCTGGACTTCATTCTCTTGCCTAGAACCCTAAATTTAGCTTCCAGAAACTCTCTCCTACATCTTTCTATGTCATTGGTACCCACGTGTACCACAACAACCGGCTCCTCCACACAGCACTCACTGGTGACATGTGAGCTCTGTTACCTTCACACCAGGCAGGCAATTTACCATGTGGTCCTCATGGCCACCAGCAACCCAGCTATGTACATTCCTAATAATCAAATTACCAACTACCATGGCTACCCTATTCCCACCTCCTGGGCACATCCCTCTGGAAATGTATCCTCGATGCAAGAGGATAACGCATTACCTGGAAGGCAGGTCCCAGCGACGGGATCACTTCCTGCATTTCCTTCTTGGAGGTCTTGCTCCTCCAAAGCAGCACACAGGCTGCCAGAGTGGAGGTGGGACTTCTCTACTATGTCCCTGAAAGCCGCCTCTGTCTGTCGCAGCTCCTCTAGAGACTGCACTCATTCTCTGAGAGCTCAGAGTGCTTTGCACCAGGCACGCACAGCTCCCATCCCACTGCTGGACTGCTCTCTGCATCTCCTTATTTAATGGAAGGGAAGCTTAAATCTAAGTTTTTGTACCTAGTTAAGACAAAGGGCTATGCTTCCTGAATTGTTGAACTCTGAAGCCTTTTATGTTAGGGATTTATTTAACGGGGGTTTAATGCTACAGTACTTACTTCTTTTAGTACTAACTACCACAGCCCTTTCATGTGTTATACAACTGCAGAGGGGCTGTAGCTTAATTTAGAACAACTAGGTGAATGTCTCAATAAGCAGAGGGGGTCTTAGACTTGCAGTGAGCGGCCAATGGAGCAGGCTTTACCAGAACTCTAAAGACCTGCAAGAGCTCCAACAGAGCCCTGCTGCACCCCAGTACAGCCCACTAGTGGGGTGAAGTGCTCTCCATGAGCAACAGAAGCAACACCAGGTATCTGGACCCTACCGCCTTCGCCTCTCTTGGGGACTGTTGCTGCTGTTGTCCCTCAAGCTGGTATGCAGTAGCTGGTACATAAGTTCAACAGGTTACCAGCTATGTAATGCCTGCTATGAGATGGACTTTCCTGTGTCTAGGGCTATGCCTGATGGCACCCATAGATGGAGTGAGACACAGAAAATGGGGAATAACTGGCTAAAAAACAGAACTGCTGAGAAAGGACTTTGGGATTTTAGCGAATCACAAACTCAACAATGCAGCACATGTAAAAAAAGATGAATGCCATTCAGAGTTCCGTTGGCAGGAACATCCTATCCAGTGTACAGAAAGTAATAGTCCTAGTCAACCCTGCAGTGGTTAGATCTCGCATGGAGTTATGTCCAGCTTTGGGCACCTAACGTGCAATGGATGGAGACCTACTGGAGAAGATTCAGATAACAACAACAAAGATGACAAAGTTTTAGAATACAGTCCAGCCAAGAATAGCTTGAAGGAGGAACTGCCTAGAGAAAAGTAGATTAGGTGGGATGTAAGGGCTTTCATGGAGCAGATGGAGAACACTTCATCATACATAAAGGCAAGTGTTTGACAAGATGACCTCTATGGTCCTGTGAGTCTGTTGCACGTTGGGTGCAATTCTTGCCCATTAAAGTGAATGAGAGTTATGCCATTGACCTCAGTGGGTTCCGGATTTTAACCTAAGGCTTGTTGGCTCAGTGCCATTCGAAATCTCTTAGCATTTTAGTAGTCCTTAGATTCCTTTGTATGACTGCCCATGTTTAGACAGCAAATCAACAAAAGTCGTGCATTATGTTACAGTATTATCTTGAGCTGCTTTTAATTTGTAAAGCTGATCCCAACCACAAACTCAGTAACATTGGGGAGAAGCTTGAATTCAGTGCTGAGCGTCTGTCGCAAGAGCTAGTACAGTTTAATATTACTGAGGTTATCTGTTTTGGTCTTACTTCAGGTTGCATTTTGGACACTTGCATTTGTAATATCTCAACCTTCTATATACAAGATCATCATGGAGGACTTGGTTTCTGTTTATGGCAAAGCAGGTAATTAATCCAAAATAAATGACTAACATGGTTAAAATGATTAGTATGGGGGCAAATCTGAAATCTCTATGGCAGCTTTCCCTCCTCCTCATTATTATTTATATTGCACAAGCAATGTACCTGGTGCTGTACAATCAGTCGTTATAGACCCAAGGGGTCCCTACCCAAGGGGTTTACAATCTGAGAGACAAGGGAGGGAAGACAAGGGGAGGTCAACATAGGGAGAGACAAGGGTGCATTCATGAAGTTGAGAAGTTGCAGGTGTACCTGCTTCACCTAGTTACAGGGAAGAGAACGATTCTGAGTGAAAGAGGGAAGAGGAGGCAATTTCCTCTTACTGATGAGCATGGGAAAGAAAGCCTGATGGAAGAGGTAGGTTTTCAGGAGGGATTTAAAGGTTGGGAGGGAGCAGAACAAATGTATCCAGGGAGGGAGTTCCAGTCATGGGGACGGGCAGCAAAGGAGAAGGAATGAATACATTTTGAGCAGCCAGGGAGTCTCAAACAGAGGCAGAGGAGGAGCAAAGCTCCCAGGCAGGAAACAAGTGCGGTAGGTTAAGGGGGAACAAGGCCATGAAGAGCCTTGAAGGTGAAGACTCAGAATTTGATCCTCCGGACCCCTAGATTAGTGGTCCTGGGGGATTTAAACATCCACACTGACACCAATCTTGGAGGAGCGAGGCATACGTTCATGGCTTCCATGAAAACCATGGGCCTGTCCAAAATCACCCGTGGCCCCACACATGAGGAGGGACATACACTGGATTTGGTTTTCTGCACCGACCTTGACGCGGGGGGTCAGTTAGTAGAAGTCAGGGGGATCGAGCCCTTTTCATGGTCTGACCATTACATCCTTAAGGTGTGCATCCTGGCGAATGTCAGGCCCCAGTGAGGTGAAGAACTTGTTAGATCGGTCCACCCCCGGTGACTTATGGACCTGGATCGGTTCCGGAATGCTCTGGGGGAGTTTCCCCTGGCCGAGTCTCCCGCAGGTCTCCTTGGTTTACTGAGAGCCTGCAGTGTTTGAAGCGGGAGAGCAGGCGGTTGGAGCGATGGTGGCGCCGGACTCACGATGAGTATAATCAGTCGCAGCATAAGAGCAGTTTAAAGGCCAATGCTGTGGCGGTGCAGGCAGCAAAGAAGTAGATCGCTCGCATCCGCCACGATTTTGGTACCGCAGTTATTGCAGAGGATCATCTTGGGGCTATGGATGCCCCATCCTGTCCTGTTTTGTGGGATCGGTTTCAGATGGTGTCGCCTGCCAATGTGCAGTCCTTGTTGGGATCTGTTCGTGCCACCACTTGCAAACAAGATCTTTGCCTGTCCTGGCTGGTGAAAGCTAGCCAGGAGACGCTATGGCCGTTGCTGGCTGGGGTGGTTAGTGCCTCCCTTCGGGAGGGCAGGGTGCCTGACTGCCTGAAGGAGCCTGTGGTTAGGCCCCTGCTCAAGAAACCATCTCTTGACGCTGATGCTCCTGCCAGTTATCGGCTGGTTTCTAACCTTCCTTTTTTAGGGAGGTTATTGAACAGGGCTGTGGCACGACAGCTCCAGGAACATCTGGACCGCACCGGTTTCCTTGACCCCTTTCAGTCTGGTTTCCGGTCTGGGTTTGGTACGGAGACTGCATTGGTAGCCTTGGTTGACTATCTCTGTCTAGTGTTGGACCAGGGTCGTCAGACCTTACTGGTCCTGCTAGACCTTTTGGCTGCATTCAACAGTCGATCATGAGGTGTTGATGACTCGCCTGCAGGACCATGCCGGGATTGGCGGGATGGTCTTGGACTAATTTCGTTCATTCCTGGCTGGGAGAACTCACCAGGTGGTCTTGAGGGAGTGTACGTCTTCCCATCAGAACCTCACGTGTGGAGTCCCACAGGGTGCCATTCTGTCCCCCCTCTTGTTTAACATCTATATGCAGCCGTTAGGAGAGATCGTGAGAGGGTTTCAGGGCATGCAGTGTCATCAGTATGCTGATGGCACTCAGCTCTACCTCTCCTTTTCCATCGACCCAGGCCATGCAGTCTCCTTATTTTCCCAGTGCCTGTCGGCTGTGGGGGCTTGGATGAGGTCGAGTCATCTGCAGCTGAATCCTGACAAGATGGCGATGATGTTGGTGGGCGAGGGCTTGGGGGGGCCAGGGAGTGGCTAAGTCTCCTCTCGTAGGGAGGGTTCACCCTCCCATGGTCTCTCAGGTACGGAGTCCTGGGTGTGCTCCTCGATTCATGGCTCAGCCTGGAATCTCAGGTTGTGGCCATGGTGGGGGGTGCGTTTTGGCAGTTACATCTTGTCCGGTGGCTTCGGCCGTATCTCTCAGACTCTGGCCTTGCTGCTGTCATCCATGCCTTCATCACCTCGAGGCTGGATTACTGCAACGTGCTCTACGTGGGGCTGCCTGAGAAGCTGGTCCGGAGGCTGCAGCTGGTGCAGAATGCCGCAGCTTGTCGTCTTACGGGGGCGGGCCGCAGGGAGCACATTACACCAGTGCTCCGGGCTCTGCACTGGCTGCCTATAAAGCACCGGGCTAGGTTCAAGGTGCTGATTTTAACCTTTAAAGCCCTTCACGGCCTGGGCCCTGCCTATCTGCGAGACCGCCTCACTCCCCATGTGCCCATGCAACCCTTGGGATCGTCCGTGGGAGCCTTTTTGGAGGTTCCCCGGGCGAGGCGGGTGGCCACTGATGTGAGATCTTGTTTGGTGGCTGCCCCCGTGCTGTGGAACTCGCTCCCGGAGGAGGCTCGGTTGGCCCCCACTCTCCTGTCGTTTTGACGTTTGTGTTAGACCTGGCTGTTCCGCCAGGCTTTTGGCGAGGGGAGTTGGGGGGGAGGGGAGAGGAGTTGTTTTTTCTCTCACATATGGGATTTTTAACTTTTTAAAATTGATTTTATTCTTTTAATTTGTTGTTTGCTGCCCTGTGGGCAGGAGGGGCAGGATCAAAATCTTTTATAAAATAAATAAAATGAAATTTGTGCTGAATGTTCAGGGAGAGGGAGCCAGTGTAAGACAGAGAGGAGGGGCTGAACATGGTCAAAGCGAAAGGCAAGATGGATTACTTTGGCAGGAGAGTGCTGAACAGAAATGAGGGGACAAGATCACAGCAGGGGAGACCAGTAAGGAGGAAGTTGCAGTAGTCAAAGTGAGAGATGCCTAGATTTTGGCAGTGGTGGTAGTAAGACATGGCTGGAGTTTTGCAATATTATGCAGAGTGAAGCAACAGGACTTTGCGATAGCCTGGATTGGAGGCGTAAATAAGAGGGAGGAATAGAAGATGAATCCCAAACTACGCACTTGAGGGATAGACTGAATGGTGACACCCTCAATGAAAATTGAGAGGGAAGAGAGAGGGGAATGTTTTGAGGGAAAGAGGAGTTCAGTCTTGGCCATATTAAGCTTGAATTGGTGGTGAGCCATCCAAGCAGAGATGTTAGAGAGACGGTCTATGATACGAGACTGGATGGAGATAGAATCGAGTGTCGTCAACATACAGGTGATACTGGAAGCCATGATATTCAGTGAGTTTGCCCTGAGAGTGAGTGTAAAGGGAGAAGAGGGCCCAGGACGGAGCCTTGGGGAACTCCCACAGAAGCGGGGAGCGATGCATTGGAGAAGTGTTGGAAACAAAGAGAGCAAAGCTAATCCAAGAGGCGGCCATGGTCAACCGTGTCCGAGGCGGCTGAGAGAGAGCAGAACAAGAATGGAATAGAGGCCCTCAGACTTGGCTAAGAGAAGGTCATTGGTGATTTTAGCAAGAGCAGTCTCAGTCAAGTGGAGTGGGTGAAAGCCCAATTAAAGAAGGTAAAGGAAAGAACTGGAGGAGAGGAAATCAAGACTGCACGTGTCGTGTAGACAGGTCGCTCCAGGAGCTTGGAAGCAAAGGGCAGGAGCAAGATGGGACGATAGTTGGAGGGCTCAAGAGTGGCCGCCTTAAGGATAGGAGAGAAAGTGGAAGTTATTTCTGGATCACACTGGCGAGAGGGTATTTTTAATATTCTTTGACATTCTTTATTTCAGCCTTGTAAACTTTTGACCAACCTTATTTAAAATCCCTTCAGACTAAAATTAGATTTACAGAGTTTAACATGGTTTTTCCCTGGATAAGTAATGGCTAGCTAAACATGTTTAAGAAATGCATTCTAGACATGTTGGAGGCAATCCTACTTAAAAGTGAATGTTCACAAGACATGTTAATGCATGTAAAATTCATACCTATTGTGATATCTTTGATTTATTACTGTCTTTTCATACCATCTCATGCCATAAACTGCAACAGGTAAGGAGAAGATTGATGTATCTGAAGATGACCTTAAGAAACTTCCATTCATTAAATGGTGCATTTTGGAAACCATACGTTTAAGAGCTCCAGGTACAATAACCAAAAAAGTGATCAACCCAATAAAAATTCAAGTGAGTTTGGTTTTTAAATGTTCATTGTAGTACACTGTAATACTTCAGAATGTAATCCCACCAAATGTATTTGGATAGTCCTAAAGTACAGGGAATTCTCAAATCTTGTTTAAATGTTTGAAGTCAACTGTTTATTTTACGAATTACAGATTTTACTCTTTTCCCAGCCTTACCTTTGTTCTCTGTTTGAAAGCATTGATGCTTAGGCCATATGAGGGAGTAGATAGATATTGTCCTTGCAACTACAGTGAGCAGGCAACAGAATCCTCCCTAACTCCATTTCAAAGGAGCCAGTTTGGGGGCAACGCGAGGACATGTGAGCCACGTTAAAGAATCCACACTCTCACCCATTTGGGACCTGCTATAGGGCCCACATGACTATCTGGGAGCTTCTATTGAGTTCATAGGGGTTTCAATCAAGCCCTGCCTTAATAAAGAGCTGATGCAGATTTTTTTCTATATCCAGAAGACTGTTTTTGCGCAGAAAAACAGGGAAGCTTGGATCCGCTATTTCTAAGTTTAGAAAGAAACCAGAATGAACCTTCCATATGTCAAAGAAAACAAAAGCTCTCTCAAATCAATTTTTTAATTTGCATGGTACACTTTTTTAAGATTAACTTTTTATTGCATTTTTACTATAAAGTAATCAAAAATGGATTACTTACAGCATCTTCAAAAATATAACATGAAATGATATTCAGTATTCTTGATCATCATTTGTCATAAGCAAAGTACAAATGACATGAATGATGTATCCTAACTCAATATGAAAGAAGAAAATCACCTTTTAGAAGAGAAGAGAAAAAGGTAATAGAGGAAGGTTAGGGTCCAGTCACAGGAACTTTATTCAGTCACTTCTAAGAAGTAGTCCCATACTCCCAAGAACTTAGCCTGGGTGTTTCTGTTGCAGAATACAATTCTTCCCCCTAGTCACCAGCTCCATCATGTTGATTAACCCGTATTCTGTTGTTGGGCTACTTTTTACTTTAGCACCAGCCTTTTAGCTACAACTAATGCTCTGTTTAACCATCATTTTTCAGACTGGTTTAGTTTCCATTTATAATCTAGTATATTTAAACTGGATGACGCTTATAATTTGCATGTTACATTACTAACTTAATTTACGCTACATGGTTTTTCTCTTATGCTGTGGCTGAAACAGACATTCTTAAGGTACCATGTTTTGGTAGACATTGCTCTTGTTTGGTGGTTGTTTATTGTTTTTGTTATTATTATCAAGCATTTTATATACCGCCCTGTTGTCTGTCTGCCTGCTCTGCTTGCCGCTGCAGGGGCTGGGAGCCCCTTCCTGGGCTTGCCCCTCCTCTGGGAGTTCCAGCTGCCCACTCGTAGGCCCAGGCCCCAGGTGACACTCTGTCCCTTCTCCCCTGTGGGAGGAGAGGGGGTGGGGCAGGGCTTTCCCAGGATTTTTGCCCCAGGGGAGGGAGATAAGAGGCCTGCTGCTTGGCAGAGCTGCAGGTGTGTGCCGCAGGTCACGCACCTAAGGACCACTGTCAAAGGGCCCTTATACGTGGCCCTTAGCGGGGTCGGGCGGGTACTAACAGTAGGTAAGGGGTGTAGTTGTGTTAGGGTGAGGGGGTGGTGGTGGGGTATTCTGTGGGTGAGGAACGAAGGGACTGGGTTGGTGGGGAGGGGCTGGCCTCCTTGGTGTGAGGGAGGGAGTGCAGCCTTTTGGGGAGGGGGGTTGGTAGGGGGTGTGGGATGGGGTGAGGGGACTGGGTTGGGGGGAGAGGCTGTTCCCCTCGGTGTGAGGGAGGGGCGCAGCCCCCTGGAGAGGGGGAGTTACCCTCCTATGCAAGAGGAGGGTAGGGGGTGTATTAGTGGGTAGGGGTCTCCCTTGGGGGACTGGCAGTTGGGGGGGGGGAGAGTCCACAGCTATAGGGCTCGTTGTGGACCGGGGGAATTATGGTCCTTCTGGGAGGCAAATGCGAGGTCTCAGGTGCACGTGCTTGTATTTTGTATTACCTAATTAAGAATATTTTATCCGTCATCTAGAATTTCATCATCCCTGTTGGTGACATGCTGATGATGTCTCCGTATTGGTTGCACAGGAACCCAAAATACTTTCCAGAGCCAGAAATGTTCAAACCTGTAAGTCATCATTTTCCATGCATTTATTGGCTCTGCTTTGCACTGTCTTTTAAAGTTGTATAAATATTAATATTACCCCACGTGAAGGATAGGTGCTTATTTCTGATGAATATGCACAGAAAGAAGGGCGCTTCTCTGCTGTGAGCAAGTACCTATGTTTTAATCAACACCATTTTTAGTGGGTTATCCTTTCCCCGTCTAGCACTGACCGTACTACTTAGCACTAGCACACTGAAGGGAACGGGACTCGCTCCAGGCAATGCTTACTAGCTGTTGGGTCATGATGGCTGGTGCCAATTAGGACTAGTTTTGCATGTTGGCACAGAGCCAGGTATAAACTTGTACGCTTCCTTCCAAGAGCAGGGAAGACCATGAGTCAAAGTGTGACGGTCCAAGTCACAGTCTTCATCCTAGGCTGAAAACGTGTGCTGTACCTTGTTCAGGACTGGAATGTAGTGTTGTACATATAGGGCCTGACCCAAAGCCCTCTGAAGTCAACACACAGACTCCCATTGATTTTTAAATGAGTTTTGGATCCGCGATGTAGTGCCCCCCTTTGTTTGAGACTTTGATTATACCTCCCCCTGTGTTTACTGTTCACTTATCGGATTCCTTCCACCTGGAGTCAATTACACCCATGCTATCCCCTTGGTAACCATTCAAGTTCCTCCTATTCTCCTCCTTGCATGTGTGTGCAGGAGCTTAATGCTTCATTTATTCAGCATCTTCTCTTGCAGAAGAACTCCTCTCTGTGAAGTGCAAGAGACACTTTTCCCTTCTAGTTCCATTTCCTTCCTATTTAAAAGTCCTCTTAAACAGCCATGTTAACTTTGGAACTTGAAAGTTATTATCATCCCTAATTAAGCACAGACTATTAAATCCAGATGCCTATAATCAAGGACTCGAGTTCACTGCACCAAAAATTCTTAAATTCTGCAACCAGTGCAGCCAAATTCTGCAAATTGACCGTGAGCATTAATATTTGCATAATTAACTTGATTTGCATAACTGCATGCTGGGAAGCAAATTTGCAGCAGGTTTGACATAGAATCACAACTTTGCTAATCAAACACGACTCAAATCCTCTGGAATTTCAGCATCTCAGAATTATTATTATGAGCATTTATATAGCGCCAGCAATGTACCTGGCACTTTACAAAGAATACGATAGACACGGTCCCTGCCCGAGAGCTCACAATCTAAAGACAGGGGGAGGGGAGACAGGGAAGGGGGAACCGAGGGAGAGACAAGGGATGCGACATTCATGAGGATGCGAGAACTCAGGGACACGTGCTTGGCTTGGTTGCAGTAATTGGGAGTTTGCAGATAGCAGGTGGGGGATAATCCTGGGTGAGAATGGTTAGCAGGAGTTCCCCCCCTCATATTAAAACCCTAGACCTCCCTCACAGAAGCATTGGACCTTCAGACCCCACAATTCATCTCCCAGGGGCCTATTTACCCTTGGGTTGTGGTCACACCTCCCTGACAGTCAGCAGCTGCAGCAGCAGTTTTAGTTGAGGGTCAGACGACAAGTTTATGCCTGAGCCAGGATTTAAAGGTCCTGCAGACAGCCCCCACTGCATTTTCATTGCAATTTCAGCCTGGCACTGCGAGGATTGGCTGATTCTGCAAAAATCACGGCAAATTGCAGCAACACAGTCAACACGGGTCCAGGGTGCACCCCCCTATGCCACTCCAGCAGGCTATAATCTTGTCTAACATTCTGTGTCATCAGTATCAAGATCTACCCTTCTTCTCCCTTTTGTCACTGGAATGCAGCCAGCCCTGTGTGTTTTGCCGGATGCTAGCTGACCCATAGGGAACTGGGGTAACAGCACATCTTCCTTGTTGGTTGGCTTTGCTTGCTCCTGCAGAGTTGTCCTTTCCCTTCCCGGAATATGGTGCCCTTTGATGTCGATAGAGACGAAACAGTACAGTGATCTCGTTGATTGGACAAACTCCAGTTGGTGAAGGTATGAGAGCTTTTGAACCTCCCAGGGCCCTTCATCAGGCAGATGAGGAGTTAGAAATGGAGACAGAGAAAAGCAGTTAGGTGAGGTGTGTATAGTTAGTGTTATGCGAAGCACTACAAGTGTCATGGCAGGGGGTGCTATATAAAAATAAAACTTATTATTAAAGTATTCTTCTTATACCTCGCTGCTTTGCTCAGTCTCCAGTTCTAACTCCAGACCCGCCTGATGAAGGATCTTGTGAGGTCGGAACGTTTGCATACTCCCACCAACTGTGGAGATTCAATAAAAGCTATTGTGTTTGCCTCTATTTGGGACCAACACAGCAACCGTACTTGCTCTACGCTGTGATGCCAAGGCAGCCCTTCTATAGAATCACTCAGCATCCATCTCCTCGAAAATGCTTTCGTTGTTTTTGAAGGGGGGAAAGATTGGGGAGGAACTTTCAATTCTGCTGTCCAGAACCTCGGTTTACCTACTTGGCCTCAAGCCCTGTCTCGGGTCAAATATCATTATTTGTCTCATTCATTTTTGCATCATCCATTGGCTTTACCCACCACACAGTTAGTCTCGGAGACATGCAAAGCATTTTGCAATACGGTTTGTATGAAAGATACAATGCAAAATGATTTGTTCAGCCTCCTAATATTCGCAGAGCAGCTGAAGGACATCGATCCTTCACTCGGATCTGTGTGCTTTTGTGGGGTAAATTCTAGCTACCTTGTTTGAAAATCCATAGTCTGGCAACACAGTTGCAAATGATGCTAAGAGCAGGTCAAAGGGGAAAAGAAGAGGCACCAGTGCAGCTTCATATGCCAGGCTTAGCTGTATCAGGGAGTGTTCACACAGGCAGGGAGGCCGGAGCTGCTCCATGGGGACAAGGCCCTTTCTTTTAAACCCTACATTGACTCTGTTGCTAAATCCTGTCGCTTCTCCCTCCATAACATTGCTAAGATTCGCCCTTTTCTCCTCATATCCCTGTCATACTCCTCCGGCTGGGTAGTTCCACCGTTGACCGGCAGGAGGCAGATGAGCTTTTTTCTTCTCTGCGCCTGCGTCACGGTGCTACCCGGCTCCAGCGCCAGTCCTTCATCTGCCTCCGAGACCGTCGGGAGGCTTTTAGGGATCCCCAGGTCCCTAGAAACAAGGTAGATTAAAATTAAAGGAATAAAGAACAAAAAAGGAAGCCTAGGGAGAAAGGCTTCGGCGGGGCATTGGGGAGGCGATACCAGACCCCGTCTCGGTTCGCCAGGCCAGGCAAACAAAATTTAAATATTGAAATAATCCCCGCCGGCTCCCTCGCACTGCGCCGGGGAGCAGGGGAGGCCGCGATTACTTCCCGGCTAGCGGGACCCTCCACCGCGGTACTCCCCCCGCCCTAGGCCGGGACCAATCCGCTTGGCCCCGAGCCAGCTACACTGAGCACTGCTTTATAATGACTACCCCTGAGAGGGTACTGTCCCCTGCCAACAGGGCAGGAGGGACAGAGGCAGCAGGCTCAGAGCAGGAGCCACAGGGGGAGCAGAATCCCTCATTGGCCTCAATTGCAAAATCAATGCAGGAGATTATGGGGGCAATAAAAGATCTGGCCCGTCCTAAAAAGAGCGGGAAACGCAA
>QEPC01009246.1:3713962-3727407 GCA_003113815.1 Sphenodon punctatus
ACGTGCTCCCGACGGCCTGTCCCCAACAGGAGCCGAGCTGCGGCATTCTGCACTAGCTGCAGCTTCCGAACCAGGAGCAAGGGCAGCCCCACGTAGAGCGCGTTGCAGTAGTCCAGCCTCGAGGTGACAAAGGCATGGATGAGGAAGGCCAGTTCGGAGACGTACTGGAGACGTACGGACGCAGCCTCTGCACCAGATATAACTGGTGGAAAGCGGCCTTCGCCACCATCTCCACCTGTTGCTCCGGCGGTGATATGCATCCAATATCACCCCCAGACTCCGAACTTGCTGAGCTATAGGAGGGCGAATCCCCCCCAATCGACACCTCCCTCGCTCTCCCCACCACCATCACCTCTGTCTTATCGGGGTTGAGCTTTGGTCTGCTCTGCCACATCCATTCCGCCATGGCCTCCAAACACTGGGATAAGCACCGAGACAGCAGTGTCTGGGTCCGCTGAAAAAGAGAGTTACAGCTGAGTATCGTCAGCATATTGGTGACATCACACCCCGAACCCTCTCTCAACCTCCCCCAAAGGCTGCATATATACATTAAATAACAATGGAGACAAGATGGACCATGCGGAATGCCACAGAATAAAGCACGGGGGTAAGATGTTTCAGCTCCCAACACTACTCATGAAGGGCGCATTTCGCCCATTACATCTGGTGCGATGGCTTAAGTCGTATGTCTAGGACACGGACCTTACCGATATCATCCATGCTTTTATTACCGTGATATTGGATTACTGTAACATGTTTTACATGGGGCCACCCCTAGTGACGGTCCAGATACTGCAGCTGGTGCAGAATGCAGCGGTTTGACTCCTTAGGGGGATGAGTCATCGTGAGCAGATTACTCCAGTGCTGGCTGCTGATAGTCTTTTGGGCCCAGTCCAAGGTGTTGGTTTTGACTTTTAGCAGCCTGGGCTAACGGATCGGCTTCTGCAGTCGGCTGGGAGCGCCCTCTTTGAGGTCCCCCAGGTTTCCTGGGTGTTGACTTTGAGGAGGGCGTTCTCGGTGGCTGCTTCGCGGTTCTGGAGCTCCCTCCCATCGGAGGTCCACCTGTCCTCTGACCTACCCTCTTTCCGTAGATGGTGTAAGACCTGGCTGTTCTGCCGGACTTTTGGTGAGGAAGACAGGTGATGGGGGGGGGGGGCGGGTTGGGTTAGGGATAGAACTTGTTTCTCTGCGTGGGTTATTTTAATGTTAACGGCTTTTTTGGTTATTTTACGATGTTGTTAGATGCCCCGAGATGTGTAAGCAGCAGGAACATACCCAGTGATAAATAAATAAATACATTTGCCTCCAAGTTTTATTTAGGTTTAAACTTGTAGGCCTACAGGCTTGCTGCAAAGCTAAATAGATGTTTCCCTTTACCAGTCCTGTAGAGGGGTGAACAACCTACAGAAATGAAGCACCGCCATTCGTGCCTTGCTCCCATAGCCACCATCTTGTATTCCTCCTCCTGCCAGCCTGCTGTCCCACCATGGTGCCTCTTTTCCCCTAGATCTCCAGCCCGTTGTCTTTCCCTCTCCTCCCACTCCCCGCAGCCGAATCAGCCAGTGGTAGCTTAGGCTCTCTGCTCTGCCCCGCCGGGAAAGTCAACAGGTTTGCATACTGGCATTCCACTCGAATAGTCCAGGCGAGGTCCAGTTCTCTCTGCATGGAATGGGCCAGGCAGGCCTCAAAATGGGGGACTTGGATTTATTTATTTTATTTATTTATTTTAAGAATTTATACCCCGCCACCTCCTGCCACAGGCAGCTCGGAGCAGCTAACAACACCAATAAAACAATAATATTATAACACATCAAAAACATCATCCCTCAATAAACACAATAGTAATAAGAAAGAAAACCCCCACCCACCATTACCCCTCTCCCTCGCCAGACGCCTGACGGGATGAGAGGAGGGTTGTGCTGGGTACTTGTTGCTGGGGTATTGGCCCGCACCCATTGCCGTAGCAGTCCTGCAGCAAGGCAACAAAGGAAAGCAGACTGCCCAACTTCCACCTCCTCGCCCTTTCTGCCCAAATTGGAATGAATGAATAGATTCTCCACGATCCTGCTTTCACTCCCCCCTTACTGTCCCAGTGTTCGATGTAACGGCCGCCCTTCCCACCCTAACCCTACTCTTTAGAAGGGTAGCCGGAATGAACACCTGGCCTAGGTTGCTGCAGCAGGATCTCTGGGGCACGCGATTCTCCTCCCATGATCTCTGCTGGCCTGCCATGGTACGTTTCCGATCTAATGTCCGCCCTTTTTGCCCAAAGGGAAGAGGGAATAAGCACCTAAGCTAGGATGCTGCTGGGCCGTTGCTACGGCGGGATCCTCCTGCGATCAGCACCTGCCATGTCTCTCTCCCCGCCCGCCATGCTGTGTCCTGGGGAGTATCCTGCTGCTCCTAGCCACATGTGCGCACAGTAAAGAACCCCACCCCACCCCCGTCATAATTAGATAGCAATAAATGGTGCCTTTCCCTCTCTAAAATGGTGTATGCCCCTCTTTTCCTCCCCCTCCCCCCCCCGTCTCCCCTAGTCATTCTGAATCACAGCCATGATGTTGAAAAGACTGTGGAAGTCACTCCAAAGAAGACCATGGTTTCTGAAGAGCAAGTGTTGGACACGTGCTGCAAAATAAAACAGGAGAGGCTGGGACAACGCCTCATGTCTGAAGGCTTTTAAGGCGACAGTGAGAGCGACCACGGGGGAGAGGGACAAGAAGCGGTCGCTCCTCAGAACGCTCTAGGCTTTTTGCCCACGACTCCATGGTGCTGGCGGACTTGTATGCGGGTAGGCTACACGCAACCCAATTGATGGGATGCGGACACGTGGGCACGCATTAGCTCACCTTCACCTGCATGGTGGGCTCTGCATGTTCTGAGACTCCACTGTGAGTGGGGGCTCCGTGTCTGGTAGGTGGTGACCATGTGGCCAGTGGGGCAAAAACCTAGTAGATGGGCAGGCTACCGTCTGGTCTGTCAACACCCAGTATGTTTTGGGGGGAAAACACCCTTGTTTGATAGAGATGTGTCCTTACCAGAGCCTCTGGCCCAGGAGGGTTCAGGGAGCAAAGGAGAAGTGGTGTCAGAGTGCCCCAAATAGGTTGTTCTTTCTCATGAGTGACCACTTGCTTATTAGAAAAGCGGATCTTTTGAGGTGAGAGTTTGCTAGTTGTATGGCGGTAGTCTAAAACTGTTTGGCAAGGAAGGACATTCCCAAATAAACAGTTGTAGAGAATCTTAGGGATGATTTATGTGAGTACTGAGCAAGAGGGACTACGAGGCGAAGGAGAGTTGGTGCACAAGTAGGGAAATCTGACTAAGCAGCAGTATTACCCTCAGTTCTCTCACTTCTCCTATACGGCATAGTCCCCCAATTCCCCAGTCCTTAATCATCTGTGCAGGGAGCAGATGTGCTTGAGTTGCTGCCTGAGAAAGGTGCTATAAATGAAGGATAAATCAAGTGCATCATATTGGGGCAGTTGGGAGTTTGCTGTTCCAAGCTTCGGTGTTGCCCGCAACCTGCAGAGGAAGAAGATTGAGGCCGAAAGACCAAGGCAAGGCACTGTACACGGTGGCTAAGTTGGGAGTGAGTGCAGTGTGTGAGATTGTACAATGTCTTGACCACTTATATGGCATGCAAGAGAAGACGGGAACTTAGTTTCCATGGGTTTGGGAGCATGAGTGAATTTGTAAGAGCCATAACTCCTCTTACTGAAGGCTTTTTGATCTGAGAATTTTAATTCTTAATGTTCTCTTTGCTTTTTTTATCCACCGCTGTACACTGAGCTGAGGATTTCAATGAAAGTCTGGCTGGGGCTTGGGTTGGGGAGCAGAGGGTGCTTCTCTTCAGCAGTAAGCAGCAGTGGTCCCCCCTTGTCGTAGGCTTGCTGCACAGGCAGAACTCCTCCACAGTGAAATTGCTCTCCTCCCCAAGAAGTCTTTCCCTTAGAAGCACTGTGCCCAGGGTCCCAGTAAGGAGCTAGAATCACGGATTCTCTTTTTGTATGAACTACTTGAAACTGTGGTCATTAAAACTCGTTTGGCAATTTTTAATGAGTCATCTGGGTGGGTATTGAGGCCAGTTTCCAAGCCAAATTACTCTGCTGCATACATAAAATGCTGGTTATGTACAAAAGTTGTTCTTCTATGCTGCTGCCCATTTAAGCTTGTGTGTGCCGTTTTAACAGCTGCAGTACTCCACTCCAGAGGTGACTGCATTTCAGTGTGTTACTCAAATTTACTGCTTTTTCATCCCCACAGGAGACGGACGTTCTTAACCAATGTCTGCAAATATGGCGACCCCTTCTCGGGTTACTTTTGAAGTAAGAGGAACATCAGCACCAGGTACAAGATGTATTGTGTGTGTTTTATATTCTTTCTTTGTGATGTAAATGAAAGAAAATATTTTTAGTAATAGAATATTTTTTCATCTCAGCTACTGGGGAAAAAGCATAGAATTTTGAAACCTGGTATAAGAAGATGGATGAATTAGGAGGTTGCACAAAAGAAATTTTTTAATTTTTTTTTTTACAAAAATGGGGTTTGAATTAAGAGAATGATTTTTTTCCCTATTGTTAATAAATGTTTGGGTTATTTAGGTGGTAAACATTTAATTACTTGGTGACTTAGCATGTTTCCTAAAACCATTCTAAATACTCTTGATATAAGAATTTAACTTGTTATGCTCTTGCAAGCAGAAGTATTCAGTTTTACCTGTAACAGGTGAGTATAGAGATGTTACTACATAACTTTGAAAATCTTCTGTGTTTGATGTATGTATTTCCAATGGCTCATTTACAACCACATTTGAATGAGTAATGACTTTTTGGGGATAGAACAAGAATTGCTGACAGCCTTAATTTGGCTGCATACGAATAACCAACCTCGGGTCAAAGTTAGCGAAGGCCAAGGTCTCACTAATAGCATTTCAATAAGAGGAGGAGTTAGGCAGGGGTGCGTATTGGCACTCTTACTCTTCAATCTGTTCCTTTCCGATCTTCCCAATTATATTAAATCACCTCAAATGCATGCTCCGAGGGTTGGGGGTACGCACTTGGGTTTGCTGCAATTTGCAGATGACATTGTGTTGGTGTCCCAAACGGAGATTGGTATTAAAAGAGCACTTGGGAAGCTACATCAATATTGTAGGAGGAATGGCCTTGAGTTAAATTGTCTAAAGACCAAGATATTGGTGTCGGGAAGAAGAAATTTACCTCCAAGTTGGAATTTGAGCCCAGGTAGGGTTGCCCTGGTGAATATCTTTAATGATTTGGGGGTGACCTTGCATGTCAGGGGTACATGGAGTTCACACCTTCAGGCTAGGGCCAATGCAGCTGTGCAAGCCACGCGAGCCCTTGTGGGTTTACATGGCTAAGATTCCTCCCATGTTATTATTTGGGAGAGTTGGTACCCTTTCCCGATGTGTCTGCCCTGGAAAGGGTCCAGAATACATTCCTGAGGAAACTATTACAGGTAGGGCCAAGTGTCCTTGGGGCCATACTTAGGGTGGAGACGGGTGTTCTCTGAATTGCAGCCCAAGCAAAAAAAGACATTATTAAGCTATTGGTTAAGATTGCTCACTTGGCATGAGGAAGTGCTTACACTGAAATGTCTTTGTGAAGAACTCCAGTATCTGGGTCCGAGAGGTTTTCCCTGGATCCAATATTTGGGGTGTTTACTCAAGGATCTAGGTTTCTCTTTTGAATACTTTAGCGGGAAACCAGTCTCGAGTATTGCATCTGAAATTTATGGTAGGATCCAGGATATAGCAAAACAAGAGGATATGATGGCTATAAAGTCTCAAAGGGTAGCGCCGTATTTGGCCCAGTTTAAACTTGCTTTTTCCCTAGAACTGTATTTTGACATTTTGCCAAATCATAAATTGCATAGAGCATATACTGTCCTTAGATTTCAGCTGGTTGAGACAGCAGTCATTCAGGGTAGATATAAGCGCACTCCACGCAACTCTAGAAAATGCTCGTGTTACATAGGGGAAGTTGAGTCTACTGAGCGTTTTCTCCGTATTTTACTGCCTTGCGGTCAGTATGGCTCGTCCCTTTGTTGCCGGAGGGGATTTCCTTGGACACCAAGGAGTGTTACCTTTTGCTTCTCTCCTCATCCCAGAAGGAGACGGTCGAGGCCCTAGCATCCTATACGTTTTTGGCCTCGAAGAAGAGATCTTGTATCCGTGGGAAATTGGAGGGGAGGGATAAGGATATCCGTGTACTCTGATTGCCATTCTAAGGGGTATATTGGTAAAGACCCCTGGGATTTAGTATGGACTAACGGGTAGGCCATTGTTGTTTGACAGGGCCCACAGGTTGCTATTCAACATTAATCCAGCTTGTTATGCCTACTAAATTGTATGCTTTATTCTTCATACAATTATTGGAGGCCTGCAATGCTATCTGGTCCTATATGTGGTGGCAGTTGTATTGTATGCCCTGTTCAAGGCGAAATGTATTGTATTTGTTGAGTTGTCTTTTGTATGTTCCAAGTTTTATGGCCATGGCGGAAGCCTGTGCCAAATAAAGATTTGATTTGAGTAAAGACTTGCTATATTGTATTAGAACAATATTCTACTCATTTTTATCTTGCCTAACATAACTGTGGATGTCGCATCATCTTTTGAATTTTATGAGCAACTTGATCTTGTTGCTGCTTGTTGCCAGCAAGTGCAAATATGAGTCGTGTTCACTTCACAAGGTGAGAGTGCTGGATGTCAGAGCTTCAGGATTGGTCCCTAAGCATCAATAGGTGCTATTCTATCTAGAAAATGCTATGACATATAGATAATTGTTATACCAGTATATTGGGGAGGTAATACATATTGGTGAGGTAATGTGTTGCTTTGTTTTTTAAGTGTGCATATGGGCACACTTTAAGAAGTGTCAGGAAAGCCGTTTTTTTGGGTCAATTCTTCAAAATAAAGAAGCCTAGAATTTTGTCCACTCTTCAAAAGTAAAGAAGCTTGGAATTTCTTGGCAGCAGCTTCCTTCTGTTTGGAATTTGAGTTTAGAGATGGGGCATGGGGGGATGTAACTGCCTCCAGGTGGCCACTGTTGGAGATAGGAAACTGAGCTTGATGAGCTATTGCTCAGACTGACCCAGCATACACTTCTTATGTTTTTAGTTTAGTAGTCTGATGTTTAAAACATGACTGAATTAACAGCTGGTTTGTAGGAGGGGACAGAGTAGGATTGCAGATTGGGCTGAGAATTAGGGGTTGAATGGATGAGTACCACCTTTTCTAGTTCTCTGATTAGCTCCCATTAAGTAAATTATTGTGGCTTAAGAACCAGAATAAAGAATTTTTTATAAAGAGTTCTTTATTTAGAACCAAAAAGGCATCCTTTAAGAAATGGAAGGCTAATCCCAATGAAAATAATACGAAAGAGCATAAACACTGGCAAGGTAAATGTGAAGTGTTAATAAGGCAGGCCAAGAGAGATTTTGAAGGGAGACTTGCTAAAGAGGGAAAAACAAGCAACAAATTTTTTTTTGAATACATCAGAACCAGAAGCCTACTGGGGAGTCAGTTGGGCCATTAGATGACAAGGGAGTAAAAGGGGCACTCACAGAGGTTACGGGCATTGCAGAGAAGCTGAATGAATTTTTTGCGCCAGCCTTCACTGCGGAGGATTTTGGGGAGGTACCCACGCCGGATCCTTGCTTTGCAGGCGAGGAATTGGAAGAGCTGTTACAAATCAATGTGAAGGAGGAGGATGTTCTAGGGCAAATTGACAAACTGAATACTAACAAGTCACCAGGGCCAGATGGCATTCACCCCAGAGTTCTGAAGGAACTCGGATATGAAATCGCAAACCTACTGTTAGTAATTTGTAGCCTGTCACTAAAATCTGCCACTGTACCCAAGGACTGGAGGGTGGCAAATGTAACCCTGATATTTAAAAAGGGATCCAGAGGCGATCCTGGAAACTACAGACCAGTAAGCTTGACGTCTGTGCTGGGCAAAATGGTGGAAACCATCATTAAGGACAGAATGATAGGGCATATTGACAGACATGGCTTAATGCGGAAGAGTCAACATGGATTTAGTAAAGGTAAATCATGCCTCACTAACCTGTTGGAATTCTTTCAGGGTGTAAATAAGCATGTGGACAAGGGAGACCCGGTAGATATAGTGCACCTGGATTTCCAGAAAGCATTTGATAAGGTCCCTCATGAGAGACTCGAGAAAATTAAAAAGTCATGGGATAGGAGGGCGTGTCTTACTATGGATCAGAAACTGGTTAAAAGATAGAAAGCAAAGGGTAGGACTAAATTGTCAGTTTTCACAATGGAGAGATGTAAAAAGTGATGTGCCTCGGGGATCTGTATTGGGACCGGTGCTGTTTAATGTATTCATTAATGATTTGGAAAAGGGTGTTAAGAGAGGTGATCAGATCTGCAGATGACACCAGGTTATTCAAGGTAGTTAAAACACGAGCAGACTGTGAGGAACTGCAACGGGACCTTAACGACACTGGGTGCCTGGGAATCTAAATGGCAATTGAGACTTACTGTAGATCAGCACAAAGTGATGCACGTAGGGAAGAATAATCAGAACTACATGTACACGATGCTGGGTACTAAGCTAGGAGTTACCACTCAGGAAAAGGATCTGGGGGTGGTTGTGGACAATACAGTGAAATCCACAGCTGCAGCATCCGTGACAGATGGCCCTTGCGGAATGAAAACCTCCAGCGAAGAAGAGCCCACCACCATCCAAGGCTGGTTGTTGTTCGACTGTTGAACAGCTCTTAATCGGTTCTTTCTGCTTTCTTGTAACTTGAGCCCATTGGTTCTATTCTTGCCCTCAGGAAGAACAGAGAACAAGCCTGCTCCATCTTCTCTGCGACAGCCCTTCACATATTTGATGACGACTATCATGTCTCCCCTTAGTCTTCACTTTTCCAGGCTAAACATATCCAACTCCTTCAATCTTTCCTCATAGGACTTAGTTTCCAGACCCCTGACCCTCTTTGTCGCTCTGCTCTGAACCCATTCTGATTTGTCAATGTCTTTCTTAAAACATGGTGTCCAGAACTGAACACAGAACTCTGGATGAGGTTTGACCAGTGCAGAACACTGTGAAACTACTACTACTTGTGACCTAGACACGATACTTCTGTTAATGCAGCCTCAAATGGCATTAGCCTTTTTAGCAGCTGCGTCAGTGCCGACTCATGTCCAGCTTGTGATCAGCTACAATCCCCAGATCCTTTTCACATGTATTATTGCCGAGCCAGGGATGCCCCATCCTAGACTTGTGCATTTGATTTTTTTTTTACCTAAACGCAGCACTTTACATTGATCTCTGTTGAATTTCATTTGTTTGTTTTGGCCCAGCTTTCCATCTTGCCAAGATAATTTTGTTTTTGTCTTCTACGGTGTTAACTATCTCTCCCAGTTTTGTATAATCTGCAGATTTGATAAGTATCCCCTCGACTCCTTCATCCAAGCCCTTAATAAAGATGTTGAACAGTATTGGGCCCAGGACCGAGCTCTGAGGCGCCCCACTCGATACCTCCCTCCAGATTGTTGAGGAGCCATTGATGAGTACTTTTGGGGTACAGTTCTCCAACCAGTTACAAATCCACCTAATTGTAGTATCCTCATCATATGGGACCCAGACCATTTAGTCCTTTATAGGTCAAAACCAGCCCCTTGAATTTATTTATTTATTTTATTTATTTTATAAATTTCTACCCCGCCCCTCCTGCAACGCAGCTCGGGGCGGCTTCCAACATTAAAATACAATAATAAAATACAATAAAATCAATTTAAAACAGTCATAGAATACTTTAAACATTAAACAGGGCTAGAAAATAACCAAAACCACAAAACAAATGGGTAGGGGACTAAAACCTCCCTAGCCACCCTCCCTCCCAAAGGCCTGGGCAAACAGCCAGGTCTTACAATTTCGCCGAAATGTTAAAAGGCTAGGGGCCAGGCGAGTTTCCTCCGGAAGGGAGTTCCACAGCCGCGGTCCCACCACCGAGAATGCCCTCTCCATCGTGCCTGGAAAGCTATCGGCAGCCAGTGGAGACTTCAGAGCACTGGTGTAACGTGCTCCTGGTGACTCATCCTTGAAAGGAGCCAACCTGGCGCATTCTACTTCAGCAGCAGCTTCCAAACAGTCATCAGGGACAGCCCCACGTAGAGCGCATTGCAGTAATCTCGCCTCGAGGTGATGAAAGCATGGATGACAGTGGCCAGATCTGAATTGGAAAGAAAAGACTGCAGCCTCGTCGCCAGATGAAGTTGGTGAAAAGCGCCACCACCACCTGACAATCCAGACACAGCGAGAGATCCAAAAGCACCACAAGGCTATGAACTAGAGTGGGCCAGAGCCCATCTATGACAGATGCCCCAATCCCCTTCAAGTCACAAGTCTGTCCAACCATCATCAATTCAATCTTGTCAGGATTCAGTTTCGATCGGCTCACCCTCATCCAGTTCTTGACAGCAGCCAGGTATCAGGTAAGCACTGAGATTGCGGGACCTGGGTCAGATGGAGAAAAGAGAGAGCTGAGTGTCGTTGGCATATTGATGACACCTCACCCCAAACCTCCAAGTGATCACACACAGTGACCTCAGATACACATTGAAGAAGAGCCCTTGTTCTGCAGGACACCACAAGGAAGATCCTGAGGAGACGATGAGCAGTCGGCCAACACCACCCGCTGGGACCTCCCTTACAGGAAAGAGTGAAACCACTTGAGCAGTCCCATGCATCCCCACCAGATCCTGAAGTTGTGCCAACACTACTTTATGATCGATCTTTCTGCAGCTCTCGATATAGTGGACAAGGGGAATTCTACCTTGTTGATCTTGTTCAATCTCCAGGCGCAGGTAAACCACAGCCACAAGCGCAGTCTCCATGTCATACCCAGGATAAAAAAACCTGACTGAAATGGGTTCAGTAGTCTGATAGCACTGAGATGTGCCTGGAGCTGTTGGGCAACCACCCTAAAAAGGGAAGATTAGAGACAGACCAATAACTGGCCAGGGAGTCAGCGTTCAGAGATGGTTTCTTAAGCAGGGGGTGAGCCACCACAGTCTTAAGGGTGTCCAACACCCTCCTCTTCCTCGGTGTCTCCCAGCTGGCTCTCACCAGCCACGATGGGCAAGGATCTAATTCACAACTCGCCCTCATCTCCCTGAGCACCTCCCTCGCATCAGTGGGAGATACAAATTGAAACCGATCCATGTAAACAGAACTAGACTGAGTTTCCGTAACCCCAAACTCTGACTCTGCAGTTAAAATGGTAGCACCCAAGTTGTGGTGAGTACAAGTGATTTTTGTCTGCAAAGTAATTATTAAAAAGGTCACAGCAGGCAACAGATGGTGGAAACAGGCCGGGTTAATCAGGTTCCTCACAACCTGGAACGGCTCCGCTGGACGAGACTTTGCAGACGCTATGATAGCAGAGAAGAAAACTTCCTTTTCCACCATCACAGCCACGGCATAATCCTTCAAAAACAATCTATGCCACAATTGGTCGGCTTCAGCATCAGTCGAGCATCACCTGTGTTCTAACTGCCTACCCTCCCGCTTCAGCTGCTTTAGGTCTTCAGTAAACATGTGCTGACAAAGCGGTGGCAACTGTGTCAATGGCCATGGTCAAGATGTCATTCCCCAAAGCGACCAGGTCATTGACAGAGCAGCTGTCAAGGTCACTGGGTATATCCCCTAGACAATTCTGAAAACAATTGGATCCCTCGGTCTCCAAGGGCAGTCCAACCTAACTGGTGTGCTACCCTGATGAGGGCATAGAAGGGTAGGAATTTGGGCCTTCAGGAGGTAATAATCCAGCCATGACAATGATGTTGTAACACCACCCCTGATGGTGGGAACCCCTGTTTCCAGACTAGTGTAAAACATCAAATCCAACTTGTGTCCTGCCTCATGTGTAGGGTCTGATGTTATTTGGGATAAGCCCATGGTTGTCATGGCAGCCATGAACTCCTTTCTGCCCCTAAAAGGCTGGCCTCGGGTGATCTCAACCCCACCTCGGAGACCAGCTCAGCTAGAGCAGTCAGGGAATCAACTGTGCCGGTTGGTGGTCTGTATACCAAAAGGATCTCCAGCCAAATTCAGCACAAGGTGGACACATTCCCTATTGGATCAGTTGCACCAGATACTTCCAAAAGGCCAAAGTGTCTTTACAGACCACGGCCACTCTGCCCTCCTGTCTCCCAAGCCTTGACTGATGCTGCATCGAGTATCCGGTTGGCACCATCTGGGACAGTGCTGACCCAGATGCCTTGTCCAGCCAGGTCTCCGTAATGCATATTAGGTTGGCGGCCTCATCCTGAACCACATCTCATTAAGCAGCATCCGTGTCCGATCAGGAGTTCCACGGGCCTCAATGCCCAGATACCCTGAGACGGGGGGAGGGGGAGGGGGACATGTGAACTGATACCAGGTGCCTCTCCCGAAAGCCCTCATGGTCTAACCTTCCCTCTCACCATACTTCCCATGCTCAAGATGACCCCAATAGCTTTCCCCCCCTCCCAGGAAAGACTCCCTTCCCTGGTTCCTGATTAACAATTCTTCCTCCCCAAAGAAGACATGACTCAAGAGGCACGTAAGGGCCTAAGGGAGGTGGTGGCCAGGAAGGGGCCCCTGAGCCCAGCATCCCCAAAAACAGGCAGGCAAGGAAACCCCTCCCCAAGCGGTACCCCATATCCTATCCTCTCTCTCTCTCTGATCCCTCCTCTCGGTGGGAGGCCATGGCACTCCCTTCCCTCTCATTCCCCATGCACACGCCCCCTCCTCGCAGGGGGGGGGCATGATACTTCCCCTCTCATAGAAGGGGGCTGGTGCACCCCTCCCCAACCACCACTGTCGCAGGGCAGCCAAGGAAAACCCTCCCATATCCCTGCCCATTCCACCCTAACTGCATCGTACCCCTCCCACCCAACCATTCCCGCCACCCACCTCAAACAAAATAACCCCCCCAAACAGTTTTAAAACAATTGTAACCAATAAACCCTTTGCTGCTGACCCCAACAGGCCAGCAAATGGCCTACGAAGGACTGTTGTCTTTGGCGTTGGCCTCTGGTAGCTGCCTAATGGCAGCCACCGACCCCACAACACCTTCCTTTTGAAGGAGTTGAGGGGGTGCAGGCAGTTTAGTGGCAGCATTTCCTCTGAAACGACTGCGTTTAACTTCCAGTTTGGCCTGGATACTACCTGTGGGGCCGTGTAACTGCCTGTTCACTCTGCTCAGTCTTCTCTTCAATGGGTGGTTAATGCAGCCACAGTGTCCCGAGGTAGATCACACTAGCTTTGTACACAACACTAAACCCGCTAAGCTCTACATGTAACAGATTGTAAGCCCTAGGGGCAGGGACCGTGTCTATTTTATTACTTTGTAAAGTGCCAGGTACACTGCTGGCGCTATATAAATGTTTGTTAATAATAATAATAA
>QEPC01009246.1:3730319-3753739 GCA_003113815.1 Sphenodon punctatus
ATCTTTTACAACAAAAAGCCAGGCTGGGCAGGGTGGGTGGGGGGTGTCCCCCCTTCCACCCGCGCAGCCTGGGAGGGGGAGGGAATTAATTTTAATTTATTGCATTGGTTTCAATGGGGACACAGCGCCCCATTGGAACCAATGCAATAAATCCGGTACCGGTACACCGGATTTAATCCGGGAATCCGGTTTTTGTGAAACCGGTAACCGGTAAAATCCGGTGTACCGGTATTGGAACCGGGCCCGTCCCTAGTAAACAGCCTTCTCTCCCAGCCGGATCCAGTGTCTTGGCTGCTGCTGCAGCACTACTAGAAGGCAGAGGCAGGTGAGGGATGGGGTCTGGAGCCAGGGAGGGGAGGAAGAATCACTTTATGGGGGAGAAGCTGACTGCAGCCTGCTGCCCAGCCAGGCAAGTGCGGGGCTCCAGCTGGTGGCGGGGCCATGTGGGGCAGCACATGTGGCACATGCCTGGGGCTGGCCCTGCTGGGCTTAAAAGAATAAAATGATAAACGCTTTAATAAAAGGTTTTCTTTCAGGTTTAAAGATTACATTGGCAGCCTGCTCTCTTGCTACCAGTGCTTTCCAGTTTAAGGTAGCTGAAGCACCTTAGTGACCTCTTTTCTGCTAACGTGTCAAAACCCTATATTGTGTTGACACCGGGTTGTGTGTGTGTGTGTGTGTTAATACAGCAGCTTATTCCAGGTGGCAGGTTAAAAACCTCCTTGAGTTCAATTCGTTTCAAATGATGAAATTTAAAACAAAACTGAGTCTGTAGAGTGTGATAGGTAGAATAAGATGATAGTACTTCTATAGAGGCTGATGGGTAAAATAAGAAATGCCTACTTTTGTCCTATATAAAGTTTTAAATGTCTTAATTGCATGCAAGTTATAGTGACAATGCTGCTTATCTTCTAGGAGAGGTGTTTGCCATATGTGGAAGCTGTGATTCCCTGGGAAACTGGAATCCTCAAAGTGCAGTAGTGCTTCAGCCAAGTGATGGTGCTCAGGAGGGGTAAGCTCTCAGTAGTGAAATTAAAGTAATGCTGCTTCTCCCTTTTCATCAATGCCTGTCTTTTCTCCTTGCGTCAACCCCTGTGTGGGTTTTCTCAAAATCACATGTCGTCCGAGGCAATATCTTGTCAATAACTAAGGCGGTGGCCTTGGGCCAGTCAGCGTATTCTCTCCGCCTAACCTAGCTCACAGGGTTAGGGTGAGGTGTTGAATTGTTGTACGTAAAATGCTCAGAGTGCCATGGCAGGGGGGCACTATATAAAGAAAAAGATTATTATAAAGATTTTTAATATGTCTTTATATTGACTACCTGCTGAGTGGCATGCATGTAACAGAAGGTGCTAGAAACTAGTTTTGTTGAGGATGCGAATTTGAGTGATGGGAGGAATTGAAGACAGCTGATACTCCTCTTGTGTTATAAAACCATATATTGTTTAGTATCCAGTTAACACCAGAGCAGAAAAATGACGGCGTTTTTCTTTTTAGAATAGCGTTGTTACCTAACGTTTGTTGCTCACAGTGGCTTGCTGAATAGGCACCTTGGTTCTATTCCTAATTCTGCTACTGATTGACAGTGCCTCAAGCTTTCCTTTACCCCGTTCCTAAAATAGCCATACGAATGCTTGCCTAAATTCATAACGTGCTTGAACCTAACAGGTGAAAGGTGCAATAAGTGTTACATTATAGCTGATGCTTGCTGAAATAATAGGATTGCCATTTGAAGTGCTTTGCTCTCAGTTATTTGCAATTCAGTTCTCTATTTCAGGCATCAGTCCCAGTTTCTACTTGTAGCTGTTGGTGGGATTTCTCTGTGCGGATGGTTGGGGTGTGGCAGGGTCTGCAGCACTAAATGGCCACTGAGGCCCCTTCCAGCTCTTCAGTTGCTATTTTGCTCTGAAGAGCAAAGTATGTTGCAGTTTAAACAAGAAGTAGGAAATAAGACGAGTGTCTTACACCTGCACAGGGTGCAGGGGAACAGAGGTATGATGCACATACGTTATTGTCCTATTTAGATATTTTCTCTTTCTGAAGGGCTCCGTTTTCCCAGTGATGGTGGTAATTGATGTTTGGTAATAAAGTCTCCCTGAGCTTCTCAACCTATTGTAGATTAGGGCTGCACCAAATAGGCCTTCCGGGTACTTGGACCTTGTTCCAAGTACCCGGGCTGGGTATTCAGCTGAATTTCATAACGTTGTCCGAGGACCCGGAATTCAGAACTCAAACTCCGTACCTCTGAAATCCCCAGAACTCGGAACTCTTTCCTTTAATGATTTTAAAGCGTACCCACTTTAAAATCGTTATGCCAACTAAGCAGTGTCCAGAAAAGCGGGCTTGCAAGTGTGGACAAACACACAAAAGTGCAACTGCGGGGGGAGAAACAAAAAAATAGCCGGTCCCAGCAAACATAACACCCCACCCCACCCCAGGAAACAAACCAGACATTCATCCACATAAAAGCTTCCATTGTGCCTGCCCAGTACACACCTATGCAAGGCGGCAAGCCCACTCCCCATATGATTTTAACCAGAAGAAAGTACATCTCCCCTGTGCCCCAGTGGGCAGTCACATCTTGGCAAAGTTGAACCCACAAAGTACAGTCACAAGGCCCACAAAAACCACAGCAAAAGTGATCCCTCTCTGGCCTCTAGGGTGCTGCCAACTTGCCAACAGGCAGTGCAAGCAGCAGCAGCATCCAAACTATACGTGTATTTGGCCCTGGTGGCAACCCCCCCGCCCCCATTTGCCCCTAGTATATGGACAGCCCAGGCCAGGGAAAGTGGAGCTAGGCAGATCCCTCTGGCCACCATGATGCTAAGCAGTGCAGACAGCATTGGCATTGGTATGGCATTGGTGTGGCACTGGTAACTTGCCCAGCCCAGGGAAAGGGAAGCAAGGCAGAGATCCCTCCAGGGTGGCAGGCAGCAGCAGTGTGGCACCCACTTATTGTTTATTATTTTTTTAAAATCATGACATGGTGGAAGCATCTAACCCCTGTCTCCCAGCATTGCCCCTATGGACAGGCCATGCCGGGCACCCCTCCCCCTCAAGCCAATTACTTACAGATCAGTAGGGTAGTGCACACAGCCAAATCCAGTAAAGAATGAAAAATTGTTGTACAGCCACTTGCATTTTGCCTCTGCCAGCTTGTCCATCACTCTGTTGTCCCCTCTCATACCCCCCTCCTACCAAATACGGCACTAAGTTTTGTTATCTAGCTCGGAGAAGCTAGCAGGGGGGTCAACCGTCTGAATCGCTCCAGTCACGAGTGCTCAATTGAGACTTCCAAAGTTTTCAGAGAACCGGCCTTGGTACTAGGGACTTCGGAAATTCGTAACCGAGGACCACAATCTCCCCCCCCAGTGGATTCTGAAGTTTTCTGAGGACCAAGTTTGGGCTCTACTGTAGATACTAGAAATTGCTGGCATACTGCTCTGCATTTCTTCTTTAGCTGCCTTCCTGCCACCCTATTCCTGGGTTTATTTACTTCTCTGATTTTAAAAAACAAAACAAAAACACACCAGTCTGGTCAATTGTGGGGATGCCCGACTTTTGCCCGGGTGGCGACAATGGGGAGGACGTTCTCGGTGGCCGCTCCCAGGCTGTGGAATTCCCTCCCGATGGAGGCCCGCCTGGCCCCAGACCTCCCCTCTATTTGAAGACAGTGCAAGACCTTGCTGTTTTGCCAGGCCGTCAGAGAAGGAAACGGGTGGGGTGGGTTTAAGAGGGAGGTTTCTGCCCTTTTAATTTACTGTTAGCATTTTAATGTGTGAATGATATTTTATGTTTGTATTTTTATTATACTATTTGTTGTTTATGCACCTTGTTAACACTGCTCTGTGAGCAGGAGGGGGCGGGGTAGAAAAATGGTGAAATAAATAAATTGGGAACACAGAATAAGTTTACTCTTATCAGTATGTTCACTATAATAGGCAATTGATAGAAATAATTCTTGAAGTTGAAGTTGGGTTGTTAGAGAGAATTTGTAATGAGCAGTGAGGTATGACTGTATATGTGCAATACTCTCCCATTTCTTAAATATAGCAAAAATATGGCAAGAGCTAGGAAAAGCAATGGAGATCCCATGTCTAACAACATGCATACGCTATACAATATCAAACTAAAAGCATTAAAAATCTTCAAGACAATAAGTGGCATTCAGATTCCATTATAGTCAGTGGCAAAGTTGCCGTCGGCTTCAGTGGAGCCAGGATTGCATCCAGTGCAATCAGTTGTATTTGAAATATATCTTAAAATGCTTTTTAAAAACTGAATTTTTATCAAAATGTTTTAAAAAACAATTCTTCCACAGATTGCGATGGAAAACGACTGTTGAACTTACATGGGGAGTTACTATTGAATATCGATATTTTAAAGGGATCTTTTTAGAACCTAAGGTATGTAAGTTAGTTGTTAAATTTCTTTAACACTTGTTAATTTAACCTCTTAAGGAGCCAGATTCCTTTAGTAAAGTAACATCTTGAGTTGTGGTATGCAAGAGTGTTCTAATGGAGAACTAAGGGGAGAAAATGCTCTGGAAAGAAGTACCTACTTTGACTGTACAGAGATACTCTAGCCACTCCCTGTCAGAGAAGTATTTTGTCGGTGCAATATGATTGAGTATTGTTGAGTGTGTCCATTGTGTATATCTATGTGTATATATATATAGTTATAATAATATTGCTGGTTATGATAAAATCAGTTTACAGTTGTCATTCCTTGGGATGTGCGAATATCGGGGGGTTCGGCCCGTTCGGGGTTTAGCCGAAACCGTTTGGTTCAACTCGTTCGGGCGGGGCCCCACAGTTTTCCCTCCCTCCTCCAGGCTGTGCGGATGGAAGGGGCGCCGGGGAGCACCTCCAGGGAGGGCCCAGCCTCATCATTTATTTATTTTTAACCCACCCCAAGGATTGCCCTACCTGGTGGTACTGGAGCTCCGACTGTGGCAGTGCTCCAGAGCGCGTCAGGCTGCTACTAGGCCTTCCGGGTCAAACCAGAAGGCCTAGTAGCGGCCTGAAGCGCTCCAGAGCGCCGCCGGACCCGCTGCCACCACCAGTGGCAGACCTGAAGCCCAACCTTACCTGGTGGTGCCGGGGCTCTGGCCTTGGGTTCAGTGGTGGGTCCGCCGGTGGCGGCGGCGGTGCCGCTGCCAGACCCGGAGCCCCAGCACCACCAGGTAGGGTGATCCCTGGGGTGGGGGGGTTAAATTTTTTTTTAAAACTTACAAGGCTGGGCGGGGGAGGGAAAACTGGGTTTTTCCCTGCCCCGCCTGAAAGGGTTCGGAACCTGAACTTTGTTCAGGTGGGGTGTGTGTCGGATTAGGGGGGTTTGCGAACGGGCCGAACACCCCGAGTTCGGGCTGAACCGCACTCGCACATCCCTAGTAATTCCCTTATAGCATGTTATGATGGACAGTTTACGGTAGTCATTTAAAAACAAACAACTTTATTAAAAAGAATAAACATGTTACAACTTTCTAGCAATGTAAGCATGCAATTGCAGAAATTCACATGCTTCATTATAGTCATTTTGCTTGCCCTGAACTTTGAAAATATATGGTAAACAGTTTGAAGAATTAAGTATAAAAGAGGCAGTTAATGCATATTGACTTGTTTCATCTAGGAGTAATGAGGGTGTGAATTCATCTACGTGAAAACTCATTCACCAGTATTCACCTATACACACAAAAAATCCCTAGGAAATAGATGTGAAATAAATATTTTGGTTTAAAATGTTTACTTGGGGTTAATACTAGGGATGGGACTTAGGGTTTCAGATTAAACCATAATGGCCCGAAACCTTTTCCCTGCTCGAACCCACTCGCCCCCACTCCCTGGCAGAGAACCCAAGAGTCCTGGCCCCCCTCCCCTCTGCACTATGTTACTCTCTCTCAGGTGTGTCATGGAGAATCCAGGAGTCCTGGCTCCAACTCCACCAAACACAATATGCCCCTATTTTCACAGAGCGTTGTGGGAAATATAGTGAGCTGTATCTCGGATAGAGAACAAGTTGTGTGTGTGTGTGTGTGTGTGTGTGTGTGTGTGTGAGAGAGAGAGAGAGAGACAAAAAAGAAACTGGAGAAGAGGGAGGGAGGGGTAATGGGGGCTGGAACAACAGGGAGCCAGTTATGAGAACTGGATAGAATGACGGGCATGCTCCCCAGGGTAGCCTATTGTTTGTCTGAATCAGATACTTATATCAGTTGTCATTCTGTCAGTTTCGCATGGCATTTCTCCTGTCATTGCACCCAGTTCCTTAATGGTGCACCCTATCCCTGTTCATCCCTGCCATTTCACCCACTTTCCCTAGCGCCTTTTTCATTTTTTCACACCCTCTTAACCCCACCTCCAAAAGATACAGCCACTTAATGGAATCTGCGGTTTAACAATAGGATTTATTTCCAAATTGCTATTGCGGTTTCCTTCATTTCTTCTAGGCATTCCTAGATATATTCTTAATAAATAGTCTATAGAACTGTCCCCACCTTCAGTGTTTCCCCCTACCTGCAGAGGAAGAGGATTGTGGCTGAAAGACCAAGGCAAAGTGTGGGTGCATGGAGCCTATGTTGCAAGCAAACACAATATGTGAGACTGTACAACGTCTTTACTGCTTACATGAGGTGAAATAAAACGGAAAAGATCGTAATGTGTCTATATAGATCTAGGGTACAACCACACCTGGAGTATTTTGTGTAGTTCTGGTCACCCCATCTCAAAAAAGATATAGTAGAACTAGAAAAGGTACCGAGAAGAGCAAGACAAATAATCGATGGTATGGAACGGCTCCTGTATGATGAGAGGCTTGATAGATTCTATTCTCAACTTCTCTCAGCCGTCTATTTTCCAAGCTGAAGGGTCCAAATCTAAGTTTATAAAATCATGAGCCACGTGGAACGTAAATAGGGAGCGGTTATTTACCCACTCTCAGAGTACTAGAACAAGGGGACACGCCATGAAATTAACTGGCAGCAGATTTAAAACCAAGAAGAGAGAATATTTTTTCACTTGGCGTACAATTAGATTGTCGAACTTACTGCCTGAGGAAGCGGTCACGGCCAGTAGTGTAGCTAGTTTTAAAAAGGGATTGGATAAGTTCTTGGAGGATAGGTCCATTACTGGTTATTGGCCAAGTAGGTTTTGGGAATGTAATCTCTTGGGGCCCGGAACAGCAGGGAATGGATTGCCCTTGTGACCTGTCGCTTCTCCCTCCATAACATTGCTAAGATTCGCCCTTTTCTCTCTGTCTCCTCTGCCAAAACTCTTGTTCATGCTCTGGTCATCTCTCGCCTCGATTACTGTAACCTCCTTCTCACTGGCCTTCCCCGGTCTCACCTTTCTCCCCTCATCTCTGTCCAAAACTCTGCTGCCAGGGTCATCTACCTCGCCAGTCGCTTCGACCATGTGCAGCCCCTCCTCTCTTCGCTTCACTGGCTTCCCCTTCCTGAACGAATCCTGCACAAGCTCCTAGTCTTCACCTATAAAGCTCTTCACAACCTTGCTCCCCCCTACCTCTCTGCACTTATCGCCCTCCATACTCCAGCCCGTGCACTTCGCTCCTCCTCTGTCCCTTCTCTCACCCTTCCACGCCTTCCCTGCTCCCCTAAGCGCCTTCGTCCCTTCTCACTTGCTGCCCCCCATGCCTGGAACTCCCTCCCTGTCCACATCCGCCTTGCCCCCTCCCTTCATACCTTCAAATCTCTCCTTAAAACTCACCTCTTTCGCTCTGCTCTGTCTGACTCTTTATCCTGCTGAGCCACTATTCCTATACCTACGATCGGTTTACCCTTATCCTTGCAACATGGACCTGCCTGCTGTCATTCTCATCGTAACCAAGCCAAGTACGTGCACTTGAGACCTCGCATCTTCATGAATGTTAGACCCCTTGTCTCTCCCTCTGTTCCCCTTCCTAAGTCTCTCCCCCAGCTCCTGTCTCTCAGATTGTAAGCCCTAGGGGCAGGGACCGTGTCTATTTTATTACTTTGTAAAGTGCCAGGTACACTGCTGGCGCTAGATAAATGGTTGTTAATAATAATAATAATAATAATACTTCTAAGAGAAAGAGATTGGCCACTGTTGGAGACAGGATGCTGGGACCATTGGTCTGACCTGGTACTGCACTACTTATGGGCTTATGTTAAGTAAAGGCTGTCCTGTTCTCCTGAACCCATGGCTTGATATTTGAATACTTTCTCTCCTCCTAGTCAGAATTTGTCACCAATGGGTCATAATGTGACCTGACGCATCCAGATTGCATGATTGGTAGTTTCAATGGTAAGAAACAAGCCTGACCTTTTTTTACTCTGCAGTGTGTAAGTTAGTTCAAAAGAATTCCAGTAGCATCATGAGTGAAAATCGGATATTGCCTACAAAGTTATTTTAGACATTTAATGTTTAAATTGCAGACTGTCGATGGTCCGTGCCAAGTCCTAGTTCACAAGTGGGAGACTCATCTACAACCACGATCAATGACCCCTTTAGGTATGGGCACCTGCTTTATCTATTTGCATCTACATAAGATTACTAATGTGCTGCCTATTGGATTATAGCTGTAGCCTTACATTTTAAAAACTTAGTCGCATCTTCTTGTGACTAAAAGCAGAAAATTGTTCACTGTTAAAATTGTAAAGAAATGCTACCCAAATGTTTTGGATTTGAGCTTGAGTTCATCTTTTCTTGAATTAATCTTCTGTCTAAATTGTCTGTAACCAAACCTTTTAGTAATGTTATTCTTGGAGAGTGGGGCTCCAGGTGGCATTTTCCAGCAGGAATGTGGGGAGAGGAGGGGAGGGCATGACTTCTCCATTAGTGTCATGGAGGTGGTCTGAGCAGTCATGTTGAAGAGGAAAACTAAGCCCAGTAACTAGACACCCTGTATTAAGCGTATGTAACTTGCCCACCAGCACTGTAAATCCAGGGGTTTGAAGTTTAACTGGTAAATACCAAATATCCCTTTCATAGAAACAAACCAAATGTGGTGCCCAGAACTGGACACAGAACTCTGGATGAGGTTTGACCAGAGCAGAACACATTGAAACTACTACTCCTTGTGACCTAGACACTCTGCTTCTGTTAATGCAGCCTAAAATTACGTTAGCCTTTTTAGCAGCTGCATCGCAGCTTGTGATCGACCCTAACCCCAAGATCCTTTTCATATGTACTGCTGCAAAGCCAGGGATCACCCATCCTAAACTTGTGCATTTGATTTTTACTACTCAAGTGCAGAACATTAGATCTCTCTCTCTTGAATTTCATTGTGTTAGTTTGGGCCCAGCTTTCCATCCCGTCAAGATCAATTTGAATCTTCTTTCTGTCTTCTAAGGTGTTAGCGATCCCTCCCAGTTTTCTGTCATCTGCAAATTTGATAAACATCCCCTCTACTCCTCCATCTAAGTCATTAATAGAGATATTGAACAGTACAGAGCCCTGGACTGAGCCCTGAGGTATCCCACCCGATACCTCCCTCCAGATTGATGGGGAGCCATTTCTAAGCACTCTTTGGGTATGGTTCTTCAACCAGCTGTGAAGCCACCTACTAAACAGTATCATCTAGCCCGTATTTTACCACCTTCTCAAGAAGGATATCATGGGGGACTGTCAGATGCTTTGCTGAAATCAAGGTAAACTACGTCCACAACATTCCCATGATCTACTCAACTAATAACTCAATCAAAAAAGGAAATAAGGTTAGTCTGGAACGACTTGTTCTTGACAAACCAATGTTGGCTCCCAGTAATCACAGCACTGTTTTCTAAATGCTTACAGATTGACAGCTTTATTATTATTATTATTATTATTATTAACAAACATTTATATAGCGCCAGCAGTGTACCTGGCACTTTACAAAGTAATAAAATAGACACGGTCCCTGCCCCTAGGGCTTACAATCTGAGAGACAGGAGCTGGGGGAGAGACTTAGGAAGGGGAACAGAGGGAGAGACAAGGGGTCTAACATTCATGAAGATGCGAGGTCTCAAGTGCACGTACTTGGCTTGGTTACGATGAGAATGACAGCAGGCAGGTCCATGTTGCAAGGATAAGGGTAAACCGATCGTAGGTATAGGAATAGTGGCTCAGCAGGATAAAGAGTCAGACAGAGCAGAGCGAAAGAGGTGAGTTTTAAGGAGAGATTTGAAGGTATGAAGGGAGGGGGCAAGGCGGATGTGGACAGGGAGGGAGTTCCAGGCATGGGGGGCAGCAAGTGAGAAGGGACGAAGGCGCTTAGGGGAGCAGGGAAGGCGTGGAAGGGTGAGAGAAGGGACAGAGGAGGAGCGAAGTGCACGGGCTGGAGTATGGAGGGCGATAAGTGCAGAGAGGTAGGGGGGAGCAAGGTTGTGAAGAGCTTTATAGGTGAAGACTAGGAGCTTGTGCAGGATTCATTCAGGAAGGGGAAGCCAGTGAAGCGAAGAGAGGAGGGTTAGGGTTATAATGTGTTCTAGAAGCTTTCCAGGTATTGATGTCGGTGACTGGTCTGTAGCTTCCTGGATACTCCTTTCCCCACTTTTTGAAGATAGGGACAACATTTACCCATCTCCAGTCTTCCTGCACCTCACCCGTTCTCCGACAGTTCTCAAGGATTATAGACAGAGGTTCTAAGATTACATCTACAGGTTCCTTCAGTACTCTAGGATGTAACTCATCTGGCCCCGAAAACTTGACCTTGTTTAAAGTAGCTGGGTGTTCTCTTACCATATCTACCTATTCTGAGCTGCAGTTCATCATTAGCGCTACTCTTGCCGGGTTGGACATAGTTTTCCCTTGTGGGAGAAGAAGGAGGCAAATAAGAGTTGAGCAATTCCGCCTTCTCTCTGTCCCCTGTTAACATTTCACCATCTTCACCCAGCAGCGGAACTACCACTTCCTTGTTCTTTCTCTTGCTTCAGACATAGCTACAAAAACCTTTTTGTTGTTCTTAGCATCTCTCGCAAGCCTCAGCTAATTCTGAGCCTTAGCCTTCCTGACACCGTCCCTACAGATTTGGGCTACTTGTCCTTGGTGATTTGTTCCTCCTTCCATTTATTATTATTATAAGCTTTTATATAGCGCCGGTGATTTACAAAAAACAAGATAGACACGGTCCCTGCCCGAGAGCTTACGATCTAAATCTTATACACGTCCTTTTTAATTCTCATCTCATCAGAAAGCTCCTTGTGCAGCTACACTGGTTTCTTTAGCTGGCTCCCATTTTCTCTCTCACTGGAATTGTTTGCGATTTTGCTTTCAGTATCTCATTTTTCAGAAACTCCCACCCATCTTGGACTCCTTTCTCCTTTAGATTTTCTAGCCGTGGTATCCTACTTAGCTTTTTTCTGAGTTTATTAAAATCAGCTTTCCTGAAGTCCAGAGTACATGCCCAACTCTCTGCAGCTTTCCCTTTCCTGGATATCATGAATTACAAGAGGACGTGATCACTTCCACCCAAAGCTCCCACTACTTTCACCTCATCGACCAGTTCTTTCCTGTTCAAGATAGCCAACCCCCTCGTTCCTTCCTCCACCTCCTGAAAGATGAAGTTGTCAGCAAGACAAGAATTTATTGGACATTCCATTCTTAGAGGAACTTCGATGTCCCCCATTACTACTATGTCTCGCCTCTTTGAAAGTTTTGTAATTTGGTTTAGGAAAATATTATCTGCTTCATTTGGCAGTCTGTAGTAGACTCTAGCGATGATTTTATTTCTCTCTCCTTTTATTTTTACCCCGATATTCTCAACAGGCCTTCCGTGCTCAGATTCATGAATTTCTCTGTAGGTGTATATAGTGCTACGCCCCTCCCCTTCTGTTGAGTCTATTCTTTTTTACTAAGATATATCCTTCCATTAATACATTCTAGTCATGGTAGCATACACTGTCTTTGCCACTTTGGTGGCATGCAAGTTGAGGCCGTGGCCTTAACGTTTATTTTGGAGCATGAATGTATTTGCAAGGGCCTTAACTCCTTTCTTAAAGCAAAGGTATTTTATTTATTGAATTTCCTAAACATATCCGTAGGAAACTCCTAAAACTTTTTTATAAATACAAAATCTACCCCAACCCTGCACGTGTAAGAGTTGGGGCAACAAACGACAACCACAGAGATTGCTTCTTGTTCTCATAACTGTAATCTTCAATATAACGTCATTTAGGCAATCTATCCGGTGAAAGTGATAAAACTTAAATCGAAGGCATTTATTCTGGGGAACCTCAGTGTCCGACTCAACCGCATAACCCCAGATTTTAGAGCCATACAAAATCTGTGAAACGGTTTAGGCCTTATACACTTCTAATGGAGCCTGAACGGACCTTCCCGTAGAGGTATCTCTGGAATAGCCAGAGCAGAAAAAAAATGCCTTAGTTTTAACCCACTTGTTGTGATTCATCCATGGAGCTGCAGATGAAAAAATCACTCCGATTCCTATACAGCTTTACCACCTCCAACCTCCTATTGGATAAGTGCCATGGAAAGATCTTTACACCATGGTCCCAACACATTATCTTAGTTTTGTCATCGTTTATTCTTAAATTATTGTGATCACATAATTACGCAAGCTTAATAATTGCTCTCTGTAAGCCATTGGGGGTCCTAGAAATTATAATAGTGTCATCTGCATACATTAAAACATGCCACAGTCCTTCAAACATGCCACAGTCTCTCCTATTCTCAAAAAGTCCACTATTGACCCCTCTGACCCTTCTAGCTATCGTCCTGTCTCACTCCTTCCTTTTGCTTCCAAGCTAATTGAACATGTTATATAATCACACTGCCTTGACTTCATATCCTCCAACTCCTCCCTTGACCCCCTACAATCTGGCTTCCGCCCCCTTCATTCTACTGAAACTGCTCTCGCTAAGATCACCAATGATCTTCTGGTGGCTAAATCTAAACGTCTCTATTCCATTCTTGTCCTCCTTGATCTCTCTGCTGCCTTCGATACTGTTGACCACTCACTCTTGCTGGATTCCCTTCACTCCCTTGGCTTTTGTGGCTCTGTCCATAACTGGTTCTCCTCCTACCTCTCTGACCGCTCCTTTAATGTGTCTCTCTCCAACTCCGCCTCCTCCTCCTTCCCCCTCTCAGTTGGTGTTCCTCAAGGCTCTGTTCTTGGCCCTCTCCTCTTCTCGATCTATACCTCATCCTTAGGCAAACTCATTGCCTCCCATGGCTTCCAATACCACCTCTATGCTGATGACACTCAACTCTATCTCTCTACTCCTTCTCTCTCTCCCTCTGTTCAAGCTCGTCTCATCAACTGTCTCTCTGACATCTCTACCTGGATGTCTCAACGTCAACTCAAACTCAACATGGCTAAAACTGAACTCCTTATCTTCCCCCCTCATCCTTCCTCTCCTTCCTCACTGTCAATAACTATTGATGGAGTCACCATCCTGCCTGTCCCCCAAGCCCGTAGCCTAGGCTTCATCTTTGACTCACCTCTTTCTTTTAAACCCTACATTGACTCTGTTGCTAAATCCTGTCGCTTCTCCCTCCATAACATTGCTAAGATTCGCCCTTTTCTCTCTGTCTCGTCTGCCAAAACTCTTGTTCATGCTCTGGTCATCTCTCGCCTCGATTACTGTAACCTCCTTCTCACTGGCCTTCCCCGGTCTCACCTTTCTCCCCTCATCTCTGTCCAAAACTCTGCTGCCAGGGTCATCTACCTCGCCAGTCGCTTCGACCATGTGCAGCCCCTCCTCTCTTCGCTTCACTGGCTTCCCCTTCCTGAACGAATCCTGCACAAGCTCCTAGTCTTCACCTATAAAGCTCTTCACAACCTTGCTCCCCCCTACCTCTCTGCACTTATCGCCCTCCATACTCCAGCCCGTGCACTTCACTCCTCCTCTGTCCCCTCTCTCGCCCTTCCACGCCTTCCCTGCTCCCCTAAGCGCCTTCATCCCTTCTCACTTGCTGCCCCCCATGCCTGGAACTCCCTCCCTGTCCACATCCGCCTTGCCCCCTCCCTTCATACCTTCAAATCTCTCCTCAAAACTCACCTCTTTCGCTCTGCTCTGTCTGACTCTTTATCCTGCTGAGCCACTATTCCTATACCTACGATCGGTTTACCCTTATCCTTGCAACATGGACCTGCCTGCTGTCATTCTCATTGTAACCAAGCCAAGTACGTGCACTTGAGACCTTGCATCTTCATGAATGTTAGACCCCTTGTCTTTCCCTCTGTTCCCCTTCCTAAGTCTCTCCCCCAGCTCCTGTCTCTCAGATTGTAAGCCCTAGGGGCAGGGACCGTGTCTATTTTATTATTTTGTAAAGTGCCAGGTACACTGCTGGCGCTATATAAATGTTTGTTAATAATAATAATAATTAAAACAGGGACAGGAGTAGGTAACGGTTTTGGTGGATGGAAATTCTCATTGTGCATCTTGCATAGGATGTCATTCATATACAAATTAAACAGTAATTGCACAAGAATGCTTCCCTGCTTTACACCTCTGAGTCGAGAATCTAGGGGTCAATTCCCCCTTTAGACCCTGTCTGACCAGCACCAATGTATTTTCATAATAGGTCATTAGCAGCCTTAAATGAGGTGGGTCAACCCCCATCTTGTGCACATTCTTCCATAGAGGGATGCTATCTATGGTATCAAACTCTACCGATTGAGCCACAAAGACCATGTACGTTGCTGCCTTTAACCTTTTGAGTGTATTTATATCTCAAACATTGCAGTGTAAACAAATGGTTTAATGTTGAATAGCCATCCCTAAAGCCAGCTTACTGCTCTTGTAAAATATTGTTCCCAGTCGGACAGGTGTGCCAACAAATGTTGGCCAAAGGTTTTTGCCACTATATTTATCAGGCTAATGGGACAGTATGATTCTGGTTTACCACCTTCGATGATTCTGCTTTACCGCCTTCGTCCTTTCTCCCTCGCTGCCCTGCACGCCTGGAACTCCCTCACGGCCCTTGTCCACCTGGTTTCCACCCTCCACACCTTCAAGTCCCTCAAAACCCACCTCTTCCACTCCGCCCTTCCTAACTCCTGCTAATCACCCCCACCCAGGAATATCCCCCACCTGTTATCTGTAAACATCCAACTTACTGCAACCAAGCCAAGAACGTGCACCTGAGTTCTCGCATCCTCATGAAGGTTGCATCCCTTGTCTCTTCCTGTGTCCCCCCTTCCCTGTTTCCCCTCCCCCTGTCTTTAGATTGTAAGCTCTTGGACAGGGACTGTGTAAAGCACCAGGTACATCGCTGGTGCTATATAAATGCTTATAATAATTATAATAATAATTAATAAATATTGGCACAATGAGGGCACAACCCTTCCAAGAGGGAGGTATTGCACATGATTTGATGATACCACTATAGCAGGCCCACGATTCACCTGATAAACCTCTGCTGGAGCCCCATAAGGCCCAGGTGCCTTGTTGTGACGAGATGCTCCACCTGGTCGTTTGTTAAAGAATATGGCGCTATAGAATCAGCGGGTCCCCCAGTCCACAGGGTACCTGTCATTGGCCCCAAAACGTATTTGTTTATTATTTATTATACAATTTTATACCCCGCCCCTTCTGCAAAGCAGCTCGGGGCAGCTTATAATTTTAAAAATGAGCAGAGGTGCATGCTATTAGACTTCAAGTTAGTTCTAAAATGATTCGAACCCTTAGTTACCAATTTCCAGAACAATTTGTTATGCTTGGCCTCAATTTTTCCCATTGCCACTCATAATATTCTTCTTCCTCTGCAACAAACACTTCTGCTTCTTCCGTAGATCTCAAATACCTGCCTGGGGTAACAGTTCTCTGTGGTTTAACTGGGACTGTGTAAAACAGAAAAAAAGAATTGAATAAGTAGTCTAGGGAGCTGAGGAAGTTGAGACTAACCATCTCTCGCTCCTGCTCACTTTTGAAAGCAAGCAGGTGTAAAGCAAGTCCTAAATCTCCCGTCAATATTCCAAAATCTCACAGGGGTCTGTTGACTCAACTACTGATTTCCTCAGATCCAGCAAAGCATCCTCCCGCAATGTCTGCACCACTACATGCACAAGTCTAGCGTCCCATTTCAATCTCTTAAAACAAGGGAACCAGCCCATCCCCCATGTTTTTAGGTTCCTGTAACCATGGACCACCTGTAATTTTGTGACTGGTCCAGGGTCACCCAGTGAATTTCTGGCTAAGGCAAGGCTTGCACTGGCGCTTTCCCCCTACCTCCTAGTCCAAGTACTGTTTGCTTCTCCATTGCACCACACTGCTCCTCAGAGTCCCCACTCCCCCCAGGGCAGAGAGTCAGAGTGGGAGGGGGTGGAGGGAGTGCTCTGTGGGAGACAGAAGTGAGCAGGGCAGGCAGGAGGAGCCTGGGTAGGCTGCACATGGCATTGGGAGGGAAACACTTATTTAAAGAAGTTTTATTTATTTATTTATTTAAAATGTATATCCCTATAAATTTAGGGCTGGGGCACATGCTAACCCATTCTTGGAGCTGCAGCAGCCTTCCCTGAGCCACTAGCAGGCTGCAGTGCACAACAGAGAGCCTTCCTGAGCTTCCTAGAAACCCAGTAAGACCAGAAATCCACCGCCTCTATTGTTTGCTTTCTAATTTGGTTCCCCTCCTCCACCCCCGGGGCATGCAGGGGCAATTTTGTGGACTCAAGTGGGTATAACTGCTGCCTTCTTCTTTAAAATGGTCCCTTTACTGTTTTCCACGCTAATTGTCCACTTTTTAATTTAATGGGACCAAGGTTTCTCTCTCTCTCGCTTGCATTTCCCCTGCATTTCAAAATGATCCCTTTTAGATGTAGGAAGCTTTTCTGCAAGGCCACATGTTGGCTTATGGTTACCCTACCCTGGCTGCACTCTTTTATCCTACAGAACTCTGCAGCATGCCCCCCCCTTTTATGTAGCCTTTCTGGTGTGCGTTTTAGGACGTCACATAATCTTGTTGGCTTTTTGTTCATTCTCCATGCATTTTGGTTGTGGCCTATGCTTCCTGTGTATTTTATATACTGTAATGTTTTATTGAATTGCACCTTAAGTAAGGTACTTTGAATTTGTGTAATATGGATAGCTGTTGTTGTACTACTGTTTACTCTGTTGAGGTACTCATGCCATTGACCACATTGCTTGCTGGTGCTTGGTTGCTTTCTTTCCCCTGTTTCTCTGACTGTCATATTAACAGGTGTGTGTGTGTGTGTGTGTGTGTGTGTGTGTGTGTGTGTGTGTGTGAGAGACACAGTGGCAGTCCCTCCCCTAGGGTGTTGGGGCAGACGCCCCCCCCCCAGCCCTTTAGGGGTCCCCCCCCATGCTTGCTAGGGGGACCAGGCTGCTCCTCAGCTGATCCGGTGGCAGCGACTCATTTTAAGGATGAGTCTTCGTTCTGGCAGGCAGGCAGGGAGAAGCTAACAGCTGATATGTAAACATAGCCTGCCGGTGCTAGGGGAGGACAAACATCCATCCTTCTCCCTCTAGCTTGCCACTCACTGGTCAGAGATCTAGAGGGAGGCGAGGACTTACAGGGCCTCTCCAAGCCCCTAGTGAGCATGGAACAATATTTTACAAGAGCAGTAAGCTGGCTTTAGGGATGGCTATTCAACATTAAACCATTTGTTTACACTGCAATGTTCCAGGCTCCTTGGCTGGGTTCCTATGGAGAAACCCAGCTAATCAGCAAGGCCTAGGGTGTGTGTCAGGGCACCTTTTCTAAACGTTCTGGCCACCCCATAGCTCCACTTTCTCCCCTTGTCCCTCCCCTACCAGAGTGGGAGGAAAAGAGCTCACTCCTTGCTCCTTCCTCCCTAAGTTCACCAGAGGGAAGGGGGAAGAGAGAGAGCGAGCTCCCCCACCCTTTTTTACAAGAAGGGAGGGGACAGGGACTTGTTTGGAATCCTTGGCCACATTGTTTGGAGGCAATAACAACAAAAAGTGGTTATCAGAGTCCGACAAGAACCATCAGGAGGACTCATGCTTTCAGAAACCTGGTAAGTTTTGAAAAAACAAATCCCCTGCCCTGATCTCCTGTGCATTGTTTGCTTGTGCTTTCTTTTGTCTTCTCCCCCGCCCCCCACAGGCAAGGGTAATTACTAATTTTGTGAGCCCAATTGGAAGAACTGTGCTGTCTCGATTCCTATCCTTTAAAATATTTTCTTGTTACTTGCTGTTTTTCACCGTGTGTGAGACCTGGGCGCTCTAATTGTCTGCTTTCTGTTGGAGGGGCTTGGATGGAAGGGTTTCTAATCATTGCTGGAATGTTCGCTGCATTTAAAATGACCCCTTTGCACTGCCAATTTCAAGGCTTTTCTGCTGCAAGGAGGCCACCCTGCCACATGTTGGTTCCCTAATGGCTAGTCTTTGCATGCATGTTCCCTCTCTGGTTGCAGCAGATGCGTTTTACATTGTAACAGAGCTGTGTAGCATGTTTTGGTGCCAGAGGACAAGGGGAAGTCCACTCTGCTGCTTTTGTGGTGTGCTCAGATGGTTTGCTTTGCTCACTCTGTTGGCATGTGCACTGCTGGCTCTGCCTACCATTGGCCTGACCCTTCCCGCTTCTAGTCACACCGTGCGCCCCACCAGCTGCCACTGGTGTGTGAAATTTCCCCGCTGCTCCCTTCTCCCCTCTTTATTTACCTGTGTGAGGAATTTGTCCACCCTACTTCCTACCTGTGGCCTGGGTGAAGTTTCCCTTTTTTCTGGGGGAGTAATTTAGACTACATTTCCCACCGATGTCCTTCTTGCACCCCCTTTACTCCTCCCCCCATGTCTGGCGGGGCAGGGGGGAATCTTATTGGACGCTTGGTCTGTGTAGTTACTAGTTAAAGGAAAGGTTTCTGCAATATTACAGTTTGGTTTACATAATTTATGGGGGGGGTGAATGTAGTGGGGAAAAAACCAAGACCATCTAAAAGCCTCCCCAAAAGCCTGTAGATGTCTTCTTGCAGCAGTGACGAAACTTCAAAAAGTGCTTGTTCTTAATATATGCAGTATTCTGAACTCTTTTTTAAGGGGCGTTTACAGCATTTCCAAATTATGAAAAAGCTTATTTCCGGCTTATACGAGAGGCTAGTTTTTCCTGTGTGGGTGTCTTTGGTTGTGGCTTAAGTTATGTTTGAGGGTGTCTTTGGTTGCATTTTAATAAACACTTGACTGTATGCAGTGTGGATTTTTGTATTGCTTATTATTATTAAGCATTTATATAGTGCCAGCATATCCGGTGCTTTACAATTGTCCAAGATTTGTATTCGGTGTGGGTTTTTTATTGATTGCATGTTGTTGTTGTTGTTAATAATAATAATAATAATAATAATAATAATAATTAATAAATTTATTAAGAAGCATTTAAATAGTGCCAGCAGTGTACCTGGTGCTTTGCAATTTTTGTTGTTGGAGAATGGTCCCTGGCCCAGTGCGCTTACAATCTAAGGACAAGGGTGAGGGAAACACAGGGAAACCCACACCCACCTTTTTTTTACAGATGCGGAACCGAGCCTGTAAAATTCCATATTAATTTCAAAATTCTGGTTGGCTGTGCCCTGCCTACCACCCCATCATCCTTAGAACATACCAGATGCCACTGATGGCCCTAACGTATGATGTTTTGGCTCAATTAGGTGTTCTCATCAATCGGAACAAGTCCATGGTAACTCCGACTGACTCCACTGAATTTATTAGAGCCTTACTTTACTCTGGAGTGGTGTGAACACCTTAGATCTTTTAGTGTTTTCAGGCTATACAGGAGGTAGTTAGCAACCCCTGTCAATCTTATATTCTTTTTTCTAGGTTGTTGGGACTAATGACTTCCATCGCTTTCACCCTGACCCTAGAAAGGCTGAGGCTGTGGACACTTCAGAGATGGTTAGCTCCCTGGGTAAAGACTGGGCTAGAATAGGTTCCTCATTCACAGCCTCACACGGTGGAGCTGCATTGGAAACGTCTGCAACAGGGGGGGGCTTTCAAACAAGATTACTCTTCACGAACGATTACCTCCAATGTGTCCCTACAGGAATGGGGAGGGGGGGCTCACATGTCTCGCATGTTTTGGAAAAGAAAGAGGTGTTAGTACGCATAAATGTGTTGGAGCTTGGGCCTTCTTGGCTCGCACGAAAGGCTTTCGAGCCTCAGATTAGGGGGCCTGTCAATCCTACTATGTTTAGACAAGTAGGGCTACACCAGGTCCCACCTCCTCTTACAAGAAGCATGTGAGTTATGGGAGTGGTGCTGCCTCAGGGGGGGCATCCCTTCAGGTAGTCCACATCTCAGGTCACGAAAACAGTAAAGCAGATGGACTGAGTTGGGCCACCTCAATATCCCAGGAATGGGCATTGGAGATACTGGCATTCTGCTCTTTGCAGATGTGCTAGGGGCCCTTCGTTATGGACCTCTGCGTGTCCGCCTTCTGCAGAGTGGGAGGAAGTCAGGGGTCCTGGGGAGATGCTGTTGTAGCATCTTGGCTACAAGACATTCTGTATGTCTTCCCTCCTATCCCCATCATTTTAGGCAGCCTGAGGGAGAAAGGGGGAGAGATGGTTATAATTGTCCTGGATTCGCTTAACCAATGTTGGTTCTCGAATCTCAAGATGTCGTCAGTAGACTCCCCACTGCCTCTCCTAGACACTCTGGATCTGATATACCTTCATAAAGGGACGATGTGGCACCCAACTTTACCCTTTCTCCACCTCACGACTTGGGAGGCTGCACTGCTTCATAGTATGGAGAGAGTTCAGACAGAGTGCAGCAGATCCTACTTGCTAGAAGGAAATTGTCCACGCATGGGTCCTACAAGGCTAAGTGGCAGAGGTTCTCTGCACGGTGTACAGGGAAAAGTATATTTCCTACTATTTTGGACTATTTGGTTGGTTTTTTTTAGAAAAATGAGCAGCAATGTCATCAATAAAAGTTCATCTAGCTGCGATAAGTGCCTCTTGGGCACCTTTAAATGGAGGTTCTTTGTGTGCTGATAGTATGGTGACCTGTTTTCTGAAAGGGGCAATTATATTCCCCCCGGTCTAGAGTAATATGCCCCAGCTGGGACATGAATATAGTTTTACAAGCTCTTATGAAAGAGTTTTTTGAGTGTATGGACTCAATTCCTAGATTTAATTTCATTTAAAACTTCGCGGCCAATCTTTCTTACCCATAGTTGATTCTGATTTCCATTTAGAGCAGTTAATTTATCTACCTGCCTTCCCCCTCTCACCCTCACACTTTTCTCACGGGGGAGAAGCCTTACATAAACTAGACATACGTAGGGCTCTCTTATTTTACCTCGGTCGTACTAAGCTGTTTTGGGGTTGCAGTGCCCTTTTTGTTTTGCTTGAGTAAGGAAGGAAAGCATGTCAAGCGTGAAAGCAAATCCTCTCCAGATGGATTAGGGAATGCATTTTGAAACGTTATCGTGAGGTTACCACTGCCTTCAGGGGTCAAGGCACGTTGCACAAGAAGCATGGCTGAGTTTCTGTCACATTCCACTGGCAGACACATGTGAAGCCGTTTCTTGGAGCTCTTCCTTAACTTTTAGTAAATGTTAAGCTTTGGGCCTCGCTGCCCAGACAGGTAAATTTTGGTAGATCTGTCTTGAATTCTCCATTTTCTTGAATCTAATAAATTACATATTTAACTTGCTGCAGCCTGCCTTCTTCTCTTGCTTTCTAGTCTGTCTATAGTGGGACTACACTGAGAGGGTAATGAAGAAGAAATACAAGTTGCTTACCTGCCATGTTTCTTCTTCGAGTTGTACCCTCTGTGTAGTCCCAGATCCCTCCCTCCCTCCCCTCTTGTGGCTGCTTATGTTAAAATGTGGAGGAACTCATTCAAGTGCCTATTAATGGGTGGGGAAAGAGGTGAGGGATGTGATGTCGGGGAATGCGGAGTGCTTTGAGTTGAAAATTGCTTACTGTTCTCCAAATTGGCTGCTAGACGGCACCAATACCTATAGCGGGATTACACTCCGAGGGTGAGAAGAAATGTTATAGGTAAGCAACGTGTACTTATGAAAATGTTACTCTGTCTCTGATCCAGCCGACATACACATGACCCATTGACTTCAGCGGTACTAGTCAAATGGAAATTTGTAGGATTGGGTCTTTTAAGTGGTTTATGACACCCTAATCTTGTATTTATTCTTCAGCATTTGCTTAAAATGTTAATCGAAACCACCTATAAATGTAAATGAGTAAGAATTTATATTTCTTTACTGGATTTCTTGGGGGAACCCAATTCTGTAGTATAGCATTTCTATTTACAAGTTTAGGCCAAAATCCGTCCCCCCCACCTGCCTTTAATAATTCTGGCATTAGAGCTGATGAACTGTATAAAACTTCACTACTTACATCTTTCCAGGTTCAGAGAAATTGAAAACATGTCACATTTTGTCCTAAATATGAGAAACTGCTTCTGCAGGCAGAAAACATGTCGTTTTGCCACAAATGTTTATGAATGGTTCTTAAAAGGAATTCAGAGATTAGGGACAAAATTCAGAATGAGTTTTACAAAAGACTAACAACTAATAAAAGTTTACCTTGACTCAAATCTGTCTTTAAATTGTGAAAAGATTTTGCCTTCTAGTTCTAGTTACGTTGATGAGTCTGTACATATTTTAAAGCTTTCACCTTTTAGAGCAGGATGAAGATCAAGAAAAGTCTAAATATCTTGATTAAAAAAAAAAGTCTAGCAGATTAATAGAAAAAGAATTTTAATTGTGACTCATTTTGATTTAGAAGCTTCATGTTTGTAAGCCACCCTGAGCCTTTTTTAGGGAAAGGTGGGATAAAAGTTTAAATAACCAATTAATATTGAAAATCCTGAATGTACAGCAAAACTGTTTTCTTTTACATACTCAAGTACGTATACACTTTAGACTTAAATATCCTTGCTCTTTTCTTTTAGCTATAGCACCCAATCCTCAAAATACTCTCTGCTAATCCCATTGAAGCGAATGGGACTTGGTGCTAGCAGAGCACTTTAATTGGGCTGATAGGTCAGAAATAAACTAGGACAGAAGAACTGCTTTAAATTGAAGTTGACTGCATGACGTATGCTTATGAGCAACTCTTTCCTTTTCTTTCTAGACAATGAAATTACTATTGATAATGGACAGTTTGGAATCCACAGTAAGTAAGATATATACATTACTCTAAAATAGTACTGATTAGGAGGTTTGAATTTTAAGAAGCTGAGTTTTAGTAGTGAAATATATTTTGTAAGAGTATTTCTTACAAAATTCTCCTTCCCACTCCTCTCCTCTTCCTCTTCACACTCCCTCCCGTCTCCTTCCTCCCCCTCCTTCTCTCCTGTTCTCCTTCTCCCCTGCCTCCCTTGAGGAAATCTCCTCTCTGCTCTCCTCCTCCAACCCTTCCACTTGCCCCCTTGATCCCATTCCTTCCCGCCTCCTCACCTCCATTACTCCCACTGTCGCCCCCTCCTTCCTGCACCTCATCAACCTCTCCCTCTCTACTGGCTCTTTCCCTTCTGCCTTCAAACATGCCACAGTCTC
>QEPC01009246.1:3770471-3782982 GCA_003113815.1 Sphenodon punctatus
AAAGGAGAATTGGTTACCTACCTTTGTGAATTCCTTTCTCTCTTACTCTCCTTCTCCTCCTCCGACCCTCCCTGCCGGACAGCACACAGCATCTCACGTATACAACTGATTAGTTTTTCTTACTTTTTGACCATGTTTGGGTCCTAGTTCATTTGTTCCAGTGATTCTCACTCTTATGTCCTGAATGTATTACTGACTTTTTGCTTAAAGTTATGTTTTTTGTCAGGTTAGAACTACTTACAGGGGCACTCGGCTATACTACAGACTGAGGGACCGGATAGCTCCTGGCACGCATGCGCAGAAAAGAAATGTCATCTGCCTCCTATCGGCCATCAGCAGAGCTACCCAGCGGAGGAGGAGAAGGAGAGTAAGAGAGAAAGGAATTCACAAAGGTAGGTAACCAGTTCTCCTTTCCCACAATAACAATAAATATTTCAATATTTCATAATCAAACCTAACTTTAAATGAAGAAGTTGGACAAAAGCTCTTGCATGCCAGAAACATTCATCAGACCTTTCAGTTAATACTCAATGTTCTTGTCAATGGGGATGGAACACTAACAAGAAACTATTCTGTAGATCTACTCATGGATCTCCTGAAGAACCCGAAAATTGCAGATTATCTTACTAGGTATGAACATTTCTCTTCATGCCTCAATCAAGTGTTAGGCTTTTTTCATGGAAGGGATCCTAATTCTTCATTAAATGTTTTACTTCTTGCCTTTTGTTCAGTGACAGAGCTTGGAAGTACTAGATTTGGCACCCGTGCTCAATCTTCAGAACCATATATTGCCTTAGTACATTGGTCAAATCAACCCTTGGAAGGATCTGAAAACTGTTCCGTTCTTGCTATGGAGCTGTTCACGGAGTTGTTGTATTTGAGGATGTTATTGATGTCATGGCAGCAGTGCCATGACTGAACGCTTTGTAGGTCTGTTGCTGCTTATCCTCCTTGATCATCAGACGTACCGGGCATGAGTAGTACCGTCTTGTGTAAAAAGGGCCGTAGAGCATGTCTGAAATAAGAGAATGTCTAGGTACAGGAGGTTATACTGTTTGTAGCCTCGACATCTTAAAAAATTGTACCAGTACTGTCCAGTCCTCCTTCCAGTGGCTCTCTGCCTATTAACACCATTGGGTCTGCTGGCAGCACCTGCAGACTCTCAGAACTATCTAGTACACTTCTCCTACAAAGATTATTCCTGCCCCCTCCCCTTATTGGGGGTATGATGCTTGACGAGCTAAAACTAGACTGTACTGGCTTTGGTGAAGTAAAAGAAGTGCTCTTCAACTGTGCTTCTCTCAAGATCTCCTTGCCTTCCATATCTTTCTTACCTGTAAATGGTTTTGGCATTTAGCCTTTGAACTACTTTTAAAAAAAACAAAGCCAGTTCTTTGGATTGACTTTTAACTCAGTTGGTTCACCACCTCATCATCTAGGCATGGCAACCAAGATTTTAAGTACTGTTCTTCTGTGTTGGTGCGCCCTCCCGCCCCTGTTAAGAATGTGCTCTCCAAATTTGATTGTGCTGGATGGAGGCACATACACCTAGGGTGGCCAGATGTGCACGTTTTAGAGGACACTTATGGGAAATACAGGTTGCAGGGCTGCATCGGAGCCGGTATTTGACCCCATTCTCCTGTTGTTTAGACGATTATGTAAGACCTGACTGTTTCAACAGGCTTTTGACGAGGGTTGGGGGGGTGGGTTTCTTCCCTGCATAATGTGGAATTTTTAATTGCTTTAAATGTTTTACTGTTTTTATAGTTGTTGTTCGGCACCCCGGGCTGCCCTGTGGGCAGGAGGGGCGGGATACAAATTTTTGTGGATGTGGACAATACAATGAAATCCACAGTGCAGTGCGCAGCAGCAGTCAAAAAAGCAAACAGAATGTTAGGAATTATTTGGAAGGGATAGAGAATAAAACTGAGGAAGTCATAATGCCTCTATACAAATAAATGGTGCAACCGCACCTCGAATATTGTGTGCAGTTCTGGTCGCCCCATCTCAAAAAAGACATAGTGGAACTAGAGAAAGTGCAGAGAAGGGCAACAAAAACGATCAAGGGCATGGAAGGGCTCCCGTACGAGAAGAGGCTTGGTAGGTTGGGGCGCTTCAGTTTGGAGAAGGGACGACTGAAAGGAGATAGGATAGAGGTCTATAAAATCATGAGTGGGGTGGAACTAATAAACAAGGAGCAGTTGTTTACCCTCTCAGCTAGTACTAGAACTAGGGGACACTCCATGAAACTCATAGGTGGCAAGTTTAAAACAAATAAAAGAAAATATTTTTTCACTCAGCGTGTAATTGGGTTGTGGAATCTACTGCCAGAGGCTGTGGTAAGGGCCAGTACTAGAGCTGAGTTTAAGAGAGGTTTGGACAAGTTTCTGGAAGATCGGTCCATTAGCAGCTATTAGCCAGACAGGATCAGGGAACATGACGGGAGCTGGGGGAAAACAACAAGAAATGGATCCCCCATTGTGATTGGTTGGGTGCTTCTCCCAAGCCACCGTGACTGGCCACTGTCAGAGACAGGATGCTGGGCTAGATGGACCATTGGTTTGACCCCGTATGGCACTTCTTATGTCTTTCTTGCCCTTCCCCTAAGGTTCAGGCCAGCTTACATAATAACAAATCTCCATTTAGAAACCTCATTAAAAACCCACCTTCAGTCCTAAACCCTCCCACCTCAACCCCTAACCCTGTCTGCCAGCCAGATGCTTTGCTAAAGAGAAATGTCGTTACACTGCCTCTGGAAAATGCTCAGGTTTGGGCTCTAGTAGACAGACAGACCTCCAGGGAAAGGGATCAAGAACATCTCTCTGTGGGTTCTTGTTGTACAAACCTCGGGAGAGCCTTCTCGGCTGACTGCAGGGGTCAAATGGGGCGTTAGGAAAGGCGGTCTTTCAGAGAGGTGTGGCCAGGCCGTTTAGAGGTTTCCAGGTCAGAAGCAGCACCTTGAGTTGTGCCCAGAAGGTTTTAGGGGTGCCCAGAAGGTTTTAGGGAGCCAGTGTAGGTTACAGAACGCAGGTAGAAAGTGCTCATGGCAACCCCCCCCCCCCCCCCGAAAGGAGCTGGGCTGCCACTTCCCGCGCAAGCTGCAGCTCTGATGCGCTTGTATTTGACGCTGTTGTCTTCTGTTTAGTATCATGTGGAAGTCTGCTCTCTGCATGGCTGTACCTTAATGGGACTGGAGTCCCTCGCATTTTGTTTGAATGGGTTTATGACTAATTGTGATCTTTGGTTTTGTTTTTTGTTTTTTTCCCAGCTGTGGGGAGGAAGGAGGGAGCAGAGAATGAGAGCAGGATTCAGGAGGGGATGTTGGTGAGATGATCATAGCGTATCAGTGCACTCGTTTTGCTTGATCTCACTCTTTGGTGAAACTCTAGTAACTGCCTCTCATCTAGTCAGGGGGAGGGGAGAAGCCGTGTCGTTGGCTTCAAGGAGGCGTTTTGAAAGTGGATGGTGAACGGGCTGAAAGGACGTGGCAACGTGTGGGGGCACGGAGCCCAAGTGAGCACGGTAGGCGAGACTGTAGATAATGTCCTACTGTTTATGTGGCACGTTAGTTAGGTGCGTGTCGCGTTGGCATGGACAGTAGAGGCGTCTCTGTTTTTGCATCCAACACTAATCCTGCCAGCTCCTCATGTAACAGAACGTTAGTGAGAGCAAAGAGAGTGCAGTTGGCTCTGTGAGTGGGAAGACAAGTATTAAAGTCGTGTGGATAGTATGGACAAGCTGGGGAGAGTACTGATTGAAAGTCTCAGAAGTAGAACAACATTATGAAAGTACCAAGAAGTCATGGAAATTTCACATTTGATCTGGGCAAATAAGACCTGTCCTGGTGGGATGGTTAGCAGGGAGACTCCAGCACAGGGGACAGTTGTGGGAAGATGGAGGGTTGGGGGCATTGCAGCCAGGTGGGAAGTGGAGACCTGGCAGGAGGGGATGTGTCGGGCAGGGGTCATTGTGGGTACGTGGACATGAGGGGGAGGTGTGGGGCTATGTGGGTGGGTGGCGGGAGACTTGGCACTAGTGAGTGAAGGCATAGGCGGGGGGGGCTTGGAACAGATTGGTGGGGGGGCATTTTTTCCAGGTTGATGAGGGTTGGGGGCTGAGAATGGGCAGCAGAGGTGAGAGGACCTGTGCAGGAATGGGCACATGAGTGGGTGAGGAGACATATGTGCAGGCCGAGACAGGTGAGGGAGGGATCCAGAAATGGGTCACACAGGGATGAGGAGCATCTGTGCTGATTCAGGCAAATGGAGGTGGGCGCAGTAGGTGTGGGGGCATCTGTGTAGGACCGGATAGTGGTCTGGGAATTGGCAGGGCATCTGTGCTGCACTGGTGGGGCTGGGTGGCGTAGGTATCCATGTGTGTGGGGAAATTGGTGTGGTGATAGGTGGGTCATCGGGGCTGAGAGGAGGAGGAGGGCATCCATGGCCCAGGTAGGTATTGCAGCAGTTGAGGGAATTTCGTACATTGCCATTTCAAAAACCAGTGCAATTCTTAGACCAAAAACTAGACCTGAACTGAATAGTACTTCCAGGTACTCGGACCGAAATCAGACGTTCCGAATAGTCCATATTGGTACCCAGAGGCACTTGGGTACTCTCCAAAACTTCAGACTTCAGAAACGGAAGTCCAGGACATTGGGGAACTTTGGAACTCTTCGGCACCAGCTTGGCACTTCAGCAGGTGGTACCATGTGCAGCAGCTGTAGCCGTTTAATTACCTAGCCAATCGGTGTGTCCACCCCGTCCTCCTTCCCCTTCCCTCTTACTTGCCTAGCCAATCAGGGTGCACAACACCACACGCAACCCTTCCTTCCCCTGCTGCGCCTGGCAGTGAGTGAGACACAATAGAACAACGCCTGAGTGAGACACAACAGAAGCCAGCACAAAAACCACCATTGCCATGTCATTAAAAAACCAAAAGGTTATGTGATCAGTAAGTTCCCCAAGCATGCCCCATGAAGCTCAGGGTGGGTGGGAAGGGGTTGGTGCCCCACCAAAGAAAATCCAAAGACTACATTAGCAACCAAATGAAATTGATCAAGTTTTAACAAAAAATTTGGGGGGGTCTGTGTGGCCCCATGGGTTCCACCAGCCAGACCAGCAACCATAACAATCACACACAAGAAACCAGACATCTCCCCACCCCACAAAAGCCTCCACTGTGTGTGCCCAGCCCACCTATACAAGGCAAGCCCCACCGCCTTCCCATAATATTAACCAAACTAGAAAGTATTCCCCCAGTGCCCCGGCTAGTCACATCTTTGCAGAAGTTCTTGAACCCACAGCCAAAGCACTACCCAAAAAAGCAGGCTAGCAAGAGTGGGACAATCACTCCAGAAGACAACCCCACAAAAGTGCAACTGCTTGCAGAAGAAATACATTTTTTAAAAAGTGTCTCTCCCCACAGCATGTTCCACCTCAGCAGTAAGTGCACCCACTGTGTAAAATCATTATTATGCCAGCCAAGCAGTGCACAGAAAAAACAGGCTAGCAAGAGTGGGACATTTACTCAAGAAGAATACAGCAAAACAGTGCAACTGCGAGGAGAAACCCCACCAAAAGCCAGCCAGCCAGCCTGATAACACCCACAAGAAGGAAACCAGACGTGTACACGCACGCACGCACGCGCAGATACTCACACTTGGCGACTGACAGATGTGCGCTCACAGCTAGATACTGATACACACAAATAGTGCACAGAAAAACAGGCTAGCAAGAGTGAGACATTTCCTCAAGAATACAACAACCCCACAACAGTGTAACTGCGAGGAGAAACCCCACCAAAAGCCAGCCAGCCAGCCTGATAACACCCACAAGAAGGAAACCAGACGTGTACACGCACGCACGCACGCACGCACGCACACACACACACAGAGGCACCCTCTTGGCATGGCATTGGTACTGTGGCACATGGTAACTTGAACAGACCAGACACCATTAACTTGGAAAGACCAGACTTGAACAGACAAACTAGACTCCCAGTAAGGAAACCAGACATTCACCCCCACACTGACACCCTCTTGGCATGGCATTGGTACTGTGGCACTGGTAACTTGAAGAGACCAAGCAGCAGGCAGAACTAGAAGCAATGTGGCACCCAGTTATTTGTTGTTCTTTTAAAAAACTGCATGGCATGGTGAAGGTAAAGGTAACCCCCATCCCCCAGCATCAGCCCTATGGACAGTCCAGACCAGACCAAACTAGGCCAGGCACCCCTCCTCTCAGCCCATTACTTACAGATTCACCAAAGAGAATGGAAAATGGCTGCAGCCACTTTTATTTTACCCTGCCAACCAATCAAAAGCTTGCCATCTGGCTTACCATCACTCAACTGTCCCCTCCCATACCCCCTCCTACCGAATATTGCTCTAAGTTTCATTTCCAGAAGAAGCTCAACTGTCCACCAGCCTCCCGAAGTGCAGCAGTTTCCGAAGTTTTCCGAATAACGGCCTTGGTCCTCGGAACTTCAGAATTTGTACTTTCTGAACTGAAGTTTTCCAAAGACTTCGTTTCAACCCTACCAAAAACCCTTAAGGGGGCTAGGGTGAGGGAGTTAAGGCTGTTATTAATTCACTCATGCTCCAAAAAGCATAGAAATTGAAAGACAGGGCTTCTGCCTTTACTCCTATGCCATGGAAACAGTGAAGACAGTCTTGCGTATTGGGCTTGCTTATAATTTAGGCTCCATACAGCCATGCTTTGCCTTGGGCCTCTGCAGAGGCGGTCCGTGGTTGTGCTGCTGTGGGGGCAGCGCGTGTGTAGATGGATGCACACCCAACCCCCACCCATGTCCACACACGGAGCAACCTTAGTTTTCACTGGTTGCACCATGCACGGGTGATGGGTGGCGGTGCGTATTTCACGGGAGCGCGTAGGCACACCTACCGCCACTTTCAAACCGGATGCATCCACTCATGTCCCTGTGTGGTGTTACCACATGACCCCCCTTCGGGACCCCATGTTCATGCATGGAGAAAGGAAGGTCCGAGTTCCCAGGTGAGAGCTCAAATTTTAGGAAATTAATCTTTTCAGTCACCTAGGGTCCCTGTGTTCTAGGGATTCAGTCTGAGATCGTGGTGCACTACAGCCTGTTGACCTCCTCTCTTCTCCCCCCAAAATACATGACAGAAGCATTATTTATCAGGGCTAAGCGTCCTCTTTTAAAGGGGAGGTATGGCCACCCTATCCGTGCGTATCCACGTCCAAAAGCAACTCAACTCTACACTGGGAGGCCCGGGTCAATTGTAGGGACCAGGGGCCAAAACTGCACAGAAACTCACAATGGGTATTTGGATACAAGAAAGAGGCTTCCTGGGTGGATGCTTGGGAGCCTAGGGCTAGACAACGGCTCACAATGGGCATTGAATGGGGTCTTTCCAGACAGGGAAAAGGATGTTTTTGGGTAAGGGCAGGAGAATTAGGTACATTGATATCTCGAGGGGTTTTTCACTGAAAAGGGTCACGGGCAGACTATTAACCGGGGGCCGGTGCTAGGTGGGAGGATCATATCCCTGTAGGTTACACAAAAGGAGGGGAGTTGCCTGGAGTACCGGCTCCTCCTGTTTCTCTCTTAGGCTGGGTGTTAGAAATTCCCTTCAGAAGACCAGCCTCATGCATGAGGCCAGCTTGCTGTCCTTCCACATGGGGTCCCACCGCTTCTTTCTGTGCGCCCCTTCTGAGTGAGGGGTGTGTGTGTCTTTTTGACTCGTGTAACTGGGCATAAGTGGGTGTCTCATTTAAAAATGGCCAAGGTTTTTGTGGGCAGAAATGAAGGTGGAGATTGCAGGTGGAGCTTGTTGCTACTGCATCCACATGATAACTATTGGGCTCAGAGTGGCCGGAATACTGCAACTGGTGACATTAGGGAGCTGGGGACCACCTTGCTGCTTCTGACTTGATGCTGTACCAACCCTGTAAGGTTGGGTTGGGTTGGGTTGGGTTGGGTAATACTGGAGCAGGATTTCTCCATAAACAAGTGTCCCTGTACCACGGGCAGCTCTGAGATCACCATCTCAGGTGTCCCAAATCCAGAGCCAGAAGCATTGGTACACTGTTCCGCTACAAACACGGTATGTTCTGAGAAAAACCACTGTCACGTACAGACCTGTCGTCACAAGAGCATTAGAGTACTGCACCCACAATCCTTTTTCAGGGGACTTGCTCTCCTTGCAGCCGTAGTGAAAAAGCAGTTACTCCCATTCCAGAGTCAGCTGCGTTGTAACATTGCTCCACTACAAGTGCTAAGTTAAGCATATGCGCCTGCAACTTCTCAGCCTCATGAGTGGACTCTCGTCTCTCCCTTGTCTCCCCCTCTTTTGTCTCTTGGATTGCAAACCCCTTGGGGGTTGGAGCCTGTCTATAACTGTTGCTTATACAACACCAGGTACATCGCCGGCACTATATATATAAATTAATAATAATAATACAAATATGTGGCAGGAAAAGGCATTCCTATATAAACAGCTGCACACGCACCAGATGCGGCTTCTGAGTACTGGGCAACAGGGACTATGAATAGCAAGGAGAGTGGGTACGGGACCTCAACCAGCAGCATTGTTAACTGGCCCATCAGCAACAATCCTGTTCCTAGCTAAAACAGCTACTTTCCTGTTGTCCACAACCACAATGATTCCATATGGGGATAACTTGCTGTTCCCAGCTTCAGGGTTGTCCCAACCTGCAGAGGAAGAGGATCGGGACCAAGGTAAAGTGCTGCTGCACAGAGTCTAAGGCCACTTTCAGACATGCCCTCCCCCCTGCACATATTTGGGCTGTGGGGAGGAATGCGCAGCCTGAATATGCACCGGAATGCGCAGCCTGAAAGCTCCCCCCCACGTGACTTTGCGGACAGAGATGCACAGGGAAGCACGGCTCCATTTCCTGCTGTGAATCCCTGCGTGTCTGCCCGCAAAGCCTTTCAAACCGGCCCATCCCCGTGTTATTCAGGCTGCACATTCCTCCCCGCAGCCCAAATATGGGAGGGGGGGGAGGGCATGTCTGAAAGTGACCTAAATTATATGCCAGCACAATGTGAGACTAGTCAACATTTTTACTACATATCTGGTGTTAATGTACAATTTCTATACTCCCTTAACTGAAGGAAGGTTGTTTGGTCTAAGAATACAGGTTCATCTGAGTAGCTTATGAAGGATTGGTATTTGCATCTTTAAGAAGGTATTTTTGTCCACTGTGCGTTACTAACTTAACATTTTATGATGAGTCTTAGTGTTCAATGGTTTGAGACTCAGCTTTGCAATTCTGTTAAAATCTCATCTTTTTCTTCAAAAGTAAGCTTTGAGTAACCTTGCTGTATTTTTAAAAACTCACGAGATAGCAAAGATGAGTAAAATTAATTACTAGATTTCATGTTTGATTGATTGATTTTGAGCTCTCTTGGATTTTGGAGTTGTACTCGTGATTTTTAATGCTTTGGGTTGGCAGTAATGGCCCTTGATTTCTAGAATTAGTCCAGGTAGGACTGCTGCCTTTCAAAAAAAAGTCTTTTTAAAGCATGTGGAGTACATATGATGAGAGACTGTTAACATTTAAATGTGTTCAAGAAGAAAAACCTGTTTTTTTAAAAAATGACTAAAAGGTAAATGAGGAATTGCTATTCCATTTTAATTTTATTTACTTATTTATTTTAATTTTTAACCCCACCCTCCTGCCAATGGCGGCTTACAATATAAAAAAATATTCTTTTTATCATTGGGTTGTAATGATAGTGGAGTAGAGAGGGATATTACTTTCTGTTGGCAAAACTGGACTAGACGCAGTGTTTGGTGAAGGTTTTTCAGTTGCTTTCCCTGCAGATGCTTGTTTACTTGGCATTCAATTTTACTTTTTTTCTTTCCTCCCCTTGATGTGTAAGGGTTAAGTTGACTCTTGAAGGTCTGGAGGAGGAAGGTGAGGATGACGTTCAAGATCAAGTATCTCCTATTATTCCTCAGAAAATGGCAAACACACTGGAGATCTCCATGATCAGCGATACAGAATACAGATCTCGGCACTCCCAACCAGAATGTGGTTATGCTTTGCAGCCTGATCGCTGGACAGAATACAGTATTCAGACCATGGAACCAGATAACTTGGAATTAATCTTTGACTTTTTTGAGGTGAGTGCCTCGATGAAGAAGCAGTTGAGTCTGCTGCTTCTTGACAAGAGTTCAGTGTTGGACAGATTTCTATTATTGATATGTAGCATGGCATGGTTTCAATCTTGAGTTCTTCCTCAGATACTCTGTATAGAGGCTGGTTCTGAAACCAGACATTTGTGAATGGCAAGTGGACTTCAAAGTTAATCCTGACTTGGCAAAACATGCACTTAATTTTCTTATAGAAAATGTAGTTTGATACTTTGAAGTCAGAAGTCACCCTGCCTGGATTGACCAAGGTTTCTACTAGGAAGTAAGTGGAAAACCGGTGATTCCATAGATTCCTCCAATAGCTGGAGTGGATGAACAGTGACAGAAATAGAGAGATTCCTCAAGTTTTTCCATGGTCTGCTACTAACGCATCCAGGTTTATTGTGCATCCAGTTTGCACGTAAATGTCTTGATTTCTAAGCACCTCTTTGTTGTAAATGTCAGTCGGTGTCAGGCCCATTGAGTTCTCATCTGCTAGAGTACTTCATGTGCAGGTTTTGGGGACTCAGTCCTTAAAGCACTCGGCTAGTGTACGGCTCCACTGAATTGCTGCCAAGAAGGGCTATAATCGAGCAGTAGTGTCAGTGATGGCTAGACCACTTACCAAACTATTGTTAGACTTAAATTCAGATCTATTCATGTGCCGTTAATACGAGTAGTGCACCAGTGTTTCAGAGAGGAAAGGTGGGTCGCCGCCCAGTTCCTGGTGTGAGGATTCAGGGTACAAGTCTGGATTATGCAAGAGGATGATAATGTGACTCTCAGCATGTCGTAATGGCTCATAACACTTTCATAAAAACAAGTAATAAACCCAAAACTAAAACAAAGCATAAAGAAAAGTAGAAATTACAAATAAAAAACTTTTGTGCTATGAGCAGCATAACAAAAATATTAAGTAACAAACTGTTGTAAAAGGAGGTAAAAACAGGGATATTTAGAAAGTAATTTTAATCTTTTGCATCCTAGTTCTCAACCCTAAGGCCCAATTGCAATTATTGCAGTACGGTACACTAAGATTATGGTCTGAAGTAAGCTCCATGAGCATTAAATAATGTAAGGTTCTTTTCTGTAATGTGTCAAATTCTCAATTCTTGATAATTCAGAGCAACAATGAAATCTGGTCTTGTGTGACCATGGATTTATTTGGGTCTAAAATGAACGACCCCAGAAGTATGTTCCTTAATGTTTGTGTTTGTTTGCCCATAGAGCAAGGGTTTCATGCTCAGGGAGTTCATTCCAGTATTCATACACACAGCAGTAAAATAGCTTTAATTTTGACTTAAAATAAATAAATAATAAAACCTAATATTTATATTTTTAGGAAGATCTAAGTGAAGCAGTAGTACAAGGAGATGAGCTTCCAGGACATGTAGGCTCTGCATGCCTTCTATCTTCCACAATAGCAGAGCAGGGAAGGAGTGTTGGAATTCTCACACTTCCTATCATGAGTAGAAGTTCAAGAAAAACCATCGGTAAAGTAAGAGGTATGCTTGATACAAAACTTGTTTTTTGGACCTAAAATTCCTGATTTATTTTGAAATTGTCCCTTATGGGTCTTCAGATAAACTAGATGTATTAAGTGTCCAATTTTTGTTTCTGAAACTTAGCCTTTTAGTATTGGAAATACACCGTATTTAGAATAACTGCTTTAATGAGATGGTGGTGCTGATACGTTAGGTTACTCTACATTCTGTAGACTTGGAATAAATTTTATGGTACTGGAGCTCTAAACTAGATGCAGAGATGTAAAACCCCCTCGAACCCCCACGCAGGTGGGTTGTGGGTTGAGGCCCAGGAGACCCCAGGCCTTCGTTTGGTGCTGCTGAACGCAAGGTCGGTTGTCAATAAGTCATCTACCATCCGGGAGTTAATCCCGGAGTGGGACGCCGACCTTGTGTGTATTACTGAGACCTGGCTGGACAATGAATCGGGTCCTATTTTGGCTGATCTTGTTCCGGCTGGGTTCTCTGTGCAGCATCAGCCTCGGCTGGAGGGACGGGGGGGCGGTGTAGCCATTGTTGTCAAGGATGCGTTGTCTTTCAGGAGATATCCTGTGCAGGCTCCACCAGGTGTTGATTGTCTCCATCTTGTGTTGGATTTGGCCGGGGATAGATTAGGGGTGCTGCTGGTGTACCGTGCACCCAACTGCCCGGCGGCATCCCTACATGCTCTTGCTGATTTGGTGTCAGATGTGATCCTCCGGACCCCTAGATTGGTGGTCCTGGGGGACTTTAATATCCACACTGACACCGATCTTGGAGGAGCGAGGCATGAGTTCATGGCCTCCATGACAACCATGGGCCTGTCCCAAATCATCTGTGGCCCCACACATGAGGAGGGACATACACT
>QEPC01009246.1:3786713-3798856 GCA_003113815.1 Sphenodon punctatus
AAGAGGGCAGGGGGACTCGCCCCTCGCACGCAGGGCAGAGAGGACTCAGAGGTGCATGGTGGGGCCTGGGTGGGCCGGTACTTGCAGCCCCCCAGGCTGCCCGGTTGTGTCTGGCGCTGTGGCTCGCTTGCTACGGCCCCAGCGCCACCCAGGCTGGTATTTGCCCGCCCCCCTCAGGCTGCCCCCCCTCCAGCAAGCGAGTGATCAAGCCCTCCACGTGCTGGCAGAGACCCGGAAGTGAGTCCAGATCTCTGCCACCACCTGGAGGGCTTGCACGCTTGACCCGCTTCCCATAGCCCATACATGGCTATGAGGGGCGGGTCAAGCATGATGTCAGCCCATGGCTGACCAAATTGGGGGGCCGGGCAGCAAGGAAGCCGCGCTGGCATGAGGGAGCCGGGCGGGGGGGGCCCCATTTAGGCGGTAGCGGTGGTGAGTGAACCAGCCGGCAGGCGTGGGGGCCAGAGTCGGGCAGCTTAGCTACGATAGGGATGGGCTGGGCCCATGGGCCCCCAGCCACAGTGGGCCCCGGGATAAATGTCCCACCTGTCCTTATGAAAGCTACGCCCCTGATTCTGAACTTACTTTGAAATTTTCCCTGTATCTCTTCAAATAAAACTATCTTCCATTTTTTTGTCAGGCTGGCTAAGATGCAAGAAAATACCATTGCTTCTTTAAGGAATGCAGCCAGCCATGTAAGTACTTAGATATTTCTCTCTATAATAATGTGGCCGCTGTTTGTGAGATTAGAGGAGTTAGGAGTTCAGATAGAAAAGATTCAAATGTCCATTTTATGGAGTTGTAGAAGCAGTTTTGACAAAGTTGTTTTTTGAAAAAAAAAATTTTCCTTAATCTTACTTAAAAGACTCGCTTCCAAAACTCCTACCAAAAAAACCCAAAATCTTTGTGCCTGAAATTTTTGCTTGTTTTTTCTCTAACTAGAAGAAAACTTTCTGATTAAATCTTACTGTGCAAAGATTATCAGATGTGCGTAACTTTAAACATTTTTTTTTTTTATTGTCAGTGACTGAAGGCCATAATTGTTCACTGAAGTCTTTGCAGGATTGGGGCTTCAGCGATCAGCTGGAAAAGACATTTGAGATTAATTTGGGAAAGTGAAGGCTGGTGGTGGTTTTTTTTAAAAAGAGCCTTGTCTTAAATCCACGTATTTAGTGAGAGTCAATACTGTTTTACTTCTTAAATTTGGAAGGTTAAGTTGGGGACTTTGTACCTGGGAATTGTGCTTTGTTTGCGAGACTGCAGGTGTCCTCATCTTCCCTAAGATGCCAATCGGAGGCTAGGCAAGACAGGAGTACAACATAGTACAGACATGGCAGCATGTTGAAGGAAAGATGGTGAGAAGGGTTGGAGATCAGGGCATGGCCAGTTCCTTTCTTCATTCTGAAAGACTGAGATGGGCCCCCATGGAGAGAGAGGTCAATTACCTGTCTGGCAGGGATGTCTATTTGTACCTTTTCCACCAAATTCTGACACCACATCGCCTTGAAGTCTTAGCTGACAAAGGCTAAAGGCCTCTGTACTCACTGGCTGGCATTTTCTGTACTCTCTGGGAGGACAGTGTTTAAAGGGTGACTTTGTATTTCTTGTGGTTTTAGTATTAAAAAATAATACATTTTATTTTTATAGCACCTCCCCCCCCAAAAACCATGCTTGAAGTGCATGATTTATTCATCAGAGTGATGGAATAAACACTACTGGAAGTGGGAATAGTGAGTTTGTAGCTCAACTACTTGCCAGCCCCTGCAGTTTTGAGGCGGAACAGCTTTTATCAAGAACGCTGCACTCAGGGGCAGGCAGCACTTATTTCATGTCTTGGGATTTGTAACCTGTTCTTTCCCAAAGGCTCAGAGTGCGGATTAAATGAAAACACCTAAAATCACCCCAAAGTGTAAAAATTGTAAAATCCCTAGTAAAACACCACTATGATTGGGTGTCCTGGGCTGGGTGCCCTGGCTTGACCCCGTGACCCGCACTGGAAGCTGCCTGGGGGGCACAAAAGGGACCCACCTGCAGCTCTGTTGTAGGCTGTGTGCCGCAGACTGTGAGCCAAAGGGCCACAGCCAAAGGGTGCGGCCCTTTGGGGACCGCAGGGGATCCAGGGGCCCGTTATTTCTGAGAGTTGTTTTGCGTCAGGTTGGGGGGGGAGGGGGTTGTGTTGGGTGAAGGGTATATTGAGTGGTGGGTTTTTTGAAGGGGGGTCAGCACCAACCCCTGGGGGCAGCAGGGGAAGGTGCTGGGGGAGGTGGGGTTAGGATGGGTGTGTGTGTGTGTGTGTGTGTGTGTGTGATTTTGGAATTAGGTTAGAGTTGGAAGGGTTATGTGTTGTAAGGGAGGAGGTGGTCTTTGCGTTACTTGAATTGTACCCAGAATGCTACTGAAAGTGGGCTGCCATGCTCTCGGACAGCTGTGTCTCCTGAACAGTCTTCAAGGGGAGCCTCATGTAGAGCACGTTGCGGTGGTCTAGCCTTGAGGTGATGAAGATGAGAATGATTGTGGCCAGGTCCAAGTCTCACAGAAAGCCTACTCTCCAGGTAGAGTTGGTGGAAAGCGTTCCTGGCTACTGCTGTGATCTAAGACCACGCACCCCCAAATGTCCCGGCGGGGGAATCTTACTGGGCACGTGGGTGCTTGTAATCAGCTGCGTCTGGCAGCTTTTTTTCTTTCAATTGTCAGGGCTGGATTTCGAGCCCTGACAAGGGAAAGAAAAAACGTCTCAGGATGTGGCTGATTACAAGCGCTCACGTGGACAGCGTGCCATAAGATCCCCTGCCGGGAGATTCGGCAACGCAGTAACGTGGGCAAGTGGCCTAATAGTCCAGCTGCAACAAATGATCCATGAGCATCCCAAGTCTGCAAACCTGAGTCACTATCAATCGGCAGGCATAACCATCAGTAGCCGTGGCCAACCATCATCGCTTCAGTCTTGTCTGGATTCAGTCTCAAGTTGGCTTGCCTGCATCCAGTACCCAATGTCAGCCAGGCAGGGGCATCTAGTCCAACCCCTACTTGGCTCCAGGATAGGTGGCTCTCCAGTCTTTTTTCTGAAAACCTCCAGTGACTGAGAGTCTATGACCTCCTTAGGCAACTTGTTCCGCTACTGAACAGTTCTTACTGTTAGGAAAGTTTTCCTGATATAGCATTGAAATCAACCTTGTAATTTGAGCCCATTCTCTCTGGGCCTTCAGGACAGTCATCACTCAATATATGGGGGTTAAATCCTGCCGGTGGCCACTAGGAGAGAGACGCTAACTCTGCATCTCCAGTATAGAGTCTGCCTCAGGCCAGATTGGACTCGGACTCAGCCTTTGCAGCTCCCTAGCAGTGAGCTCCCACATTCCCCTGAACCGTCCCAGCCGGCACAGAGACAGGGAAAGCCGAGCAAAGCTGGTTCCCTCTGAGGTCAGGCCATCAGCATATTCTAAGAGGGCCCCCCGCTTGGAGGAGCAGCTGTCCCTGGTACATGGAAGCCCCTCGACCGCCGCCACGTGAGGCCGCCGAACGCCCCACTCTCTTCATCTCCAAACACTCTGGGAACCAGGAGGGAGCCCTCATTACCCTCCCCCCTAGAGCCAGATTCCTGCCCTTTTCCTTCTCTTTGGCCCGCATCGGCACAAGAGCCAGCATACACCCCCTAGCAGACATACTAGCTAATAGCTCCCAAAAAGAGCAAGTGGAAGCTGAACAGCAGTGGGAGTAGGAGTGGGAGGTCTCAGGCCTAGAGGGGCAAGGACTTCTTCTGGGGAACCTTCTCCTGGTGGGGACCGGCCATTTTAAGTGCCATCCAGCAGATGAATTGAGGACAGGGGCAAACAACCAGACTGTTCTTCCTCTCCCCAAAAGCTCAAGAAACCCTTTAACGGGAAATAAGAGAGCGGGGGAAAGGAAAGCACCCAACCTCCAAGAAACATAAAGGACCTAGATTGGATGTTCATCTTGCTACAGAACCCTTCTCTAAGGAGAACTCCAAGGCTGAACATTTCCCGTAGGGGCTAAGCTTCTCCTCAGGATCCGAGGCGACTAACCCTCCAAAAAAGCAGAAGAGTAAGAAATGCAAAAGGCACTCTCTTTCGTGGAGGATCTGGATAGGGCATTCCCTTTAAAGTACAAAGACTGGTTCAATAGAGAAATGCATTGAGCTCTCCACCTCAAAGACAAGTCTCAAAAGGAGAAGAAATCTGATTCTTCCACTGACTCCTCCTCTAGGAATTACATCTCCAGACCACAGAACAGAGACAGGTGCATGACTTTGGATAAGGCATTTGAAAAGCTCATCCGGGCAGAATGGTAGTGCCCTACCAAAAACTACGCAGCTCACCAAAGCTCAGGAGTCCCCGTACACTTTTAACAAAAACAACGATTCGGTATGAAGACCCCCAAAATTGATGCTGTTGGCCCAGCAATCCATCTTCCCAGCTGAGGTTGAGATTTACACTAAAGACCACATTAATAGAGGGATAGAAATGAGCCTGAGAAGGTGTTTTGAGGTGGTATCCCGCATAGCCACTATGACTTCGGACTATGTCAGATCCCTCATGGGGTGGCTTAGGTGTAAGAATCCTCACCTGCCAAAAAAGACCAAGGCTCTTGTAGGCCGAATTCATTTGGACATCTGCTTATGAATCTGCTTATCTAGCAGATTCATCAATTGATATTCTTTCCTCGGCAGCTAAGGCAGTAGCAACCTATGTAGCTGCAAGGAGGAGGCTATAGCTTAGGTCCTGGAAAGGGGACAACCATACAAAGAATCTGCTAGTCTCAGGCCCTTACCAAGGAGAAAAAAACCCTTCGGTATGTGTCTCGATAAGGTCCTGGAGAAGATATTTTCCTTACAGTGCTAACTGTTAGCAAGTCAAATGCACGACCACTCTCCATTATAAACAGGACTGCTGAAGCCCTGAGTTTGAGGAAACTGCTTGAGCTACATTGCTGAAAATTTCTCCATGGCTATAATTTGTGAGGACCATCATAGGTGCAGAGTTTGAAGAAGATCCATTCAGAAAATAAAATGTTATGACTGGTTAAAAGTTAATTGCTTGTGGTCAAAATGCACAGCGTCCTCACGATTCTGAATCATCAATATTTCCTCCCCCTGGATGAGTTGAGCCCCCAAACTTCACAGGCCCGGAGCATGAGATCAATAACTGCTACTGTAATATTGTAGTGATTGGTGCTGCCAAAACTGAGTTGTAATTTAAAAATTGGTTCTGCTGGCTCATGCATGCTCAGTCGAGCAGCTGCTGACTGGCAGAAAACAGCATAAGGCAAGTTATGTGACTCTGCTTTTTAAAATCAGGTAACTTTATCAGGAGCCAGCTCTGTCACAAAGACTTTAAGCTCTAGTCAGTTTCATGTCAATCATGTAACTTTCCTTATGCTGTTTTTTGGCTGTCAGCGGCTGTTTGATCACGCATGCGTCAACCAGCAGAAGTGATTTTTTAATGTTTCATAACTTGGTTTTGCCTGCACCAATCACTATCACACAACCCCAGCACTTGATCTAGAGCTCATGCTCCAAGGCTGTGAAGTCTGGGGGCTCAACTCGTCCGGGGTGGGGAGAGAGGGATCGCTCAAAATGCTCCCCAGGGAGTGAATGAGTTAAGTCATGCAGCTTTTCATATGGAGTGCAAGAGAGTGAGGCCAGGGGGTCATAGACATGGAACTGGCTAGAGTTGGGAGCGGCCCGGAAATTTCTAGGAGGAGCCAATGTGGAACGTGCTGGATAAAGCTGCTGTTGCTGCTGCCGCTGGAAGTCTGTTTATTTGCCCAAAATTGTCAGGCTCTGGAGAACGGGTCAGGGAGGTAAGCCCTGCCCCCCCCCCCCCCCCAAACGCAGCCTGGGGAGAGGGGAAGCCGGACCTGCACTACATCTGGGAGGCTGGGGGGCCCAGCGCAGTGAGGCACAGGATCGGACCCCAAGCCTCCCAGACTTCTGCATAATATTTTTAAAAATTCCACAGGTGAATCGGGGCCCTGAATACAATATTAATGTGTTCTGTGTTGGACAAGTTCAGTTTCCCTTACAGATCATCCTCACTCCTACTGACCCCTGATCTATGGCAATTTGCTAAGTATACTGTCCATTTCTCCTTCCAAGTCATGGAATGAAGATATGGAACAGCTCTGCAACAAGGACTGACCCTTGCGGAATCTCTCTTGATACCTCCTTCCATTAATTATTACTCGATTCTGTACCCACATTTATGGCAGTTCCTTCTAGCTCACATTTCTCCGTCTTGCTTCAGAGATTGTCATGTGACACTAAAACTGAAGCCCTGCTGAAATCAAGATATATTATGTCCACTGCACTTCCCACCCATTGACTAAACTTGGTTACTTTATCAAAGAGGGAAACTAGGTTAGTCTGGTATGATTTATTCTTAACAAATTCATGTTGGTCACTAATAACCATCTTCCTTTCCTCTAGGTGCTTAGAAATCAGTTGTTTTGTGAATTGTTCCATCTTCCCAGGTATTGGAAGTCAAGCTAACTTGTCAATAACTTCGTAGATCGATCAAAATCTTTCTTTCTTTCAAGATAGGCACTATGTACCCTTCTCTTCAGTCCTCAGGGGGGGTCTCACCATTTCTGCATGTGTTCCCAAATATGGTAATAATCCTGAAGGCATTGGCAGATGAGATCTGAGAACTGAGTGCATATCATAAAGCACTTTTGACCTGAATACATTCATATTGGCAAAGTATTCTTTGATATGGTCCCTAGATACCTTGCCCTGTGTCCCCTTGACGGATACGACCATTTACCCCAAACAGATACGACCATTCATGTTTGTATCAGGTTGGCTAATTGTCACACCATACCACCTTTTCAAAGACTGGAACAAAGTAGGCATTGAGTAATTCAATGGCCTTTGCATCATCTGAAACTCTCTGCCTCTGCATTGAGCTGTGGACCCACAGATTCCTTTGTCTTCCTTTTACTACTAACATATTTGTTTAACCTGTTTTTAACATCTCTTGCTAGCTGCCACTCATGTGTTTTGCTTTTCAGATTTTGTTCTGGCATGCGTGTGCTATTCACTAGATCATTCCGCTTCCTTTCTTTTCCTTTTGACTCTCAGGTCATTAAAAAGACTTTCATGTTGTCATGATGATCTAGTGGAATTTTTCCTGTTGTTTATCTGCATCACTCCAGTTTGTAATTGTGCTTCCATTTTATTTCAGAAACCACCAGAACTCCTTTTTCTTTTAGCTTTTCTCCTAATCTGACCTGTGGTGAACTCTCTTTCGGTCTCGCCCACTTCTGGCATGGGCACACAAACAGCAGGTTACGAACTCAGTGACCCAGTAAAGAACACCCTTTATTTCTGTCACCCATGGTAATCATGTACAGTCCTTGTGGTCCAACACAGACATCCTTTCCTTTTGGATACCTTTCAGAGTTCTGCTTCTGGGCTTCTTTGCTAAGAGCTCCTTCTCGCACACAGACTTAAAGATCCAGATACATGAAGATGAGCAGTTAAGTTCAGGACCCTGGACAGTGTAGAGTGAGAGCCCTCTGCCCTGATTTCGGGCATTTTTGAGTAAAAGTTGGCAGATAGTTTTTTCTAAAGGATTTATTTATTTTATTTATTTTATAGATTTTTACCCTGCCCCTCCTGCAAACAGCTCGGGGTGGGATTTGGGGTTGCCGAATCCATTTTTGGTGTCTTTCAAGCTGTATCTGTAATGCTTAACTTTTAAAGATCTGAAAAACAGAATGGCTGATAGAAAAACATGATACACACCATATTTGCAGGCTGCAAAACTATTTAGACACTGTTTCCCCATAATTTGGGGATGTTGAATCCAATTGCCATGTGCATTGAATTCTTAGGGGAAGTTCACAACTGTAAAATGCATTCAAAGAGAATTGCTGCGACAAGATGGTCTGGCTGTGTAATTTGTTGAGACCGTACGGCAGATGGCTGCGATATTGTTCAAATGGTGTGAAAGCTGTATTCCCAGTCAAAGCTGGTGTCCATGATGTCTCAGTCTAGAAATCGATGGTGCACAAAGCTTGATGGGAGTGTTGGCGGTTTGTTTTAGGGGCCCCTGTCAGGGCCCACTAGGGTGCCTCGGAGTTCACTACAGGCAGAGAGTATTTTCTTTAAATCGCTCTTTCACGTAGCTTTTATTAGAAAACAAGCATACCATGAAACTCAACAATTCTATTCAAGAGAAACAAATCTATTCGAGCTGTTTTTTATGCTAGGCAAGAAAGTCTCCCCCGCTTCGTGTGCACACTATTCCAGTTTGGAGCTGGCCAGACACGTCACTGGAGTCAGCAGGTTTGATGGCACTTTAAAGGTTGGGACTTTCCTCCTTTGTTGCAGACTTCTTTTCTTTGTTTTTGCACTCAGCTTTTAAACACTTTTCTACCTGCATCTGCATGCAGAGCCCTTGTGCACTCACTAATCTCTGACCAATTCCTGGCCAAACTCCCAACAGACACTACCGTGGCAACTTGCAACCCTTGACCAATAGGCGCCAACATGACCTGCCAGGCCTTATTGCAGATTAATTATGTTGTTGCTAAATTTCCATTAAGTTGAGAAATAACCTGTTATTACTTACTCAGGTTCATTCTGTTATGATAGCTGTTCCAGGGGAGTACAGAACTAGCGGCCCTTGCTCAGTTTTATCTTATTACATTCCTTGTACCAGGCATCTCCTCTTTTTACAGGAAGCTGTTTTTAAGCAAGATCTATTTCATTTTATTTTCCTCTATTTCTTTCTACAAAATTAATCCTTGCTGTCTCAAATCCTCGTTCATCTCAGACACTGGTGTCAGACCAGCTACCCAGCCTGACTCCTTTGTCCTAAGCCACAAGGGGTAAAAGTGTGGACTATTATTGCTCCTGTTGCAGGATTCATTGCTTGTAGAGTGCTCTCTACCAAAGATGTGTCATCCTGAAGGACGTTTTGGTAACTGATGATAAGTTTTTCACAATGCCGAATGTAAGAAATTCGTTATGAACACATAGCCTGATGCAGAGTACTTGCTAGACCTAGAGGCTTAGGTTTCCATTGCTTCCCACCGCTTCCATTGTACACCAAGTCATGTGCAATGTTAGGAATGAGTCTTTGCTTCACTCTCTTGTACCTCTTATCTTGTGACCTGTCTGGATCTGCTCCTAACATGCTTTGGCCACCAAACCTCAAACAAAGGAACATAAACAGGCTTTCAGGAACACTCGTCTTCACTGATGACAGATCCTTTGTAGGCAGGCAGTGCCAGGATGTTAGATTTCAGTTTCAAAGCTAGGTGCACCATCTCCAGGGGGATGATACATGGACATGGATAGGCTTTGGGATCATCAGCCAGTAATGTCCATGCTGTACCCGCCCAAGCGATGTTTTTCACTCCAGCAGAGTGATGCAATCATATATGTTACTAATGCAGGATGGACTTTTTTCTTTGAAGGAACATCTCCTGCTGATGAAGAATGGGGGAATTGTAACTTCAGTTTTCTGTGCAAGGTCACAATACCTTTTCCGTACCTCTGAAAGTTCCAGCATGTGTGCCTTTAACCACAGCTTCTTTTATTTCAGTGATTAGCAACTCCATGGCTAAGTCTGTTTGTGCTGAGTTATCCTTGATTTTTGATGCATTTCTCTGAAATTTACTAACAGATGAAAGCCTGGCTTTGCTGGTTGTGTCCTTGCAAAATGTATAGGCATCTTGGTTGACAGCTTCTGTTGTACTTTGTAGTGGGGAGGAACATGTGCTTCCACCAGCATCCTGGCCTCTGGAGCTAATATGGCTTGATGTATCTGCATGAAATTTTTGTAGTATTGAGATGTGTGATTTCCTGGTGAAACTTCCATAACAAGACCTATTCCAAACTATTAGATGACTTTCCTCTTTAATTGAAATGTCAAAAATCCATTCAATTGCAGTTCTTGTCTCTAAGAACTCTGGGTGCCTCTAAGTTTCACTCTGGAATGTTGAAAACCTCTGTTCACTGTCACTTTCTTCCATGTAAATAATGCATTTGTCAAAAGTAGTGGGTCTTTGTCTCTTCAGACTGCATACAGGTGCCATATTGTCTTGTCATACTGTATTGTCAATCTGGCAAACAAAAGAAATAAATTGCATTTAGAGTCACAATTAACAAAGCACATGAAACACATTCTTAGACTAGTAGAGTTTGACTCCTCTTTTTGCATTTTCTCACTAATTAACACACACAAGGCAATAGGTACACCTGACATACAGAATTAGGTTCATCAACCTCAGATAATATGCTGAAATCCTTGTTGAGTATTACATTTAATAAATGTAAGAACATGTGGTAGAAGTTCAAATCTGGATTTGTGTGGCAGCAGTTCTGTTTTCTGATTATTCCTGGTTAAGCATTGTAGATACAACTTGGCAGATAGCGAAAATGAATTCAGTTACCCCCCAAATCCTTTAGAACAAACTGTCTCCCAACTTCTACTCCAAAATGCCTGAACTTGCTTATGGAAGCACATTTTTCAGATTTGGGCTTCCAGATCCAGACTGCCTGTTGTTGAAGCTGGTTCCCCTCCAAGGGGCCGATGGCCAGAGCGGCCATTAAATGGCACATCACATGGCCTTGCTGACTAACCCTTGAGTTTGTTAGTCTGGATTTTTTTAAAAATGTCCCTTTGCTGCCCTCTTTCCTTTTCTTGGGATTATTAATAATTAGGGTGTTGTTGCTTTTGCCACCTGTGCATTCTCAACCAGTTCTTCTGTGTTGGGGCAGAACCAAATCCAAAATAGCTAAGACCTCTTTTTGGTTATTCAACCCTTTGAAAGAGAGAGCTGAAGTTGGGATTGTTCTAAAATCAAGTTTGTTTATAAGCAGGGTTTGTTAGAGAGAGAGTTGATTTTTATTTAATCTCTAGAGTCCAAATTCTTTATTGGGGCTATTTGATACATGTGATTTTCACAGAGCCATGAACGTTAGCTGGGTCAGGTGAAAATTATAAGTTGACACGAGTCTCACAAGGCAGTATAGGCAGTGATCATGCTCATCTGAGGGAGGCAAATGCACATATACATGTATGTACATAAATGCGGTCAATTTTTGCCTCCTCGAGAAGCAGAATTTAAAGCTTGACCCAAAATTGGGGGCTATCGTGGTGCTGATCAACACCAAGGCCAAAACAGCTCGAAGGCATCGCAACCACAATAACTAGCATAACTGAAGAGAGTTCTTTGAAGGGAATAGTGGACACTGGTTTTGAGCGGGAGGAAGCTCTATGTAAGCAGGAACATAGAAGGGAGGCAGCCCGTTTGCCTGTATTTGTGCTAGCGGGCGGTTAGCGGCAGTCACTGCTGTGCAGCTCTGGTCACTAACGTAAGCGACTGACAAACTGTACTCCGACATTAGAAGGTGCACAGCAGTATTAGTGGGAGCTAGGAGAGAGCCATGTGGAGAATCTTGCCTAGTTAAACATAAGGGAAAAACAAAACTGCTTAGGAAGTTTCCAGAGCCTAGAAATTAGCCACATGCTAAATTCACACCAGTGGGCCGTGCCCTTTCTGTGAAAAATAGATTTATATGCCCCCATTTTAAGCCCAATTAAGAACACAACCTTCTCTATGGGATTTGCAACCAAGCACCTCCCTAACAAAGTGTAGATTTATACAAATGGATTATTGTTGTTGTTGTTATATAAACTATGATCAAATTTGCAGATGACACACAGTTATTCCAGGTGGTTAAAAACACAAGCAGAGTGTTAAGAGTTGCAGGAGAATGTTGCAAGGCTGGGTGACTGAGCATCGAAATGGCAGATGAAATTTAACATGGACAAGTGCAAAATGATGCACATAGGGAAAAATAATCTAAACTATATATCCACAATGCTGGGTTCTAAATTAGGGTTACCACTCAGGAAAAGGATCTTGGAGTCATTGTGGAAAATACATTGATATCTTCAATATTGTGGCAGTTCTGGTCACCCCATCTCAAAAAAATATAGTAGAAGTAGAAAAGATATAAAGGGCAACAAAAATGATAAAGCATATGGAAGGGCTCCCGTATGAAGAGTGGCTTGTGGGTTAGGGCTCTTCAGCTTGGAGAAGAGGCAACAGAGAGACTATGGCCACTTTCAGACCTCCCCCTCCCCCCCCCCCCCCCCCCCCCCCCC
>QEPC01009246.1:3819190-3867991 GCA_003113815.1 Sphenodon punctatus
TCCTTGCAACATGGACCTGCCTGCTGTCATTCTCATCGTAACCAAGCCAAGTACGTGCACTTGAGACCTCGCATCTTCATGAACGTTAGACCCCTTGTCTTTCCCTCTGTTCCCCTTCCTAAGTCTCTCCCCCAGCTCCTGTCTCTCAGATTGTAAGCCTTAGGGGCAGGGACCCTGTCTATTTTATTACTTTGTAAAGTGCCATGTACACTGCTGGCGCTATATAAATGTTTGTTAATAATAATAATAATACTGAGGCTGTTAAATGAGAGACTACCCATCCCCCACGTGTGCAAACACCTGTGTAAAAATGGCTGTGGGTGGGTGGATGCGTCTATCTCCCTGCGCGGAGCGAGCTGGCAAATACTGGGTTGCTCCATGTGGGGAGATAGAGTTCACTCCTCGCTGGCCTGTGTGGAGAGGGCAGCACACCCACCTGTGGGAGAGGTCCTACGCCACCATGGAGAAAAGGCCGTGTCACGGCTAGAGAGGCACAACAGCCCCCAATCCATTCAGAGCCTGGACAGGAGCTGCTAAAGGAAACGCACCTGAAGAGATGGGCGCGCTGGGTCCAACATCACCCGTGGCCCCAACCCTGAAAAAGAACCGAGCTAGTGAGAGCCAGCAGAGCGCACAGTCCCCCGGCCAGGGGTTAGTGACGCCGCCCCAAGGAGCCACGGAGACGGGGGTACCTGTCTGCCGTCATGTTGCTGTGTCCCTTGACAGGCGAGCGCCACCACAGCTGAAGAACCAAACGGGCCACAGCCATGGCCCCCTCTGACAGCTAGATATGCCGGCAAGACTTCAGGGAGGGATGGGGAATGGTGCCCTAGAGAGCCTGACAGAGGAACAGCTGACCGTTATGCCTTCCCATCAGGAGCACCAGCTCTGCTTCCACCTCGACCGCATCCTCCGACAGTGCCGTTCCACGGTAAGGTAGATGGGGTGTTCTGTGGGGACAGAGAGATCATGCCTACTGTACCATTTTTGGAATCGCTCTCGTCATTTGCATCATGTTAATTCACCCATAGAGTTGTGCCAGGGCGCTTTCACCCAAGGTGGAATTAGTGCCATCCAGGTTGAATAGTAGGATCAGGGCCAGTGGGGGAAGTTATGGGCCGCAGGTGTGAAACGCAATCCCTTTGCCTCCCTCAATAAGAAATTAATCAGACGGTGGGGAAAGAGCTCCCCTCCATGGTCAAGGTCAGCCCCCTTAATGATTGTAGCAAAGAAGGACGGCCAATGGGCTATTTGATGAGGGAACAACACACACATGCCCGTTAACCATTGTGCTTATTTACAGTGAACATACTTACCGATGGTTGCAGACAGTGAAGGGTGTTGGGGAAGTAGTAGGCTACTCACTGTCCTCCCTCCAGCGGGCAGTGTGGCAGCAAAGGGCATCCTGGCTCTTGTGTGATATGTGCCTCTCTGCGCCACCCTAGCCCCATTGGAATAGGGACCCTGGATCGTCCAAATGAGGCGGGAGAGAGTACTCCCCCCGGGTTTTGCAGATATTGTGCAGGATTCGTTCCTGTTCTGTAGGAGGCGCCACTGTATTTTCAGAACCCCGAAGGCACATTCAGCTACACAGCTGGCGGATCACAGCTTTGCATTGAAGGTGTTCGTGGCACGGGGTGCGCGTTCATTAGTCATGGCATGGTTAGATCGGCTGGATCTCCAATTACAGCCGGACACAGAATGCATGGCCATGCCCTCAATAACCCGGAATATATTTGGGGCAATTGTCCCCATGTACATCCTAGAGAAGAATGGTAAGGTACGGAGGATCCATGCATAGTGGCTCATTCCAGACACCTCAGTAAAGACATCCAGGAAGAGGCCCCTATGGTCCACAACGGCTTGCAGGGAGATGGAGAACTAACCCTTTCTATTAAGATAGTCATCTTTGCTGTTAGGGGGACGGATTATGGGAATGGGGGGTCCCATCTATGGCCTCGATGCATGGAGAAAGTGTGTTGCAGCTAAGCTCTTGGTCGCTTTCTCAGGGTCAACCGGTAGGATCACACAGTTGATGAGTTCCTCCACCATGACCATGCACACGTCAGTAAGGATAGTGGCGATTGTGGGCGTTCTCATCCCGAATTGTTGTGTCACACTCTGGCAGGAATTGGGGCTCGCCAGCCTCCAAATGCCTATAGCCACATGCTTTCCCACTGGGATGGGGATCCCACGTTACTGGTTTATAAGGATATAAGGAGCTGCCTAACTGAGTTAGACCAATCGTCCATCTTAGCCCAGTATTGTCACAACCTGACACGGCAACAGGGTTTCAAATTCAGCTCTCCAGGATCCCCGGCAGAGGCCTCGCCCAGGCATGCTACCTGAGACCCTCCAGGATCCCTAACAGAGGCCTCACCCAGGTGTGCTACCAGAGATCCTGAATCGTAGCTGCTGGGGATTGAACCATGGGACCTTACACATGCAAAGCATGTGTGCTACCATCTGAGCCCCTAAAACCTAAAACCTTTGAGTTTTTTTCTCAGGGTGTGGCCTTAGGATACCAGCAAGGTGGGATAATAGACTTCAGGGCATCCTAAAGTGCTCCGTCCACTGCTCATCCTCCCCAGATGGCCAGGATGGTCTTCCACCAATACTCGCTCCTATACTGGAGCCACGCCCTGCTCTTGGTCAGGACGGTCTGGTGAATGCCATCGATGACGAGAGCCACCTTTGTGTTCTGGAATCTGGCTGCATGGGATGCCCCCCAACCCCCATGACATGCAGCCACATCTGGCATTGTGGAACCGCCCTATTTAAATCCCTCATCTCAACCATTCCCTGTGCCGTATGCAATTTGTGCTATGACCAAACAGCCTGCACTGTGTGTCCAGCATGGAGGACCAATGTTGAGCAACGTGCTGGAACCACCGTATGCATGGCCTCTGAAAATTGCGGATGCCTCTAAACACCACTTCAACAATTCTTGCTGGTCGCTGGAGTGCTGGACCCCTCCTATCTGCCATGACTGCTGTGCTTGGCCATCACGGGTGGGATTGAGCTCTCCCTCCGTGTGACTTTTTATTTAGTTAGTTCATTAAATTTATTAGTCGCCCCCTCATGCTTACGGCATCTCAGTGCGGCTTACAACATCATAAACCATAATAATAGTAAAATCAACAGCAATAAAAACAACCCACGACAATTTATGAAACATCACTAAAACCAACAGGGTTACTCTGTGTATCTGCTCTGTCCGCTTTCTCTCGTCCTAGCCTCGTTGTGATCCATGTGCAGCCTGGTAAGTATATTCCACACCTGGATTCTGTCCCTGTTAGGCCATGCCCCGAAACCACTTGGACTTGATCCAACGTGGGGCAGGTGCCGCGGAGATCATGCTTGGGTGGCCCTATTGCTCCATGGGGCTACCTATGGGTGCTCGAGGATGCTTTCATGGGGTGCTGGCAGACGAGTTCTGTGCATGTCCCCCGATCTACTCCCAAGTGCCATGTGTCCTCTTCCTTTTGCAGAAGCTATCATCCAGCTACTGCATTAGCTGGCCTAACTGGCAGAGGGCTTGCATGGGGCCACAGAGGGATTCCGAGGGGGGGTGCATAAGTGAGCGTGGTCAATCCAGGAGAGGGCCGGAGGGTTGGGGGTTAGGTGCTGCGACCTCCCTGGCCAGCGCCTGTTTGAATCCCTCCCCCTCCCCCTTCACCCGAGGAAGGTGGCCAGTGCATGGTTGCTCCATCCATTCTCCCCAAAAGCTTACTTGCCTTTTGTGGTTTTGGAGGCAGTGGGGCTGACCTTGCACACGCATGGAGAGAGAAGAGCCTGTGGGACTTTCTCTTCCCTGTCCATCAGCTGATTGGCTGTGGAGGGAGGGGCAGGGGGGAAGGAGTCGGGGGGGGGGGGGGGGGGCGGGACAGAGAAAGGTGCAAGGGCAGAGGTCCCAGGTGTCTTTGGGGAGTGGCGGTCAGGGACGGGAGCAAGGGAGGAGAGAGAGGAAGGGGGCAGGGCTCACACTCGGGAGAGCAGAGAAGGGAAGCAGGCTAGGGGCACAGGCACACAGGTATGTGAAGGGCGGGGGAAGAGGAGAGTGGTAGGGCAGACAAGTACTCACTGTCACGACACAGGGTATTCAATACAGGCGTGCGCAGTCAAGCTTCCAAGGACCAAGATAAGGACCAGCCTCTCTATCGGCTGCCGGCAGGGAACTGCTGCCCCGCCAGCCTCTTTATGCCGACAGGCATGGTGCAGCTACCTATGGCACAGGCGGGGCCCCACCCCCCGGCGGCACGCACCGCTCCGCCAAACACGTGCTGCGCCTCGGTGGGGCCAGCGCTCGGGACACAGCCAGAGGGGCCGCCACGGGCCGTCCCAGCCCTGGTGAGTCGGAGGGGCCCGCAGGGCATTGTTGTGGCAGCAGGACCGGGCCCACCCCGTTGTTGTTGCCCGTAGCCGGGGTCACACCCTGAGCGGGTCTCCCCCCCCCCCCCCCCCCGCCGCCTCCCGCTTTGCTGCCTCTGATCCCCCCGAGGCGTGACACAAGGAGCCCCAGGGGCTTTTGCCTATCAGCTATTAGGCTGGGAAGTAAGTCAACCTTTGAAATTTATAAGCACTGGTCACGTCTGTAAACTTCAAGGGATTAATTAGGGCTTCCCCTCTTTGTCTAGCTCCTGATGATCTCGCAGGGCCTCCCTAGCTTAACACCTGTTGTTTTATTAATGAAATCCCACGCCACTTACCAGAGACTTTAAGGGTGTGTTGCCTTTTGAGGGGAGATAATTCTAGCCGCTCCAGAGCAGTAGCTTCGTTTGGAGGGGGTGTACTCTTGTTAAAAGGTTCGATGGCTGTGTAGGCCATCTTGCCCCCTACGGCAAGAAGCCTGGTTTTTGTTTTGTTCGTTGGTACCTGGGCCCTCAATTTGTTGATTGGCCATAGGCCGAGAGCATAAATAAGGACCCCTCCTTTATGTTGCAGTGGGGGAAGTGTTAATTTTGGGTTGGTTGTCTATAGAGCCCGGTGGGCCCTGTGGCTGTAAGGGGATTTAGACCTGTTAGAAGGTATGAGTAATCGTGATCTATTTAAGCAGTTTTGTCTGTGTGGGATATTGTCCCTGCCCCCGGCCTATGATTGTTGATGAATTTCTCCTAAATACAAGGGAATGACTAAGCAGGGGACAAATGTTGGCTGCATAACCCCCGAGAAGGGTAAGCCAAAATTTGATTGTATTATGTTTGAATTTATTGTGACTGGGTTTTTTCTCAATTTTGTTGTCTGTGTGTTGTTGTGTTGTTTTATTGAACTTTGTTACGGCCTATGGCCAACGATAAACTATTTATAGTATAGTATAGATAAGCTAGGGAGGGCCAAGAGCCCCAGGGGCATTTGTCTATCAGCTGATAGACTGAGGGAGAAACCAGCCTTTGAGATTTACAAGCTCTGGACATGCATGTAAACTTCAAAGGGATTGCGGAGGTGCCGATGCTGGGCGTGTTTTGCCATTTCGAGAATGCTGTGAGATCTTGCAGTACTTGCAAGAACACTACAAGATTTCTCAGGGCTGGGAGAATCTCAGGGTGCTCTCTTGAGAAGCATTAGGCTTCTTATTTCAGCCCTACATACCGGCTCCCTGTTCCATTGCCGGACAGCTCTTAGGGTTAGGAAATGTTGCTTGATATCTAACTGAAACCTACTTTCCTGTCGTCTGAGCTCATTTCTGGTCCTGCCCAATGAAGAACAGTTTCTTCCCACCCTCTTGCTGGCAGCCTTTTAAATATCTGAAGACTTGCCTTCCCCCTTAACCTTTCTTTTGCTAAAGCTAAAGGAAAGTTCTTTCGCTGCAAGACTTGCTTTCCAGACGATTTTATCATTCTTGCTGCCCTCCTTTGAACCTTCTTCAGTTTCTCAATACACTTCTCAAAATGAGGCGTCCAAACCTGGACAGAGTAGTCGGTGAGGCCTGATCAGTGTTAAATCGAGTGGAATTACTCCCTTCGCTGACTTGGAGAGAGAGAGAGTACACCTGTTAATGTAGCTACATCGCATTCACACGTTCAGTTTGTGCTGCTACCAAGATAGGTATTTACCACTTTACTGTGGGATGGATGAAATGGGTGTACAAAGTATTTAAAATGGGAATATGAATGTTCCAAGTCAATGTTGAGATGAATTATTTAATAATTAGCTTGCAGATTCTCAAGTTAACCAGGGCACATTTTAAGATATTCATGGAATATTCCAAGAACTTTTCAGTACATGTTAAACTTCATATGGAAAAATGGGCATTAACCTATTTCTTCCAGGATATGCAGTCTTTTTATTTCCGCTTGTGAGAAGAATATGTAAAACAAACATGGGAAGGTCGTGAAATAAAGTGCTGGAGTATTGAGCTGTTTTTATTGTATATTTTCCAGACTGCAAATTTCATGCTAAGTGTCGCACAATTTTGACCAGTTTTTAAAAAACAAATGTCAGCTGTCACAGAATTCCTAAGATAATTTGCTTAAAAGCCTAGAATGTGGGACTCGGTTTTCAAATTGTATTTTCAGATCTCTCACTTACTTGCATGTGCAGCTGGGGTATCCTGGCATCACTTTTGTCCTACTTTCTTTGGAAAATGTGCAGCCTCAGATTTAATAGTACTACTCCTAACTTTATACCAATAGTAAGCAAAATATTTGGTAGTGTACTTGATTAATTGAAGTAAAATTATACAACTTCAAAACTTCAGCATTTTATTTCTTAATACCTATCATATTTTCTTTTCTTCAAGAAATTTGATGCTGAGCCATTGGAATTATTTGAGATACCTGTAAAAGAACTCACGTTTGATCAACTGCAGTTGTTAAAGGTAAGTTTATGGGTAGGCTGGTGTAATGTGCTACTGTACGATCTATGTTTCAGTGGGTATGGGTCTCTTTTACTACTGAGAGTTTCCCTGTGAGATTTTCGTTACGTATACAAATGATAGGGCTACGAACTTTATATAACCATGGGATAGGAGGTTGTGTCTTACTATGCACTGGCTTCTTCCATATCCTCTATATTAGGATACTCTAATTTCCCTAACAGCATCGTTTGTAGAGCGCCTGTTGACTTCCCCCAGATTCTAGATTTAAAACTGTTCTATCTCCTTTTTAATTTTTAGTGCCAGCAGTGCCCAGGTTCCATTTCCTTCCCCAAAACATTCCCCAGTTCCTAAAACCATCCTCCCAGCACCAGAGTTTCGCCTCTGGGCTCCTGCGCATGAAATTGGAAGCATTTCTGGAAATGCTACCCTGGTGCTTCTGGACTTGAGTCTCCTAACTAGAAACTGAAATCTGGCCTCCAGAACCTCCCTCCTACATCTTCCTATGTCATTGGTACCCGCATCCATGACAGCTGGCTCCACCCACAGCACTCTGAATTCTATCTGAAGGTCAGATGGATTCTTTAAGAGGGAATGGAGATCGAGGAGAATCAGAGCCTCAGATTTGATGCAATACATGGTGAAGGAAAAATATTTTTGAAATTAAGTCCACTTTGTATTTGCACAGTTTTGTCACTAATTTCATTGCAAGTCTCTTAATAGTACAGAGACTACTACTTACGTACTTAAGAACATAAGTGCCAGACTGGGTCAGACCAAGGGTCCATCTAGCCCAGCATCCTGTCTCCGACAGTGGCCAATCACGGTGGCTTGGGAGAAGCACCCCACAGGTCACAAAGGGGAAACAAAACCAAATAATTTACCCCAAAAACCAAAAAAATACAAAGATCCTGTCTGGCTAATAGCTGCTAATGGACCTATCTTCCAGAAACATGTCCAAACCTCTTTTAAACTCAGCTATAGTACTGGCCCTTACCACAGCCTCTGGCAGTAGACTCCACAACCCAATTATACGCTGAGTGAAAAAATATTTCCTTTTATTTCTTTTAAACTTGCCACCCATGAGTTTCATGGAGTGTCCCCTAGTTCTAGTACTAGCTGAGAGGGTAAATAACTGCTCCTTGTTTATTAGTTCCACCCCACTCGTGATTTTATAGACCTCTAGCCTATCTCCTCTCAGTCGTCTCTTCTCAAGCTGAAGAGCCCCAACCTACCAAGCCTCTCCTCATATGGGAGCCCTTCCATGCCCTTGATCATTTTTGTTGCCCTGCTCTGTACCTTTTCTAGTTCAGCTGTGTCGTTTTTTGAGATGGGGCGACCAGAACTGCACACAATATTCGAGGTGCGGTCACACCATTGATTTGTATAGAGGCATTATGACATCTTCGGTTTTATCCTCTATCCCCTTCTGAATAATTCCTAACATTCTGTTCACCTTTTTGACTGCTGCTGCGCACTGCACTGTGGATTTCAGTGTATTGTCCACAATCACCCCCAGATCCTTTTCCTCAGTGGTAACTCCTAGCTTAGTACCCACCATTGTGTACGCATAGTTTGGATTATTTTCCCTACGTTGTTCATCAATCATCATCATCTTTTGATCACTACCGTGAATAACTTGGTGTCGTCCGCAAATTTGATCACCTCACTCTTAACACCCTTTTCCAGATCATTAATGAATACATTAAACAGCACTGGTCCCAATACAGATCCCCGAGGCACACCACTTTCTACATCTCTCCATTGTGAAAACTGACCATTCAGTCCAACCCTTTGCTTCTTATTTTTTAACCAGTTTCTATCTTTCAACCAGTGCAGAACAGACAAATATAAATGATTTCAAAATATCTGAAAGTCACTTATAATGAGCAGATTAAGAATAAGAATAAAAAGAATACATTTAAGTGTCTGTATGCGAAGGCTAGAAGTCTAAAGGTAAGATGGGAAAACTGGAGTATGTGGCACTAAATGAAGATCTAGAATTTTAGAGTTGGAAGGCCCATCTGAGGTCATGTAGTCCCACTCCCTACTCAGCGCAGGAAATCCACAGCTACAGCATCCCCGACAAATGGCTGTCCGGCCTCTGTTTGAAACCTCCAGCGAAGGAGAGCCCGCCGCCCCCTAGGCAGTGTCTGTTCCACTGTGAAACAGCTCTTACCACTAGGAAGTTCTTCCTAATGTTTAGCTGAAATCTGCTTCCTTTAAATTTGAGCCCCTGCCGTCAGGAGCAACAGAGAACACGCCTGCTCCATCTTCTCTGTGACAGCCCTTCAGATATTTGAGACTGCTACCATGTCTCCCCTTAGTCTTCTCTTCTCCAGGCTAAACATATCCAGCTCCTTCAAACTTTCCTCGTAGGACTTGGTTTCCAGACCCCTGACCGTCTGAACCCGTTCCAACCTGTCAATGTCCTTCTTAAAATGTGGTTTCCAGAACTGGACACAGGACTCCAGAGGAGGTCTGACCAGCGCAGAATAGAGCGGAACTAGGCCTTCTCGTGACCTGGACACGATGCAGCCTAACATTGCATTAGCATGTTTAGCAGCTGCATCGCACTCCTGACTCCGATTCAGCTTGTGATCAATTTACAACCCTACGATCCTTTTCACGTGTACTGCTGGTATATTACTGTCCAATACGTTCTCTTTATTTCACTGTAACTTCCCTTATTGTCTTGCTTTTACTTTGTGAGGAAAGAAATCTGTATTCTTTCATTCTTCAAGTTGTACTTGATTTTACATTTTATGTTTTAAGTAAAAGTCTAGATAAGTCAGAAGCTCTTTTGAAGTGTTTCCCTTGAAAATGGGTACTGTACCTTGTTACCTCACCAAGCAAAAACTTCCAGGCTAATGACCACACTCTTAGGCATTTATTTCTCTGCCTAATTTTACACACCACCTCTCTAGGCAGATTGCACAAATTTCTTCCTAATGTTCAACCAAAATCTGCTTGCTTGTCATTTTGATCCCATTACTTCTAGGCTCAAACTTTGAAGTAATGCCATCAGGGGCATAGTTGGAAATAACTGGAGCACTGCATCTCCCAATGGAAGCCCAGAGGTATAAAATGGATGGGTCTCCAGACTAAAGTGATTTAGAAAAGACATACGTTTTTGGTTTTTGCCAAAGTAGAAAGCTATTTAGTTGTTCGTAAGAACATTTTAAAATTATGTTATTTTTATGTTGTTCTTCAGGTAGCTCATGTGACTGCCTTGAAATCTAAAGATAGCAATGGTATGTACCAATACCCCAAAACGTGAGAGACATTATATTTATAGGATGTATGTTATTTTTCTAACTAATTATTCCTGCACAGTGGAAATGTTGATATTAGACGTGTTAGGCAAAAAAAGGTTTTTTTCTAGGCAAACGGTTGTCAGTTTGTCCCTCCCCACAAGGTGAAAAGGCAGGATCTGAAATGATTGTCCGTTGTGTGAGGAGCATAACCCTACATGTTGTAAGATTGGAGTCTCTTCTCCAGGAGACCAAGCTCAACTCGACTTAGGCTACCTTTTTATTCTATTTTAATTTATTTATTATTTTAATTTAAATTCATTTCTCTTTTCCTTTTGGGCCTTTTTCAGGCATTCAAGGCCTACATCTCTCCTCCACTCATATTCTTGAGGGTGGGGGTTGGGGTTGAGGGCCCTTCCCTTGTGTTCCCCCCCCTCCTCCCACTTCACCAACAACAAACCCAGTCTGGGGAGGCAGGAAAGCTGGTGGCCCTTCCCCTGCTTCCAGCCATGGAGTCTGCAAAGTTGCAGCAGAAAGCCTTAGGAATGAGCTGCTGTTGCAGTCCCAGGCTTGACTGCCTGCTGTCTGACTGCAGCTACTGGAAGATAGCGGTCCTTACGTCCAGGCTCAGGGAGAGCAGCGCACAGAGACCCAACCGTAAGCAGGCATGGCCCATCCTCCCTCAGCTGCTGTATGAGCTTCAGCCTCTGCAGATGCATTCACTAAGGAAATCAGTGGCTGCCTGGCCATATCTGCTACCTGACCTTTCTCCTGGGATGTGCAGGACGGGAGCTCTTTTAGCCTGGGATGATACCCGCCTAGGCCAGTAGGAGGCAGACTGAGGTGAAGTTGTGACTGGCCGTGAGTAGAGGGGGTCCATCCCTCCCACTTGCCAGTGTTTTCTCTGCCTTTCAACAGTTAGGGGGTAGACTGGGGAGCTCCCTCTCTCGACTTTTAGAGCTCCCAGGTTTGATAGAGAGAGGTTATTTTATTTTGTTTTATTTTATGTGTCAGGGTGCCGAGGGCACGTCAGCTGCCCGCGCGGGGGATAATTTTGCCAATTTTTGGAGACCCTTTGGGCTCCTTCAGGTGCCTATTTTGCCCCCTCCCCCCTTTTGACACCTAGGCTCCCCTGGATCCGTCCCTTTGGGCGCGGAGTCCTGGGAAAGGCAGGCGCAGCAGGGTCCCTTCGGGCGCCTTGCTTGCTTTCATTGTCCCGCCTGCATCCTAGCCTGAACGCAGGCTCCCGATTCCGGGTTGTGCTGCCGCCCGGGGCAGGGAGGCTTGCTTTCAGCACCTCGAAAGTCAGGACGGTGTGGGTGCCTTTTTCGGAGCTCTGCTCCCTCGGCCCCAGTGCTCCCCCTCCCCCCCAGCTGCAGTTTGATCGCCTGAGTTCTTGGCGCTGATGGCGCCATTTTTCCCCGCTCACGCCTTCGCCATGGCTTGAGTTAGTTTATTTTTGGCGTGCCCAGCCATTTTGACTGCAGGTGTTCCCAGTCAGGCTGCTTTGGGGGGGGGGGGGTGTCGCAATAATAATAATTTTTTGTTTTATTTTGCTGGTTGTGCAGCCTTGTTTGCCCTTTCCCTCCGTTCACACAGGGAAGGGCTTTACTATCTCTGGCCAGCCTCTCCCTGACGGGCGGTCTGTCCTTGGCACTGGGCTTCTCCATTTGGCCCTTTTCTGTTAATCACTAACTTGGGGGGCCGCCTGAACTGCCGACGGAGTGAGTATTCCTCCTCGCTCTCTAGAGTGGCCCCAGTCACCCACAGCTCGGGTAGTGAGCCTGGCGCGGAGGCTTAAGGCCCCCTCCCCCCCCAGGCCCTTCCACTGAGGGGTTCAGTAGGGCAGGCCTCTTCCAGATTGAGCTATTACAGCTCAAGGCTTTGAATAAGATTGTGTCTGCCCTGGACTCTCTGCAGTACAGAGACCAGCCCAGGTCAAGGAAGAGACCCCGTTCCTCCCCTGTCACGGGTGGTAAGGGGCAATCCAAGCAAGTAGGCAAGGGCAAGCATCCGGCCTGCAAGCACATAAAGCCCGCAGAGTCCTCCTTGTTGGAGCAAATTGGTTCCTCCTCAGATGACAAGAACTCCCAATCCCCCGCTCTGCAGGGGGCTCCTATAATAGAACCTCTGCCTATTCAGGCTCCCTTGCGGGAGAGGTCGGCCCCCACAGATGGAGAACAGAACTCCTCTGGGGCCAAGTCTCTCTCAGAGCAGGGCGAAGTTTTAGACCAGGGGGATTATGACAACCCCGTGCCCCTCCCTGCTTCTCCTTCTACATGCAGTAGGCAAGACTGTGAGTTCCCGGGATGCCACAAGGCTAAGCTTTTCACCAGGATTCAGAGAGTCCTGGGCCTAGTCGCTAGATCTGCTAAGGGCAACCCTACAGACTCCTCTGATGAAGAGTCAGAGGAGGGAGTACATCCCCAAGCCCGCTACCAAGGATAGGGGGATCATAGCATAGCATAGCATTTTAATTTATATCCCACACTCTCTCAGAAAAGACTCGAGGCAGCGTACAGCACAATAAATACATCCCTGGGTTTGTTATCCCACGCAAGGGACCCAGCACAAAGCAATAATAACAATATACAAAATATCCGCTCAATACAAAATACAGCCCACCCCCCCCAACTGATGACCTCACTTCCACCAGTGCATCCACAATTCGGCAATCGGTCCCACCATTAAACCTTCTATCCCCTGCTGCCACCAGGGAATCCAACAGACTCCACCCCTCTCTCACCTGGGGGAGCCAGCCCCACCAGTCTCCTTATCAGTGAAATAACACCACCCCCTATACAAGACAAAACCCGCATAATCTCCCACCTCTGCCCCATGACCCAGCCAAAAAGCAGAGCCAACAACAGACCCCTTAGAACAAATACAAAATAAATCACAGTTCCCCACAGGGGTTACAATCACCAATTCCTACCCCACAGACTGGTTTTTAGCACAAGGCGACCCCCCACCCCCGACCTAATAACAGGACCTAAACCACGACTGGCCCCAAAGGGCCGCACCCTTTGGCAGCAGCCCTTCGGTTCGCGGCCGGTGGCTCCACGGCTTGTGACATAGCCGCAGGTGGTGTCTTTATACGCCCGCTGGTTGCTTATGGTAACAGTGGCGGGGAGGGGGGGAAACAGGTCTCAGTTCAGTCATCCCCCAAACTCACATACCCCCTCTGTCCCCAGATGGACGGCGGGGAGTCCCAATGACTGATAGCAACAGCGGCAGCAGGCAGGACACCCACAGGACTCCATGCACAAGCGGCAGATGGTCAGTAAAGCACTCAGAGGCAGCTGCAGGTGGTGTCTTTATACGCCCGCTGGCTGCTTCCGGTAACGGGGGGGCGGGGCTTCGAGAGGATTATCGCCAATGAGTGGGCCCAGCCTACTAAGGCTCTGAGATTAAACAAAACTCAACAGGCTCTCTATTCCTTCTACAAGAGCAAGGACCAATTCTTCGCCACGGCCTCTCTGGCACATAAGTCCGTCTTCCCTTCCGAAGGGGCGTGTACCCAAAGGACCCCACTGACAGAGGAGTTGAGTCAGCTTTCTGCCACGCCTTTGAGGCAGTGTCAGCCACGCTGCAGATGTCCCTGGCGTCATCCTACTGCGCCAAGGCCATCCTGAAGTGGTTCAAGCTCAGACAAAGCTCGGCTGTCTCCGACCAGATGACACGTAAGCTTTCAAGAAATATCACTCTGGCTACCTCCTTTATAACCACAGCCTCTACCGATGCGGTAGCCTGGGCCTTGCACGCTATGGCAGCTAACGTCTCCGCCAACCGTCGACTGTGGTTGAGATCTCAGAGAGCTGATAACCATGCTAAGAACCTCCTGGTGTCGGGTCCGTTCTTTGGTGCTAACCTTGACTGGGTGCTTAAGGACGCCAGTGATAAGGATAAGAAGCTATCGTTTCGTCAATTTACTAGCTCCAGCCGATCCCGAGACATTAACAGATCCTTTCCTTCTTCTTTTCTCAGAAGGAGCGACACAAACTGGAGCAGTTTTTTCTGGATCTCCCGGGGCAGGGGAGCCAGACGCCGGGGTCGTAGGGCCGGTAGGTTTTTCTCCAGCCACAGGGTGCCCAGGACCGTCTCTTCGTCCCATCAGCAAAAGCAGGATTCCTGACCGCCTTCTCGCCGAGCTACCGGCGTCTCTCGACCAGCTTCTAGTAGGAGCTCGTCTTTTAGAGTTTTCCCCTTCTTAGCACAACACCACCTCAGACTCTTGGGTGCTCGACACCGTGTCTCAGGGATACGCCATAGAGTTTTGGATATCCCTCAAGGCAGCTCTGTCAGGTTCCCCCCCATACGAGGCAGGCGGAAACAGGCCGCAATGGAAGCAGAGATCCGTCGTCTGGCAGACATTTGGGCCATTGAACCAGTCCCTCCTCCCCAGCGAGGCCAAGGACTATACTCGATCTTGTTCTTGGTCGCAAAGAAGTCCGGTCAGTGGCGGGCGGTGTTAGACCTCAAGGCTTTAAACAAATTTGTACACCTGAGGAGGTTCAAGATGGAGACCTTGATGTCCATCTCCAGGTTCATTCAGCAGGGGGAGTGGCTGGCATCGGTGGATCTGTGCGACACTTACTTGCACATCCCCATCAGACCACTTCATCGCAATTGACTTCCCTTTCAGTACGCCTCCCACCACTGGCAGTTCCGGGTGCTGCCCTTCGGACTTGCCACAACTCCCCGAACCTTCACAAAGATCCTGGTACCCTTGATCGCCAGCCTCGGGGTGCGGGGAGTCACGCTGCATCCCTATCTTGATGACATTCTGGTATGGGCCCCTACGCGAATCCTGGCGGTGACAATGGTGCAATCCACTCTACGGGCCCTCACACAGCACCGGCTCGTCATAAACGAGAAGAGCCTCTTTCTCCCTGCGCAGCGCATAGAGCACCTCAGGGTGATCATCAATACCAGGGCAGATCACATCTTCCTGACAGAGGCCCACCAGCGCAGAATCCACTCTCTGATAGAGCACACCTGCTCTCACCGCCAAGTGTCGCTCGCTCACCTGACATCAATGCAGGGGCTTCTTGTCTCCTACATACAGCACCTAGCATGGGCCTGGCATCATATCCGTCCTCTCCAGTCATTCCTCCGCCCTTACCAGCGCCAGATTATGGAGAAGGCCAGGATGTGGCTATCTCCCTCCCACCAGGTCCTCTGCTCCCTTCTCTGGTGGGTCTCCCTGCAGTGATTCGACGAGGGCGTCCCTCTGACTGACCCAGTTCAGGTGATCATCACATCCGACGCCAGTCTCTTGGGCTGGGGGGGGGCGCACATGGATGGCGATTACATCTAGGGCACTTGGCAACCGAGGGACCGCAATCATTCAATGAATTGGATAAAGCTCAGAGCTATTCATCTGGCACTTCTCCACTTTGCGCCCAGGATAAAAGGCTCTCGTCTCCTGGTAATGATGGACAACACAGCAGCGATGGCGTATGTGAGCAACCAAGGGGACTCTCGGGCCCTGGCCCTACACAGGGAGGCCTCCAGTCTTCTATCTTGGGTGGAAGCAAATCTCCTGTCCCTCTCGGCCAAGCACATCAAGGGAGAGGAGAACGTCACGGCAGATTGGCTCAGCCGCAGGCAGGTGGATCCCGGGGAGTGGTCCCTCTCTTCAACGGTGTTCCTCCGGGTATGCAGCCGATTTGGTCCCCCGATACTCTATCTCCTTGCATCGAATCGGAATGCCAAGTGCACAAGGTTCTTCACCCGATTCCGCTCCCCTCAACCTTCAAGGGCCTCAGGGACTTCTATATGCATTTCCTCCGTTCGCAATTCTCAGCAATGTAATCTCCAAGATCCGTCGGGAACAGACAACAGTAATTCTGGTAGCTCCCAGATGGCCACGGCGTCCCTGGTTCGCCGATCTCGTGAACCTGTCACGTCAGGATCGACTCGCCCTAGATCCGGATCTAGACCTGTTGTCTCAGGGTCCAATCACGTACAGCAATCTAGAGTTTCTCCAGCTGACGGTGTGGCTCTTGAGCGCAAGGCCCTGAGGAGTTTAGGGTACTCAGAAGCCATGCAGAACACGCTTCTTTCCTCCAGATGCCTTTACACAATTCGTCTCTACCAGTCCACTTGGAGGGTCTTTGTAGCTTGGTGTTCAGAGCATCAGGTTGAACCCAAGAAACCACAAATTACTGACATTTTACAGTTCCTTCAAATGGGTCTAGATAAGGGTCTCCGAGCTAGCACTCCCACCCGTCAGGTAGCAGCCCTCCACAAGACTCTAGCTACCATTAGAGGTAGAGGTATCTTAGGCCACCCCCGTGTTAGGCAATTTCTGCGAGGAACTAGGGCTCTGGCTCCCCCCTGTGGTTCACCGTTTCCCTTCCTGGCGGCTCAATCTAGTGTTAAATGTTCTCACTGAGCCGCCCTTCGAACCCTTGGGCTCCGTTTCTCTCTGTTTCCTTACTGTTAAGGTGATGTTTTTAATTGCAATGACCTCTGCTAGAAGGGTGTCCTTGCTAGGGGCTCTGACAATAGACCCTTCGCTCTGTATCTTTAAGCCCAACTTGGTTGGGTTGCGCCTAGACCCGGCTTTCGTGCCTAAGGTGAATTCCTTGTTCCACAGGCAGAGGAGATTATCCTCCCGTCCTTCTGTCCCAACCCCGTTCATAGATTGGAAAGGCAGTAGCACTCTTTAGACCTTCGAAGGGCCCTAAAAACTTATATTCAGAGGACTGCCCCCTTTCGGAAGTCTTCAGTCCTCTTGCTGGAATTCACCATTCGGAAAAGGGGCAATAAGGCCTCTTGTCCAGCAATCAGAGGTTGGATCGCGGTGTGCATTTCGGAGGCGTATAAGGCCTCCGGGGTCATTCTGCCTCTAGGTATCTTCCCCCACTCTACCCGTGGGGCAGCTGCTTCTGCGGCCTTCCCCGGTAGGGCTCCCTATTTAGAAATTTGTAGGGCAGCGACTTGCACGAATCCCCATTCCTTCACTCGCCATTATAGGGTGGACTTGATGGACTTGGCTGATGCGGCCTTTGGCTGATGCGGCCTTTGGCCGCTGGGTTCTTCAGTCCGTTCTCCAGTAAGCTTGATCCCGTTTCCCTCCCTACTCTATACTGCTCTGGTAAGTCCCAGGCTAAAAGATCTCCCGTTCTGCACATCCCAGGAGAAAAGACAATTGGTTTACTTACCAGTGAATTGCCCTTCTGGGTAATGTGCAGGACAGGAGCTCGGCCCTCCTGCTACGCAGGGACCAAGGGGTCTGCGAGTACTGATTGGGACTTTGGGGGTTCAACCATCAGTGTAGGGCTTGGGCGTCTTCTCCCTCCTGTCGGCATTCCAGTCGGTTACTCAGTGGTGGTTTTTTATTCATAAAGGTATTCTAGTTTTGTGTAGGCATTTACAGTGTTTTGTCGGCTTTGAGAAAAACTGGCAAGTGGGAGAGATGGACCCTCTCTACTCATGGCCAGTCACAACTTTACTTCAGTCTGCCTCCTACTGGCCTAGGTGGGGATCATCCCAGGCTAAAAGAGCTCCCATCCTGCACATTACCCAGAAGGACAGTTCACCGGTAAGTAAACCAATTGCCCTTTCTGCTAGAAAATGTAGGCAGAGAGGGAACTATTCCAAAAGATTCTCCAGGGACACGGGGAATCCCTAGAGCGGCTTGGGGTTAATTAACAAAGGCAGGATCTGATAAAGTAGAGGAACCCTGTTGGTCAGAAATTTTCTAGGTGACTTTTGAGGAGATGCTGGGCAAGGTCTTAGAGCTCTTGATAAGCTTGGCCAGAATCCTAAACATTGTGTTCTATTGCCTTGACACTATCCAACGGACATGCTTTCACCTTCAACCAAGGTGAATTGGTTCCTTTGCCAGTTCCAGGCAGAAATCACCAGCTGGTCTTGCATGTAGGTAATTATTCTGCAGTTCATAAAGGACTATCGGCCTTGTTAGTTTCAACCAGGACAATTCTTCAAGGGTATAACCACAAGAGACCCAAAGAGAGTGGTTCTGACAACAGATGCAAACAACGTCAATGGGGTATCTCCTGCCTTCAGAGAGTAGCTCTGGGAGAGCGCCCAGCTGCAGTGAGCTTCTGCTCACTATCCTATCATTTAGCTAGAGCTCAGGGCAATTTGTTTGGGTCTGCTCCATTTCTCATCCAACCTCAAAGATGGACTTCCTGGTGAACAGGCAAGGCAATACAATGACAGTGGCAACCATCAAGAGGACACCAGGTCTTTGCAGGAGAAAGTACACAGACTGCTAGCTTAGGCAGCGTTCAGTCATATTGCTGGAGTGAACAATGTGCAAGTAGACCGGTTGAGTTGCTGGAAAATGGATGGTACTTCCTCAGCCCTTCCAGTTAATCACCAGGGGCGCTGGGGAATCCCCAGTCATGGACCTTTTTGTGATGAGCATCAACAACAAAAATAAAAAGATGCATGGCAAGAAAAGACCCCGAGGCAGAAAGAGTAAATCCATCGTGACCATTGTCGTTTGTACATCTTCCCTCCTTTCCTCTGATCTTTTCTGCCTTACAGAAGATCAGGAAGAAGCCCCACGTGGTATTAGTGGCACTTCACTGATCACGAAGGCCTTGGTCCTTGGACCCAATGCACCTGCTCTTTTTCAGGCAGGGGAGACCACCTGTTGCAGTGTCCAGTTTTCTAATCAGATCCTCTAGGACACCATCTCTTAGCCTGGCTTCTGAAAGGTCTCAAACATGCTAGGATACTTGGGACAGGATCCTAGACACACTGTCTTCAAGGAAGGCATCTACCAACAGGGCACAACATGGGTGAAGTTTGTTGTCTGGTGTCAAGATAGTTGGAGAGATTCTGTAGTTCTTGCAAGGATGTCAAGATAAGGGTCTGACCTGATACCATTAAGGTATCAGTCCTTTGGAGTGTCATGTGTTGTAAGGGACAGAACTCAATTGCATCACATCCACATATCATGAGGAGTCAGTTTGTTAGTAATTGTTTTTCTGAGATTGAACATAGTTTGTTGCCCTCCCCCAAACCATTTTAACCAATATAGCCGACCTCGCTCTACTTCGTACCATTGAATATCATTTTTCTCATTGCCATGCCTTGGCATGTGGAGTCTTGGAGTTGGTGGTACTATCTTCAAATCCAGATCTGGTTGCGATGCAGACTGATAAGGCCTTTGACCTTCTGCAGGCATCAGGAAATGAATGGCCCTGCTCTCCTTTTACCCCAGTCCTCAACATCCCAGAGAAGAAGAAAGGCACAAAGTGAGGTAATTTACTTAGAAGAATCAGTCCTAAAGAAACCCAGTCTCTTTCTTAGTACGTTATGGGATTTGGCACAGAGGTAGGAAGGTGCTGAAGAGTATCCTTGCAAGGTGGTTGATAGCATCTAAAGTAGAGGCTCGTAAGTTCGTAATCTTTTTGACTGTTCTCACAAGGGGAGCAGACACTAATTAGCATTACTAGCTAGGGGACCTATAGGAAAAAATTGTAGGGTAGCTACATGTCCTTCAGTCTGTACTTCTGTCTGTCACAGAGTGGAGATTAACATCCTTTGAGGAGGTCTTTGGCTGCAAGGTGCTCCAAGGGTCCTCCAGCTGCCTGAGAGGGGCAGGGCAATATGGTGACTGTCTTGGAATCCACTGTCACGAAGTGAGGCACTGCTTGAAAGAGTCCACTTTGAGAGGTGGTTTTGCCTGTGAGTTTCCTTTCTTCACACTCTCAAGATGGGTAATCTGTCTTGCCCCTCCTTAGATTCCACTCATTTATTTTGGACCAGGGAATTTTTGCTGGGTATGTGTTCTGGGTTAGGATCCTCATTCTTTCCCCTATCCTTCCTTATTGTCCATTCTTGCTCTCTGATTGTTCGTGTGTTTAGAGTTTTGAAATTTGGCCTTGACAACCTTGTACTGAGCCCAAATGGAGGAGGTAGGCCCCTGCCACAGGCAGAGACGGTCTGCCATTTCCGATCCTGTTTTCTGCTCCATGGAAAGGGACATGACCTTGAAACAGTTTTGATGTTTGAATTTCTTCCCTGTCCTCTCGCCAGGTGAACTGTCTGGCTGTTGGGCCAACACGATTTCTCTTTCGGACTTGATTTGATGTCCAAACTTTTTTATCAGTATCTTAGAGAAAGTGTAAATCGGGATGGAATTTCCAGATGTGCTGGAAATTTATCAAGTTAGTACATGCTTATAGCTGACAGGTGATCAGTAATATTTTCATATACAAATTAGCACCGAAGTCCTTCTCACTTAGATTCAGTTGTTACACACTATCTATTTCCAAGCTCCTTACAGCCCTCCGTGACACCTGTCAAGATTAAACAGTGTTGCAGATTATTCTGTTGCAGAATTTTACTGTAATGTTCACTATAGTGTCAAAAACTATAAAATGGCAATTAGGCCTGATGATACTCTTACATATGTGGTCTTTTGCTGCTGCTTTGAAACTTTTGTTGCACTGCAAATTAAACTTTGAAGCTGGAAATTCTGTTTTCTGATGGCACCAGTGTTCAGTAATAGTAAATTGGCAGCTGTATTCACTTTCCAAGACTTGTTCACAGCATAGTATCAGCTAGCATTCTGTAGAATGCAGAGTCTCTCACAGCAGAAGCAGAATTAGTGGGCCCCAGAATTTAGGAGGTTCCCGTCTGTGGTATAAAGGGCTGTAAAAATACACAAATAATTGACTGGCCAGGTATGAAAGACGCTGGGGGTGTTTCTTTTCAACAGAAAGCAGGAGTACCACCCAATCCCCTCTTTATTGCATGTCCCAGCCAGAGGTGTGTAATGTAGGCAGAACTCCTTTCCCCATTGATATAATGGTAAATTGTATAGTGCCTTAGCCCTGTGGAGAGGAGAGACTTTCCTTCCCCCTTGAAGTCAAGCCCCCAGCTCCCATCTACAAAACCAGTGATGAGAGACACTCAGTCTCCCAGTCCACACAGCTTGACTCGCTCAGTCTCTCTTCCACGCCTTAAACAGCTACAAACTCTGCCTCGTTCACTCAGTCTCACACCACGCACAATTCCTCTCTCCTTTGACACACCACATTCAGTCATTCAGCAGCATGGAAATAAAATAACAGCCGTGGCAGAACTGCTGCTGGTGGTGGTATTTATATCAGGTGAGTCTGTAGAAAAACACCCTCTTTCCTCCTCCCCTCATTCTTCCAGACATGATGATGCTTGGCTGCAGAGATGGAGATTGAATTGCCAAGGCAAAAGTGATAGGCTCTTTCATCTCCTCTCAACTTCCGCTTGGCCTGTCTCCCCTGCCTCAGGGAGAAGGGCGTTGTGCTAATCCTGAAGAGAGCAAACATCCCTCACTCCAGCATCTATTTTGCCCTCTCTTCCTCCAAATAAGAATTATAAATTCCATTCACCTGCTTCAAACGTGTACTCGCCAGAGGCAAGGAGCTGAGTGCGTCTTTATAGCCCTGTTTGTGTACCTCTGGCTTTAGAGACAGCTACGTATAGTGTGTGTGCATGTTCATAGCTGGTAACTTAGTGCTTTTAATTTTTCAACAGAAACATTGCATACTATTTTAAAATCCATTAGTGCCAAATCCAGTTGGATTCTTGGCTGCACTGCTAGCTAGTTGTACAAGGAAACTACTGAAATTTAAAAGTTGTTCAAGTGCTCAGAGACTGTTAGAACAGAGAGACTAGCTCAGAAAAAGTCTAAACTACAGCTGCTAGAATATATTCAAGATTTTGTTTTATGTTCCATGCTTCTGTTTTTAAAAATCTTAATACAAAATGATAATAGTACTATCCAACAATATTTTATACATAAGGTGCTTTTTGTGTATTGTCTTGTATAATTTACTGACTAACTAACCAAAATTTAGCTACTGGATTCTACTGTATCAGACTTGGGTTGGGGGCATGTAGAATTTTATTAAATCTAAATTATTTTTATGATTTTACTCTAGCATCTCTTAAAGAGGAAGACAGCTCTTTTTCTGAGAACCAACCCTTTCCCTCTCTACAGATGGTAAGAAGAGAAAAAGAGAGTAGCGCAACAATGTTAGACAAACTGAAGTTGTTGTTTACATTTTCAGGATAATTTGGGTGGTATAGTGCAGTTTTCTGTTGCTGCTGCAAGCACTTACCGTTTCTGTCTAGGGCGGATTCAGACGTGTCTTTAAATCGCACAGAATCCTCGGCGGCAAAGTGCGATTTAAAAAACCCCGCACTTCCGGGCTGGTGTGAATGCGCTGAGCGCGCACATTCCCACTTAGCCCGAATGTTTGGAGCGCTGATTGAAAAGTTGCTCCGAGCAGCTTTTCAAACCTTCGGGCTAGGTGCAAATGTGCGCGCTCAGCGCATTCACACCAGCCCGGAAGTGCGGGGTTTTTTAAATCGCACTTTGCCGCCGAGGATTCTGTGCGATTTAAAGACACGTCTGAATCCGCCCTNACCAGCAGCATTTCTTTAGAGCCAATCAGGTATGGGGGCAAATAAAACTAAAGGAAAAAAATCAGGATTGGTCGCTAGTTTGGATTTCTCAGTTTTAGATGGTCAACTTGATATAACTAGGGTCTGTATTTGTATTTTTGATACTTTGTCCACAATTTCATCTAAAAGGCCTTGGAGGGGTGCAGATACAAAAAGCTCTTGAAAATCAAAATGTCAAATTTGACACAGCAGAATGAAGGCACCCAGAATTAGTAGGAACTTGGTAAATTTTGTGTGTAATGCATTGCAATAATTGAATGTTTTAACACAGCCAGCCACTGGGCAGCACGTACGCTTCCCGGATGTTCTACTAACTTACCCTTTCATGTTGGCAGTTTCTTGAACTATGTGACAGTCTGGGGAAAGACTAAACTATTTTCTTTACCTTTTTTCGGTTGTTGCTAATTCCTGAAATTACTTGCTATGGCGGTTTTTAGACAAGACGCAAACACGGAGGCCCATCCAGATGCTTGTCTGAAGCTGGTGGGAGGGGGGGGGGGCGCTCCCATGACCCACACATGGAGCATCAGGGAAAAACCCAAGCTGCTTTGTGCAGGGGCAGGAGCGCATACTGATCCCATCCACCCACCCACTCCCCGTCCGTGCGTGGGCGCAGCTCACACAAACCTGCCTCCAGCCGTGCCCATGGGGTAAAGGGCTCCAGCTTACGGTGGAACAACTTGACACTTTGCAACATGTCGACCAATTTGTCTGAAACAAATGCAAGGGCATTGTACCCCCCCAAACTGCTATCATGCTGTGACCCCAAACCCCAGCACAAGGCGAAGATGTGTCTCTGAGCTGTGGCAGCTGCCATGTAGCTGGCTCCTGCCGCTCTCGGATGGGCTCACACAGTTCTCTGGCTGTGCTTCAGCTTTAGAAACTTCCCAGGTGTTGTCACAGCATCCTGACACCCCTGGGGCACAGAATGGATTAGGGAACTAGGGTGGGTGTCTTGTAGCTGTGCGTGCACCAGCTGTGCTTGGGTGCACTCGACTCCAATACAGGCAGCCTTAAATATTTCCCATCTAATTCTGGTAAAATGCAAGTACAAAGAACTTAAATGTAGAATTCATACAGATCCTGCTGTGTTGTGAGATGCTATTCTCACAAATTCAAAATGAAGCAGTTATGTCCTCACTGGGTGAAAACAGACATGCACGTAACTCTGCTTTAACATTGCTTATGCATATTGTAGGGCTGCATTGGTGCCCTATGGAGCTCTGAACCATGCATAAGAAACGTTAAAGTGGAGTTAACATGAATGTCAGACTTGCTGGGCTATTGGCTGAAGGGTTTGTGGAGAATCTTGCTAAAGAATTTTATGTCTGCTTTGCTGTTGGGTATAATTTTAGCATTTATTGTTTATCTGTTCACTGGCCATTGGGTAACTAAGTGCCTTAAGGGCTGCTTTTTTCCAGATACTGGAATGTCTTCCTCAAGATGTTGGGTTTAACATTGAAATAAAATGGATCTGCCAACAAAGAGTAAGTAACTGTATATGTTCCTTATTTTGGTACCATGCATGCATACCTTTTAACATGCATTTTGATGAGAATTTTTAAAGGACACAGACCTTAATATTTAACTAAAATACAGTATATGATTATTTGTATTATTTATATAGCGACAGCAATGTACCTGGCACTGTACAATCCACAGTCAGAGACAGGCTTACAATCTGAGAGGCACGGAAGGGAGATACGAGGGAGAGGTAAACATGAGGAAAGACAAGAGAACGTTCATGAGGTTGAGAAGATGCAGGCTCACCTGCTTCACTTAGTTACAGGGTATTAGGTTCTGAGTGAAGGGGAAAGAATGGAGTATCACTCATGACAAGCTAGGGAAGGCCTGACGAAAGAGGTGGGTTTTTCAGGAGTGATTTGAAAGTTGAGAGGGAGGGAGTGGAGCGAATGTATCCAGGGAGGGAGAGTTCCAGGCCTGGGGACAGCAAGGGAGAAGGGGCAAAAACGTTGAGAGGAGCAAGGGGTTCGCGAGCAGGTGAGGGTGGGGGCAGAGGAAGAGTGGCACTCCCAGGCAGGAGTGTGGCGGGATACAAGAGCGGAGAGATATGGGGGAGCAAGGCCATGAAGAGCCTTGAAGGGGAAGCCCAGGAGCTTGTGCTGAACACATTCCCATAGAGGGACCCAGTGCAGGGCGGAGAGGAGGGGCTGTACCTGGTCAAAGCGTCGGTCAAGGTGGATGATTTTAGCTGCGGAGCGTTGAATGGAGCTGAGGGAGGCCAGATCAGAGCAAGGGAGGCCAGTAAAGAGGAAGCTGCAGCAGTCAAGGTGAGAGATGACTAGAGCATGGACTAGAGTTTTTGCAGCAGCAACAGTCAGGCAAGGCCGATTTTAGCAATATTGTACAGAGCAAAGCGACAGGATTTAGCAACCACCTGCATCTGAAGCTTAAAGGAGAGGGAGGAGTCGAAGGTGAATCCCCCCCGGGCCTGAGGGACAGGCTGGATGGTGACTCCCTCAATGGAAATTGAGAGGGAAGTAGAAGGGGAGCATTTCGGGGGAAAGATGAGGAGTTTTACTAGCTTTAGTCACAACTTAAGGCACCAGTCCTGCAAACATACGTTTTTAACCCCCTGCAAAAAGCATTTGTGGGATTGAGACCACAGTTGAGATTGATTTGCTGATGTTTTGCACAATCCACGCCTTAAAATATAACGGATTGTTGTTTGTTGCATCATGCATAAATGGATATATTGGGTCTTTTCACTGCTTTTTTTAAAAGAAGTAGTTAATTATAAAGCTGCAATCGGTTTTTAAAACTTCATGAATTGTTGATGTGCTTGGGAATAGTTTTTATTTAATCAAGAAAGTTTATTAAGTTATGCCATTGATTCAAAATGTTTAAAAATTAAATATTTTGTGTGATTATCCACATGACTTTCATCTGTGTTGTGTATAAGTCAGGAATTCAAAACAGGAGTTGTGCCCCCCTGTGTTCCACCACAATCCTTAAGGTCAGCAACAACAACCTCCTGCTAGTTCCGTCATTCGTACGGCTGAGGAAGGCCTGACACACTCCTCAGGAGACAACACCTCATTTTGCATGAGGAACTTGCTCCTGGAATTGGAGGGGTCCTCATTAAGGTTATGGGTATGGAGCTGGAACCTCCGCTTTGGAGACTGATACAGGCAACTAGGTTTGGTAAATCGTATAGGGAATAAGCTCATCTGGGGAGGGAGGAGGCTGTCCCTGGTCCCTCAACACAAGTGTCCAAACCCCACTTCACACCATCTCAGCCCTGCAACTCAAAATGCTGTTTGCACACCTAAATGAGTTCTGCATAACCAATTTTTATTCTGTCCTCAGTAGATCATGCATGTCTACTTGGGAAAATCCATGTAGAAAGCGCTCCCCCTTGTGGTGCACTTTGGCCTTGCCTCCCTTGTTCTCCTACATTGAGTTCTCTCACTTCTTCAGGGACTCTTTCCCTCCCCGGGTAAAGGACAATAACCTGTTAGAAGCATAAAAGCTCCCAAAAGAAGGCCCTAAGAGAGAAGCCAGTCTCATCATCCACCTTTTACTGTCTTGTAAAGATGTGACACGTTAGCCTTGTTGTCAAAGCAAAAAACCTAGAACTAGAAAAGGTGCAGAGAAGGGCATCAAAAATCATCAAATCTATGAAACGGCTTCTGTACAAGGAGAGACTGAATAGGTTAGGACTCGTCAGCCTAGAGAAGAGATGCCTGGGAGAGGATAGGATAGCTTACGAAGTCATGAGTGGTGGAGGCCTAAATAGAGAGCTGTTACTTATATGACAACTAGCGAACACTCTGTGAAACGAACTGTCAACAAGCAGACGTGCTCTGTCACTAAGTGGGCATTCTTGTTGCTAGAGGATGTTGTGAAGGCCAAAAGCATAACGGGGTGTTAAAAGGACAGAGGCTATGTCGATAAATGAAGGAGAGTCAAATTGGTTGCGGGATGTTAACCTCTGACTGTCAAGGGCTGCAAGTAACGTAGCCCACCATGATGACCCGTTATGTTCTTCTCCGATCCAAAGTGACTCTAGGTGGCCTGGATGGACCATTGATCTGATCCAATATGGCATTTCTTATGTCACAAGGAAATGGCCACCATTCAGAATCTCCAGCCCAAATCAGGGAAATAATTGAGAGTTTTCCTGCTTTTTTTTTTCTTTTCTTAAAAAAACAAATCTTAAAATTTGATCGTGTAAGAGAGACTTAATTTATTGGAGCCCCCTGTGTCAGCCTCTGTTTTTCCCATCCCTGAATAAACCCAGTCTTCACTGATTCTGTTACTACTGCTGACCTTGCCAATGGTATTTGATTAGCATCAGGAGGCGATCCATTTATCCGGATTATTGTTTACTGCACTACTGTTTGCCCATATTTTAATTCTACACTCAAAAAACGTTCGGTTTAAAAGAGAACTTAAGGCCCTAGGAATTTCCAATGCTTTTTGGAGCATGATTGAATGTGTAAGTTAAGGCTCCTGCCTTAACTTTCATGCCATGTAAGCAGTAAAGATGTTGTATGATCTCTCAGATTGTGTTCCTTTACAACTCAGGTTCCATGCACCCACACTTTGCCTTGGTCTTGCAGCCCCAATCCTCTTGCTCTTCAGGTTGGGGGCAACACTGAATCTGAGGACAGGGCTATAGAAATGTTTAATAAGAATTTAAAGTTGGGTACGTATTGAAATTAATAAAATGGAATGCCCATTAGAAAGAATGGAGGCTCCAGCAATGCAAATTTGAAAATGAATTCAATTGTCATTCGCAGATCCCATTAAGTGGCTGTGAAAGAATACAACAGAGCTGCATCTTTGGGAGTTGGGGGGGAAGCGGGTGTGGAATAATGAGAAAGGCACCAGGGAGTGGGCGTGAAATGGGTAGAATGACAAGGAGGAACAGGGATGGGTTACAGCAACAAGGAACTGTGGAATGACATGAGGAATTCCATGGTTCTGAGTGATGGGAGATGGGGAAGAGGGGGAGTTATTTAGTACTGCCGATGTACGTTCTCTATAACCTCCCCTACAAACACAGGGAAGGTCCCACCAGCCACCAACTCCTCCCCTGCTGCCACCAGGGAAGACCTGACCACCTCCACCCCCCTCTCACCAGGGGGAGGTGGCCCCACCAAACGTACATCGGCAGTACTAAATAACTCCCCCTCTTCCCCATCTCCCATCACTCAGAACCATGGAATTCCTCATGTCATTCCACAGTTCGTTGTTGCTGTACCCCATCCCTGTTCCTCCTTGTCATTCTACCCATTTCACGCAGGCTAAGTGTAAGAGAATGTGACTGTGGAGGGATATTGTTTTTGCTCTTTTTCCTTATTCTGTAAATTGTATATTATGTTAGTTGATGTGACAGTTGTTTTTGGGGTCCCTGCGTGGATAGCCCATGACATATGTATCGGTATATTTTGTAAGCCGCCTCGAGTCCTACGGGAGAGAGGCGGGGTATAAATTAAATTTGAATTGAATTGAATTGAAAAAATAACTGATTCAGAAGAGTGATAGACTACCATGGGGAGAACTCAAAGCATTTCACCCAGTTCCCATAGCTGCCTCCCTTTCGTTCCACTCCCTATAGCCTCTCTCTCTTATTCCACCTCATTTCCAGTTTCTTTTTTGTCATTTTACACACACACACACACACACACCCCTTACTCCTGTTTCCTATCGGAAATACAGCTCATTGTAGTTTCCAGAACTCCGGGGAGTGGGGACTAGTGGATTATAGGGGGGTGGGGGAGGTTGGTCTTCTCCCTGTATATACACCTCTCTGCCCTGTCCCTTCCCCCCCCCCCCATCCTTGCCTGTTCCCCAGCCTCGTCTATGCAGACACATCACCCATTTGTCGGCATTGTCCTCCCTAGACACTCCCCCAACACCTGGCTTCGCCCTTCCGATGAAAACCGTTCTCCCACTCCCCCACTTCTGTCTGCATGTACACATCCCACATACATCCCGCCAAATACAGCCTCCCAGCATTCAGCTGTCCCATTCTCCCAAACCCAAATGAAAGGATATAGGGGCAGTAAGCTTACCCCTCACCCCTTCTTGCCCCCAGCTTCAGTGTTGCCCCCAACCAGCAGAGGAAGAGGATTGGGGCTGAAAGCTGTACAACATCTTAACTTTTATGTTAGGTAAGCAATAGAGGCGGGAGCCTTAAGTTACAATTTACATGCTTTTGGGAGCTTGTTTAAATTTGTAAGGACCTTAAATTCTTTTTCAAAGTGAAGGTTTTTTTAGTATAGAATTTCCTCATTTTTTGACAATCTGAGTATTAAATTTCTCCCTATTGCTTCCTACTCCTCACTCCTACTAACGGGTGTGTTCTGTCTTGGCCAGTACGAAGGCAGACTGAAAATCTGAATTTCAGGTGCGGAAGGGAGGCTGGTGCAGGGGCTGGTCGGTCAGGCCTCCCTCCGTCTGGAAGTGGAGTCCTCTAGTGTTCACTGTGACATGTTTGTGGACTATTTTGTGGATAAAATCACTCGTATTCACCACGACTTCGCTGTCGCACTTTACTACACTAGGGAATCCAGAGGTTATGGAATTCCTGCCTTGTCCTATTTTGTGGGATCAATTTCAGTGGGTGACACCTGCCAATGCGGTTGATGTTCTGGAGGCGGTCAGGGCCACCTCTTGTAAACTAGACCCATGTCCGTCATGGCTAGTGAAGGCCTACCAGGAGACGTTGGGGCTCTTGCTTGCTGGGGTGGTCAGTGCCTCCTTTTAGGAGGGCAGAGTCCCAGGCTGTCTTAAAAAGGCGGTGGTGCAGCCTCTGCTCAAGAAACCATCGCTTGATGTTGACTTCCTTGCCAGATATCGGCCTGTCTCTAACCTTCCCTTTTTAGGGAAGGTTATTGAGCAGGTGGCTTGGCAGCTGCAGGAGCACTTGGACCATGTCAGTTTCCTTGATCCTTCACAGTCTGGTTTTTGTCCGCGTTATGGCACTGATACTGCGCTTATGGCATTGGTTGATGACCTTTGCCGTGAATTGGATCATGGTCGTTCGACCTTGCTGATTCTATTAGATCTGTCAGCTACATTTAATACCGTTGACCATGAGATGCTGGTGACGTGCCTGCAGGACCGTGCAGGGTTGGGTAGGATGGTTCTTGAATGGTTCCGCTCCTTTGTGGCCGGAAGAACTCAGTGAGTGGTGCTTGGGGATTATTTTTCATTATACAGAGACCTCTCGTGTGGATTCTCCCAGGTTTCTGTTTTGTCCCCTTGTATTCAACGTATATATGAGCCGCTTGGCGAGGTGATCTGGGGGGGTTGGCATGCAGTGTCATTAGTACGTTGATGACACTCAGCTTTACCTCTCTTTTTCATCAGACTCCGGTCCGGCAGTCTCGGTGCTTACTCAGTGTTTGGTGGCTGTGGGGGACTGGATGAGGGCTAACCGACTGAGACTGAAACCTGTCAAGACAGAGGGGATGCTAGTGGGTAAAGTGGTGGGGATGGCATCTCCCATCATTGATGGGGTTTGCCCTCCACTGGTCTCTCAGGTGTGAAGTCTCGGGGTGCTCCTCGACTTGCAGCTCTGCTTGGAACTCCAGGTGGAGGCTGTGGCGAGGAGTGCTTTCCGCCAGTTGTATCTAGTGCGACGGCTTTAGACGTATGTCTTGGACTCCGACCTGGCCATTGTCATACATGCTTTTATCATCTCTAATTTGGACTATTGTGATGCGCTTTTCATGGGGCTACCCATGATGACAGTCCGGAGGCTGCAGCTGGTGCAGAATGCGGCAGCCTGTCTCCTGGTGGGACTGGGCTGCCGGAAGCATATTGCACCAGTTCTCCAATCTCTGCACTGGCTGCCTATAATCTTCCAGGCCTGATTCAAGGTGTCGGTGCTTGCCTATAAAGCCTTAAACGGTCTAGGCCCGACTTATCTGCGGGACCGACTCAGCCCCCGGGTTCTGGATCGGCCCCTGCGGTTGTCCAGGGGTGCCCTCTTCGAGGTCCCCCGAGTCTTCTTGGGGGCCACAATGGAGAGGGCATTCTCGGTGGCCGCACCAAGGCTGGGGAACTCCCTCCGGACCTTCCCTCTTTTCGACAGAGTTGCAAAACCTGGCTGTTCAGCTGTTTGGTGAGGGTGGGGGGAGGGTTTTTAATCCTCCTGCTAGGAGTTGTTTTATTTGTTTTAATGGTGGTGGTTGTTGTAAGCCGCCCCACGCTGCTGTGTCAGGAGGGGCGAGGTATTAAGTCTTTTATAAATAAAATAAATATTTCTAAATGCTTAACTTTTTAAAACCACCTTCCCTTTCCTAGTAATTACTCTCCCCTTCCACACCGCTGCTGCATCCCCTACCCTGTTTGAAAATGCTAATGACTATTGATGTGTTTTCTTCCCGTAACATTGGCTGTTTTGCACAGGCTACATTTACATTTGCTAATAGTTTATATTTTTATTTCCAGCACCCTTCCTAGTATTGTTTCTGTGCACGTGTGTTTGCACCTGATTTGCATTGCTCGGTCTCTAGTTGTGACTCATTTCCAGCCTATGGAAGGGCCTTGTGTGGCCTGAGCTTGCATACCCTTACCCACAGAAGTTGGTCCAATAAAAGATACCATTTGGACAGTCTCCATTTACCAGTAGTTAATATTCTTAAAGATAGGCTGGATAGTGACACTGTCAATGGAGACTGAGTGAGAGAATGGTTTAGAGGGAGGATGAGTTCAGTCTTGGAAATGTTAAGCTTGAGCTGATGGTGATACATCTAATTGAAGTTGTTGGAGAGAGAGAGAATGATACGAGGCAGGAGGGAGGGGGAGAGGGTAAGGGTGGAAAGATAGCTGGACATCATCAGCATACAAATGGCATTGGAAGTCAAGAGATTTGATGAGTTTGAAGGACAGTGTAAAGGGATAAGAGAAGGGGGGCCAAGATAGAGCCCTGGGAACTCCAAGGTGGGAAGGCAGGTGAAGGAGATGCCAGAAGAGAGTCGTTGAAGAGATGGCTAGAGAGGTAAGAAGGGAGCCAGTTGATTACTGAGCCATGGAAACCCAGGGAGTGAAGAGTTGAAAAGGGGATGATTAACGCTATCAAGGCAGCAGAGAGGTCAAGCAAGACACACATGGAAAAGGGGCCCTTAGATTGGCTGCAGGGAGATTGAGTGCATGACTCCCTTGGCCAACCCTTGTTCCCCATTGTTGTAAAAGCCAGTTTTCAGAGGTGTCGGGAACAGAGGAGAAGTTGGGGCTTGCAACTACTTAGACTTGAGACATCACTGCACATGCACGTTCCCCAAGAGAAGCAGCTGTTCAAGATTCTCAGCTTGTAGCTTGTTCACATCAAAGGTGGGAGTTGTGTGAACATCTCAGTTAGGTATATCTAAGTAACACCCTTTTTACTCTCTTCCAGGGTGGCCAGCTTGGACCCATGGGTTTAGCTCTTTTCACGGAGCAGAAGGCAGGATCGCTAACGCTAATTGACAGCCCCTGCTTGTGGTGAACCCATACCAAGAGCCCAGTTCAGTCCTGCCTTTGAGGAGTCAGGGTGCAGGATCTTTCGAGTTCTTGTTGGTTTCTTTTGAGTTATCCCTCTAAGACTGACATCTGGGCTTGCTCCTCTCCCCCTCACCTCAGGGAGTTTGTGGTTTGAAAAATAGTGACAGGGGTCATTGGGGTGTCTTCTTCTCCCCCTTCTTGACAACCCTGTGCGGATGGGAGTCACTCCTTCTTGTCTGCCCAGTGTGTGTAAGAGGGAGTTGAGCAGCAGCTCCTCGGTGTGAGGGAGCTGAACCAGTGGGTACACAGAAAAGCTATTGTTGACCCCTGCTCATGCTCCCCGTAATGGAGGTGATGGGCAGCAGTAAGCCCAGGCGCTGTGATGCTGAAGCACGCTCGGGCTAAGTGAAACATTTCCCACGTGCTGCTGTGGGCTGGAGAGGGAATGCTCCTAGCCCCCAACGCCCAGATAAGTGTGAGTGGGGCCGACTCCAAGGATAGAAGTGATGAGCTCCCGTTGGGTCAGGCTCTTTCCCGCGGAGACACAGAGCCTGAGGTACCTCTCTGTGAGATACCAGGCCAAATTCCTGTCAGAAGGAAGGAGTCTGAGGAAGCCTACACCTTTAATTATGAGGCCAAATCAAAGGGAAAGAGCTGAATGGTGGAGCCTTTAAAGTTCCCAGTCTTATTTCGTAGGAGGACAGACCTAATAAAAGAGAGGGTTTGAGATGCTCCTGAAATGGGGTGTGGTCTTGCCTTGCAATGGACCTCAAATCATGCTGTAATGACACTCCGAGAGAGCCCGTTTGTGTCCTTCTCTAGAGCTACCTTTTCTTTTTATTCATTATTTGGATAGCACTTGCAATGCACTGGCTGGTGGTGTTGCTCCCATCTCCCTCAGGCTGGCTGTGGGTTGGGGGTTTCAGTGGTGGTAGGGCGTGTCTGTGGGGGTTTCCAAACAATAAAAGCTCTTGCCTAGGCTCTCCATTGCTGGAGGTTGGAGGTTGTAGCAGCGGTTTGGACTAGATGGCCCTCAAGATACCTTCCAACTCTGATTATAAGAACTCAAAAACAGAAACAAAAAGAAAGAATTCACTTCAGAGATTCTCCCCCTCTTGTTCCTCCCTTTTTCTTTTCTTTTCAAGTTTCAGTGCTCCAGTGCAGGGCCAGAGAGCCTGCTCCCTTGGCCTCGGGAAGAGAGCAGGGGGAGCTGGTGGCTAGCACTTCCCTCTTCCCACCAGGGAGCCACGGAAACAGCAGCATGGTTGGGACACGGGCGTAGGCCAAAGAGGAAAGACATCAGCTGCTCCCAGCTCCCTTACAGCTCCGATGCTCAGAGCAGCTACTCCCATCCCCTGCCTGCTCAGAATTATATAGCACTAGCAATGTGCCTGGCACTTTACAGTCAACAATATTAGATAGGTCCCTGCTCCAACAGGCTTATAATGTAAGAGAGAAGGGAGGGAAGATGAAGGGGAGGCAAACTGGGAGAGAGAGGAATACATCCATCCAAGAAGTTGTGAAGTTGCAGGTGCACACAATTAGTTTAGTTACAGGGAAAGACGGAGAAGCTAAGAAAATCGGAGAGGAGACTAAGGGAATGAGGAGCTAGGAACACCGATGAAAGGTAGGTTTTCAGGAGGGGTTTTAAGATGGGGAGGGAGGGAGGAAGCAGAATGAATGTATTCAGGGAGAGAGTTCCAGGCATGAGGGCCAGCAAGGGAGAAGGGGCAGATACGTTTGAGGAGCGAGGGTGGTAGCAGAGGAGGATGGAGCTCCCAGTCAGGAGTCTGGTGGGAAACAAGTGCAGAAAGATAGGAGGGGGCAAGACCAGGACAGGTCTTGAACGTAAGAAGCAGGAGCTTGTGTTGAATGCGTTCAGGTAGAAAGGAGAGAGGAGAGGCTGAACATGATCAACGTGACCAGCGAGGTGGAAGACCCTGGCAGTGGAGGAGGTTGCAATTGTTAAAATGAGATTACTAAAGCATGGCAACAATAAGGAAGGGCGAATTGAGACGACAGGACTTGGCAACAGATTGGATCTGAGGTTTAAAGGAGATGGAGGAGTTAAAGATGAACCCCAGGCTATTTGCCTGGGGGATTGTCTGGATTGATGGAAATGGAGAAGGAGACAGAAGAAGGTTTGGGGTGGAAAGATGAGTTCAGTCTTGGCCGTATTAAGTTTGAGTTGGTGGCAAGACGTCCAAGCAGGAATATCGGAGAAACCATTTTGATGCGAGCCTGGATGATGGAGAAAGAGAGAGATGGGGTGGATAGTGTATATCTAGCCTGCCAGATTGCCTTTGATGGAGCAGAATCAGAGGAATGTGCATGCAACCATCTCCTGTCCAGTCCACTGTCAACAGTGAATTGAGCTTCCTGATATCCTCTCTGTCATTTCTAAACTTGGGGGTCCATCAGGATTCAAACCTGGATAGGGTATTTCTATCCTTGGAGCCAAGGCAAGTTGTCAGAGATCTTGTCATGGGGATGGGGACTAAGGTGGAATCAAATGAGACAATAGCCTGCTGGAATCTAGGTTTGGTCTATGCAGCTCTTGATCACATTTAACACGTCCAGCCAAATGTGATAGGGAGCTGCATGGTTTATGTGCCCGTGGTTTATGTGCTTCCGGCAGTTCCACCAGTGGTGCTAGCCATCTCCCTTCGTGCGGCCGCCTCTCAGCTGGGAGACTGTGGGGAGGAAGATCTTTAGCTTGCCTCTCGGTTGAGATGCAGCTATGGGGGATGGAGATTGCTACTGCTGAGGGGCGGTTGGTGGGTTTTGAGTTTGGAGGGGCAGTAAGGCCTGTGAGCCGGTGGGCGGAGCCAGGGGGATGGGAGGCAAGTGGCATGGCATAACCCAGCAGCAAGGAGTTCCCAGGGTTAACGTCGGATGGAAGAAAACAGTCTACATGCACATCAAGCTTAAAATAAATAATGTATAAACCCCAAAAACAGGGAAACACAGAAAACACTGGCAAAACACAGCAGCGAAGAGTTCCCAGGGTTAACATCGGACGGAAGAAAACACAGTCTACATGCACATCAAGCTTAAAAGAAATAATGTATAAACTAAAAAGCACAAAATTTCCAGCATTGTGAAGACACCTAACTTCCTAAGATCAACAGCCTAGGGGGAGGAGGATGCAGGGTAGGAAACAGCCTGGGGGGGGTGCGAGGTGGGTGGGAATTTAAATTGGCCGCGTATCCTGCCCTCCTCTGCGGAGGCAGGACTCGCAGGCAATTTAAAATAAAATAAAATTTAAAAACACACAAGGTTCCCTGACTCTGCCTTGCCGCTCCCCCCCCCCTCCCGCCAGTGTGAGTTGCAGATTGTGGGGGAGCGGCAAGAAAGTGGCTGGCCTGGCCTGGCGGCGGGCAGTTGACAGCGCGCCGCCGGCAGTCCTGTCTTTCAGCATGAGGCAGGGACAAGTGCGCATGCGCGCCGCTCCCTGCCTCAGGCGCCCGGCCCAAGACATCTCGCCAGGGCGCTTTCAACAAGCGCCCTGGTGAGAGCTTTCCTTGCATCCATTGAGCGCAATGGAAGCCCTAGCTTCTCCCTCCACAGCATGTCCTATACGTGCTGTGTGGACAGAGGAGCTCAGCTGAGCTGAGCGTTCAGCCGCCCAAATCGCGTTTTCCATTGGAAAACACGGTTGGGCTTAGCTTTTTTTAACCCTTCTGGGACCCACTCCTCAGGAGTGGATCCCGGAAGTTCAAGTAAGTGAACTTGTTGCATAGGGAATTAGCTCTCTTTGGATCGGGGGACCCACACACCCTGGTTTGCACATATGAGAGATTCACATAGAAGGGATCTTAAATCATAGTTATAGATTTATTTAGTTGTTCACACATTTATAAAGCCCAGTCTGTAATGATCCAGCAGCAGTTACCTAGCTATACAATATCCCACACCCAAAGTCAGTCTTACATGTCTTGAAAGCTCAAAACGGTGGATGTCATCTGTTAGGAGCAGGAGATAGGGTTGTAGGACCCCCTATGGAGGGGTCCCGGAAAGGGTCAACAGCCCACGAACACCAAGTTAGATGCCAAGCGCTGAGACAACGTTCTGGTCTCTGCTTCAGTCTTTTATAGTGTTTTGGGGAGAAGATGTTCTTCAGTATGCATATTCCAGGGTGCTTGATTGTGCAATGTGCTTGCTGGTATTCATCTTACAGAGTCTGGCTGTCATCTCCCTTTCCCATCCATCTGGAGCCTGGGTGCTAATGGTCACATTCCCAGTTTGTTTGTTAGTCAGGGTGGGCACTTGATAACAGGACATCTTTTTCCCTCCCTTCAGGCAGGGAGTAGATATGCCTTTATCATCTGTGCTGGTGCAAAAAGGGTGATGGCCGCTTGAATGGCTTCTGCTTGTCAGTTGGCAACTCCCTGAGCAGAAACATCTCCTCCTTCCCCTCCAGGCGTGAAGGAGATATTCTTCAGGGGTGTTCAAGCACCCTCTCATCAAGCCCCTTTGTTTTAGTCTTTGTCAGTGCTTTGTTCCAGGCTGGGTGCGGTTGGTCAGCAATATGATGTAAATCACTGGTCTTGCAAGACATGATGATGTGGTTGGGAGTTTGTGAAAGTCATGTGAGATTATTTCCCACACATAGCCTACCTGGCTATTTCTAGAGATCCTGCCTACTGGATCAGTACAGATAATTCAGAGCTTTGGTACAATAGTTACATGCATTTTCAAATATGGTCATTGGTTCCAGCATATTAATTCTCATAGTATATTACATACAATCAAATCGCAACAAACTGACAGCGCCGCAGCAGCCTCCGCTGTGAGAAGCAGTGGCGGCGGTGCGTTTTTTTGTTGTTTTTTTTAAACAAACAGGCTGGCGGCGCTGGTGGGCCCTCGGCGCTTGGGGGGTCAGCGCCCCAAATGCCCTGGGGGGCTAGCAGCCCCTGCTACTGCTTCCACCTCTCTGCTGGTCAGGTGCACTAGGCAGAACTCTATGGGCTGACGAGGATGTGGCCCATGATGTCCCTGGACTCCGCCATGAGTGGTGGCTCTATGGTGACCATGTGGAGGCCACATGGTGAATGCCTAAGAGATGGGAACGCATCTCCCGTATGATTCCACCCATAGTTCTCACACTGGATGCCAACTGCTTCAGTTGGGGAGCCTACTAGCCACAAATGGTGATGATCATCCAAGAAAGTAGAACACCTGACCAACTGGACAGAGCTGTATGCAATTCACTGGGCACTTATTTATTTTGTGGAGATACTTACAGGAAGGGATATCTTGGTACTGTCAGTACTATGGCCATAGGCCCATGTTTACTACATCAAAAAAATCCCAAATTCTGCAGCCTGGGAAGCCAAATTATGTAAATTAATTGTGAGTATAAAATTTTGCATATTTATGCCATGCTTGTTAATACAAATTTATTTCCCTGGATGTAGTCTCCCAGCAATAAACACACTCCCTTTGCCCCAACCCTATACTACCTCAGCCATACACAGTGCCTGGTTTTGCAGATTAGGTGTATGCGGACTTTTTTCTAAGTTACACTGCCCCCTCCACACCAGACATGCCTCCCCATATCCCACCCCCATTCATAGACTGTCGTGTCCCCACATGCCCTAATAACACACACCCATTCACACACAAATGGAGGCTTCTCCTACTCCTCCTCTCCTGCACAGAGAAACCAAACTGGATGCAGTTTCTCCTCAGCAATGGGGGTGCAGGGCATTGTTTCCAAGCAGAACGTGGAGCCTTTTCCTCCGCAGCAGCAACAACAAAGGAGTTTTTAAAAAGCAATCTCATCACAGCAGAGCTCAGCTGCCACCCAATCACACAGGTCCCTGGCCATAGGCTACATAAACACCAGAGTTCATCCTTTTCTCTGGTGCAGAGAGAGGTGTGTGTTGGAAACTCGGCCGTTTTCACGGAGTTGGACTCCTGGCATTTATTTGGTTTAAGGATCAAGGTGTAGTTCTAGCTAGTGCCATCTGTTGCAAGGGACAAAAGTTTTTAGTCTCGCACCCTGGTATCCAGATGCCCCTTGGGGCGAACACCCTGCTGAGTCCTCTGGTCAAGCATCATTTCTTGCCATGGTCCGGGGGGGAGGGGAAGCAATTGGACTGAGGAACCGTGTCTTCACCCGTTTGAAGACCTTGTTCCTCACGACCGTTTCTTCTGCCAGCAGCAGATTTTCAGCTGGATGCTCGGTCTTCCCACCCCACCCCCTACTGATCTCTTCATTCTGGAGGTCAATTCTGCTTTTCTCATTCTTTCCTCCTTCTGCCCAAACCCTCAACACTCAAGGAGAGGAGTGAGTGACATAACCCTATAACCCCTATATCTATGTAGGCAGAAAAAAATAGGCCCCTTCTCAAATCCAGGTTGTTTCCTCTTACCGTGTCACCTTTCGCCCTATTAAGAGGGGGAAGAAAGTTTTCCATGGGCATTTTGATGAGATGGCTGCGGTCTACTGGACCCTGAGGTCTACTTGGCTTCTAACCTTCAACGTGTGGCTCGTAGAACATTGCATTCAGTAAGATAGGAGGCTGTTTTTGCAACCCTCCAAGGTACAGCTCTGTGGATGTCTGTTTCTGGACATTTTCTTGCCACGATAGAGCACATTTGGTGGCCTCCTTTGGGCACGGGGTGCTTCATATGGTTTTGCAGCTGTTTTGAGGGTTCAGCTTATAAGTAAGAGCAGTTTTTCTGTGCCCAACTGGAATCTATCCTTCCATGGGCAGGCACTGCTTAGGGGACTTCCCATACGTCCAGAACGGCCACTCGAGGGGGTGGGGGTGGAGATGGAAAAATTCCATACTATTGAATTTTCTTTCTGATATCTTCCATGATGCCCATTCTGCCCCTGCTAGATTCCAAGGCATCTTATTCTGAAGAGCTTTTTCTGAATGCTAGGTTCCCTTGAGGAGAGGTTGGCATTGCATTCCTTTCCTTCTCTCAGTTTTCTACTCAGACATGTTACCGTTCTACATGTTTTATATGATCTCTTCGAATTTATGACTTAACAGCTTTGGCAGCCTCTCATTAGGATCTTGGTATAGGTTCACCCCATCCCATGGGCAGGGGCTGACAATCCACTTTAGTGATCCGGCCATACCTGAGAGTCCAGAATGGCCACCCGGGGAGATATCGGAATGAAAATTCACAGGTAAGGAATGTTCCCTTCTCCTGTTCGGTGGTGTTGACTGGATTCTCTAGAACCTGTAATTGCTAAAGAAATGCAACTGTGTGCATCAGAACAGTTTTGCTAGCAGACCACCTGTGTTATAAATAAGGGTTAGCTGTGCCGCAGCAGAATAAATTGCATTAAGTGGACTTGGATTTCATGCGACTTAAAGAATTTTCTGTTTCTGAAGGATGGAATATGGGATGGCAACCTGTCGGTCTACTTTGACATGAACCTTTTCCTAGACATAATTCTAAAAACTACTCTAATAAACTCTGGAAGAAGACGAATTATATTTTCCTCATTTGATGCAGACATTTGTACAATGTAAGTAGTAATTCACATTTATGCAATTACTTTGATTGTTTTAATTCAGTTGTTTCACTTTAGACATCAGTGTGTCGTGAGAAACATTAAATGGTTAATGTTTTATTCCCTGATGTTTTAAAGACAAATGCATACAGGAAATTTGTTTCATTTTTATTTGGGGGTAGGGGTCACGTGAATAAAGGTCCTGTTATTTTAGTAACAGTCAATAATCTTTTACAACTTGATGTATTTCTCTTTAACGTGGCACAGTAGTTGCCTCAATAATTTGTTTTCCTTGAAACAGCAGAAAGAGGGGAGAGGTTCATATTTATTCCAAGATGGGGTTTTTTCTGTAATTTTTATTCCCTGACAACACAAACTATTATATATGGAAATAGGGGGCAAGAGGTATTTAGCTTTCATGAAACTATTGAAGTATATGTAAGTTTCTTATCAAAATGGCAGAAGGGACATTATATAAAGCAAGGCTAAACTGCAGCATTCTTACATGCGTAATGTCTATACTGTCAATGATAACATTTGTCTATGTAATTTATATAATATAGACAAATATATTTGAACCAATCCCCCTGTGGGATTGGAACCTATGCCTACTTGGCCTCAAGGCAAAAGAGAGACCACTAAATCAACAGGAGTAGCTCCCTGAAGGGTAAAACATAATCAAGGGGAGAAACTCTACAGGGTAGATACAAAAAACCCAATAAAATCATACAAAAGATTATTCAAGTTCAAATTTATATAATAATGCAAAAAGTTCAAGGTACAAATTGGAATCCTTTACAATAATATATTGCTTTATGCAATTACATGAAAATAACATGACGTACATTTATAAACCATCCAGTGAGATCCAACAAATGAATGACCTGCATGTAAAATGTAACTAAAACAGTCTCCAAATAAACTTCTTATAATTCTCATTGGAGTTGGACTCTGTTTGTCGAAGGCCCTTTTCAGACGAGTCACCGGGGTGGGGGGATGGGTGTGCGCCTGAGGTGGGTATGCTGCCGTTCCCACGAGCGCGCACTCATCTCCACCCATGGAGCAACCAGCATTGGAGCCCGTTGCCCCGTGCACGGGAGCATGCATACACCCCCGCCCATCTGCCGCTATGGCATTCCCACAGGCATGCAACAAAACTGCGTGGAGATGGGTGGGGGTGTCCCATGTGAAAAGGGCCAAAATCACACAAACAAGAATAATTAGCCTCGGCATTGATTCAAATACCAAACCTTATGTAATTGTAGAAAATACTCGACTTCCATTCCAGATTGAATACAGGCACTATGTCAAAATATCTGCATTATTATTATTATTACTATTATTAAACATTTATAAAGCGCCAGTTGCAACCTGGCGCTGTACAGAACATACAATCAGATGCGGTCCCTACCTGTGGCTTACAATCTAAAAGACAAGGAGGGGGAGACAAGGAGAGGGGACAGCGGGAGAGACATGGGAGAAGACAAACAAACATTCAGGCGGATGCGAAGTCTCAGGTGCGTGTACTTGGCTTGGTTACAAGGTGGTCGGTAGCAGCAGTCAGCAGAGGAGGGCTGACAGTAAGAGCAAGGGGAAAGACTAGAGGGCATTGGGAAAGGCAGCATGGAAAAGGTGGGTCTTGAGGAGGGATTTGAAGGAGCGGAGGGAGGAGGCGAGGCGGACGTCGGCAGGGAGGGAGTTCCAGGCATGCGGGGCAGCGAGGGAGAAGGGACGAAGGCGGTTGGGCGAGCAGGAGAAGCGAGGGAGAGCGAGGGAGGGGACAGCGGAAGAGCGGAGAGCGCGCGCAGGAGCGCGTAGGGCGATTAGGTCCGAGAGGTAAGGGGGAGCTTGGTCATGGAGCGATTTGAACGTGAAAACCAGGAGTTTGAACAGGATACGTTCAGGAAGGGGGAGCCAGTGAAGGGAGAGGAGGAGAGGCGTCACATGGTCGAAGCGACGGGCAGAGTGAATGACCTTGGCGGCAGAGTTTTGGATCGCCACAAGGGGGGACAGGTGGGAGCGAGGGAGGCCAGCAAGGAGGAGGTTGCAGTAGTCGAGGCGAGAGATAACCATGGCATGAACAAGGATTTTGGCCGAGGAGACAGATAGAAAGGGGCGAATGCGGGCAATGTTGAGGAGAGCGAATCGGCAGGATTTGGCCACAGAGTCAATGTAAGGTTTAAAGGAGAGGTGCGTGTCAAAAATGAAGCCCAAGCTGCGGGCACGGAGAACAGGACGGATGGTGACCCCATCAATGCAGATGGTCAGGTCAGAGGGAGAGGAGGGGGATGGAGGAAAAATGAGGAGTTCAGTCTTGGCCATGTTCAGTTTGAGTTGGCGTCGGGACATCCAGGCGGAGATATCAGAGAGGCAGTCGACGAGGCGTGAGCGGATAGAGGAGGAGAGAGAGGGGGTAGAGAGATAGAGTTGGGTGTCATCAGCATAGAGATGGTATTGGAATCCGTGGGAGGCAATAATTTCGCCAAGGGACAGGGTGTAGATAGAGAAGAGGAGAGGGCCAAGGACAGAACCTTGGGGAACCCCAACCGAGAGGGGAAGGGAGGGGGAGGTCGACTCGGGGAGGGAGACATTAAAGGAGCGGTCAGAGAGGTAGGAGGAGAACCAGTCAAAGACAGAGCCACGGAAGCCCAAAGAGTAAAGCGAGTCCAAGAGGAGCGAGTGGTCGACAGTGTCAAAGGCAGCAGAGAGGTCAAGGAGGACAAGAACGGAGTAGTGGCGCTTCGATTTAGCGACAAGTAGATCATTGGTGATCTTGGCCAGGGCAGTTTCAGTAGAGTGGAGGGGGCGGAAGCCGGACTGGAGAGGGTCCAGGGAGGAGTTGGCCGAGAGGAGGTTCAGGCAGCGGGAGTAGACGACACGTTCCAGGAGCTTCGAAGCAAAGGGAAGGAGGGAGACTGGCCGGTAACTAGAGGGATCGAAAGGGTCCAGGGTAGGCTTTTTGAGGATGGGGGAGACAGTGGCATGTTTGAAGGCAGAGGGGAAGGAGCCTGTGGAGAGGGAGAGATTGATGACATGCAGAAGGGGGGGAGCGACAGTGGGAGCAATAGAGGTCAGGAGGCGGGAGGGGATCGGATCAAGGGGGCAGGTGGAGGGGTTCGATGAAGAGAGAAGAGCGGAGACATGAATCCCTTAGGCGTCCACCTTCTAGCCAATTTTGGATGATTTGTGGTGGTCTAAATCACGTAAACAAAAGTAGCCGAGTTGCAAATCACAGCCGTGTCTAAGATAAAAGAGGATCGGGTAGACATTTCAGTGTGACAATAAAGAATGCTTGCCATTCTTAAAATGGATAAGAATAAAAATAATTTAAAGCTGAATATAATTAGTGACAGGACATACCGTCCATTTACTCTTTGTCCAAGGCAACTTTTCATCTTACAATATATTGCACGGAATACAGTAATATAATTCCTTCCGTACTCTCATTATTGAGATATTGTGCACACCCAGCCCTCTTATACGAATGATGTGAGTCTACTCATTAAATAAACAAAGTAACCAAAAATACTCTCTCATGTTTGTTAGTATCTCAGACCTGAGATTACAGTCTCACAAATGGGAATGAATATCCCTTCTATAGCTGGTAAAGGGGGATAGAATGAGCCTCTTTTCACTGGAGCTCCCAAAGATTTCAAATGCAGGGTAAAATTTCATCGAGCTCAAACCATATGATGATGATGATGATCATTGATATAGCACCAGCAATGGACCTGGCATTTCACAAAGAATAAGATAGACAGGTACTAGATATGAGGTACTCACCCAGACACCGGTGATGACCTGTTGAAACGGCTTACATTTAAAGGTACAGACACTATGCATAGTTATAAAGACTCTAACTTGGAATAACAAGGAAACGGATGTTATAAAATACAATAATAAACTGAGAAATACTGTAGAAATACTGTCATGTCCAGTTTATCATTGTCCCCCAGGAAATAAAGTCCCCAAGTATAAATCCAGTATGTTTCATGTCTGGATAATAACAAGGTAACATCTTGCCCTTTATAAGGGTGAATCCTAATCTGTTCTAATGCAAAAACGGTAAAATCTGTTGAAGAATGATGTTTTCCCAAAAACTGTCAAGTTAATGGTGCTTCCATAGAATGACATTTAATTTTGCTCTTACATTCTGAAATCCTAACTTAAGTGCCCATGTGGTTTGTCTTATGTACACGAGCCCACAAGGACATATAATAATAATAATAATAATAATAATAATAATAATAATAATAATAACATCAGATGAATTGCAGTTGGTAAAATGTAAGTAGGGTACTCTTATATTTTAGACACGGCTGTGATTTGCAACGTGGCATTGGGATAACAACCTTTGTTTACGTGATTTAGATCACCACAAATCTTGATAGCATCCAAATTGGCTACAACGTGGAAGCCTCAGGGATTCATCTCATGCAGATATTTTACACAGTGCCTGTATTCAATTTGAAATGTAAGTAGAGTATTTTCTACAATTCTATAAGCTTTGATGTTTGAATCGATGATGAGGCTAATTATTCTTGTTTGGAGTTGTAATCTATGGGCAATGGTCACAACTCTTGGTCTAAATCCACAATGAGAATTAGAGACTGAGTCACATTTCATTCATTTGTTGGATAAATGCTTGTCATGCTATTATTGTATAAAGCAATACATTATTGTAAAGGATTCCAATTTGTACCTTGAGCTTTTTGCATTATTATGTAAAATTGAATTTGTATACATTTTTGTGTGATTTTTATTGGGTTTTTGTATCTGTCCTGTAGAGTTTCTCCCCTTGATTATGTTTTATCCTTCTCGGTGGTACTCCTGTTGATTTAGTGGCCTGCCTCTTGCTTTGGGGCCAAGTAGGCCTAGGTTCAAATCCCACAGGGGGATTGGTTCAAATATATTTTTCTGTATTATTGTATAAATTACATAGAACATTTTTGTTATACTTTAGCTATCTTAGCCTGTCCTGTACTTTTACACTAGTGTTACATTGTTTTTATTTGGGGCCTTCTCCCCTGTTTTGTGGTGTTGTGAACTACTGTTGCATATACAAAGTATTGAGTCAAATTCAATAAACAAAAATTAAGCCCACATCATGTGACTGAACCACTGAAGATGTATTTTGTGGCCATATTCATATTTGCATCATGTTGTGTAATAGATCATTACAATAAATTACTTTTCTTTAATTAAGATCTAGGAAAGAAGTGGGGAATCTTTTTCCTCCCAGGAGTCACTTTAAAAAGTAGTCCAAGCTCCCAGGGTTGCTTAGAAGTTAGAGGCAGAGATACTTAAGGGTGCTCTCAGGAAGAGGAGGGTTTGGATCATGGATCTGTCCTTTACCTTTGTGTGCATGCTCTCATCTCTGCTCCCGTAACCGGAGCTCAGTTTTTCAGTGCTTGGGGATAGGAAATGGATCTAGGGACAGATCCACCAGGAAAGCGCCACAGAAAAACTAGCTGTCGCTCCCAGGCGTAAGCTTCCCCACCTTGATCATCCCTAAGAAAATAGGTAGAAGGGGGGAAATCAGAAGTGTGAAAGCTATTTCTCTCCTCTTACTACACTGCATTAACTCTTCAACCACAACACCATTTATTCGTATTTTACATTTATTGCAAGTTCAGTATTGTTTGGACATTGTAACTGTGCCTTTCTCCCCGGGGGTCCTCCTGGACGGCCGGCCTTAACAGTAGGGTAGATCCCGCCACTGTCCAGTAGGAGGCAGACATAACGATTTTCACCTGGAAACTCAGAGATCTTCCTTGCTCCAGTTGTTTGTCTGCCTCAGAACCGGTAGGAAGCAGGCGAGCTGCCTCCTGAAAGAACTTGGCAGCTAGAAAAGAAAAAGACAAGAAAAGGACTGTTAAAGGAGCTCTAGGTGCCAGGGGTGGAGAAATTCCCCCCCTGTTCACCCTACCCCTTCCCCGTGAGGGGGTAGTGAGCCCACACCGGGACCCTTCCCTTTCCTGCGGGCAGGGGGGTCCCGAGGGGCACATCCGACCTGGAGGGGGTGCGACCCAGATCGGGATCTCCCGACCCGCTGGCCCCCATGAGCAGATAGCCCTCGCCGCGCAGGCAGCCCAGCTAGGCTGAGGCTGAACGGCGCAATCTCTCCCAGGTAGGGAATGAGCGCGGGGGGGAAGGGCCGACACCGGGGGTCTCAGGGATGTTATCCCTTCTTCGCTCCTCCTCTCCCCTCCCCCGGGGGAACGTCTGCTCGCCGGCTTTAGAGGATAGAGCCGGCAGAAATTGCTGAGCGCCACCGCCGCCGAGCAGGGAGCTTTCTTTGCGGCGCGGGGCAGAGGGGATCAGCGCCGCTGCAGGGAGTGCCGCCGGTAGGGACCCAGAGGTCTCCTCCCCCCCCGTGGGCGGGAACGCCGAGAAGGACACTGGCCCGGCGGGGGTTAAACAGGAGCCCAGAGTCGGCGCAGGCAAGCACACCAAAAAGTCCCCGCTCATTCCTTCCCCGCCGCGAGAGAGAGGCAGTCCCTTTGCTAGTTCTCTCACTGCAGCCCAGGCCCGGAGCAGAAAATGGCGGCCAAAAAAAGAGCAGCGGCTACAGAAGTAGCAGCCTCAGAAGAGAGAGGGAGGTCTGTGAGCCCCGCGCGTCCGCCCCCTCCGCCTCCGCCCGCTCCCCAGGACCCCCACATGGGGGTCCTGCAGCAGATCCTGGCAGAGCTCCAGCGATCTCGCTCCCCCAAGGGAAAAAAGGGATCAGCCTACAAGGGCAGTTCCAAGGGGGCAGGAAAGGGAAAGGCCCCCAGGCCCAAGCGCCCACGCAGGGCGGCTCGGCCCCTGGATTCACCATCCTCTGAAGAGGAAAACTCAGAGGAGGTCAGGTCTGCCTCCTCCTCAGACGAAGGGGGGCGCAAAAAGAAAAAACAGCCCCACAAACAGAGCAGGGCGAGATCCTTCTCTGTAAATACTGAAGAGGAGGAGGAAGAGGAGGCCCAAGACCTTGAGGGGGGAGATGAGGAACTAGATTCAGCAGAGGAAGCAGTCTCCTCTCCTCCAGAAGAAGGGGGGAGCTTGAGGACACTGAAATAGAGGCCTCAACTGACCCAGATATCCAGTTCCCAATAAAATACAGGGATCAGATTATGGAGCAGGTGGTCAGTGCACTCAAACTGCAACAAAAGAAGGAGAAAAATGAATCCTCAGAGGAGGAGGGAGGGGCAAGGCAGTACTTACCCAGGGCCAAATCCAGAGACAAGGGTATGCTTCTGGATAAGGCGTACGAAAGAATAATAAAAAAGGAATGGCAACAGCCTAACAAATTGTTCAAGCTGAACAAGGCTCAAAACTCCTTATATTCCTTTACCAAGCGTAAGGAAGCGCTGATGGCAGCAGCCGCATCCCTGGCACGAACTCGGTGTTCCCTCGCGATCCCACAGACAAGGGGATAGAATGCAATCTGAGAAGGAATTTTGAGCAGTCAGCGGCAGTACTAAAGATGGCAACCTTAACATCTTATTTCGCCAGAGCACTGATGACCTGGGTCAAGAGAGCCAGAGACCCCACGGTCTCGATGAAAATGACCAGGATTTTGTCCACTAGGATCCAGCTGGCATACGCTTTTATCGCAGACTCCTCTACCGACATGCTGTGATGGACAGCCAGAGCAATGGCTTCAAATGTAGCAGCAAGGCGCCGCCTATGGCTTTGCTCTTGGAAAGGGGACCCCACAGCTAAGAACACCCTGGTGGGTGGCGCCTTCCAGGGCTCGAAGCTCTTCGGGGTGTGCCTGGATAAAGTTCTCACCGAGGCCACGGATAAGTCGGAGGAACAGACTCTCCAAAGTGTAGGTATGACGAAGAAAAATTTTCGTCCCTACAACGCACGCCAAAGTCAGGGAAACACAAGACACCTGTTCTTCCCCAATAGAGGACACCAAAATAAATACAGACCAAAGTGGAATAAGCAAAAAGGCCAAAATCCCAGAAACAAGCAGCACCAGGAGCGCAACAAATCGGGCTCCTAACTACCAGGCCACCCCGAGCCACCAAAGCCTAGGGGCAGGCTGCAAAGATTCGCTCTCACATGGGAAAGCACCATTCAAGACTCCTGGGTCATTCAAACAATTCAGACGGGATATTCGATAGAATTCGACCGTTACCCCAGAAACTTTTATTATGCCTCTGCAAGATCAAGAAGCCCTCAAAAACACAGGGCCATGATCACAGAAATCGAAAGGCTGTTCAAAATCGAGGCCATCGAGCAAGTCCCCCTAAACCAGCGGGCGACAGGGCTTTACTCGAACCTCTTCTTAGTACCAAAGAAGGGGAACAAATGGAGAGCCGTGCTCGATTTAAAACGTCTGAACAAATGCATCAAGGTGAAAAAATTAAAAATGGAGACCCTGGGGGAACTGCGCATGCGCGAATAGCGGCAGCAGGTTCGCACGAGCGCTCCCCCAAGCCGCCGCTGAAAACGGCCCAAAATCAACAAAATAATTTTAAAAAACTCAACCAAAGTGAAAAGGAACATGCCTCCAAAAGGTAGGGAGGAAAAAAAGAAGGATAAGGGACTAAAAGAAACACCGCTGGAGCGGTATGTTAAAGTTGGCCGCCCAGAAAAAAGTGGGCCTGAGGCCCGGGTGGTTGAAAGCAATAAAATGGCGCCCGCGGTTTTAGCGGAGGCGGCGGAGGCCACAGAAGGGGAGGACTCCACTGAGGAGATCGAGGTGGAGGAAGAGGAAAATGCTGAAGGGGGCCCAATTATGAGGCTGCTACTTGAGCTAAGAAAAGACTTTTAAAAAGACATGAATAAACTGAGAGCCTCAGTTGAGGCAGGAAACCAGAAGCTGGAGGGGCTGGTGCAGAGACTAAATACAGCAGAGGAAAGAGTATCCTCGCTGGAAGACCAAGCGATTAGCACGGAGGAACAAGTATCAACGTTCCAAGAGAGGGTTCACTTTCTTATGCAAAAAACAGAGGACCTTGAGAACAGGTCCAGAAGAGACAATTTAAGATTTGTGGGCTTCCCTGAGGGGAGCGAAAAAACAGATGTCAAGGAGTTGATTTGGGAGTTCCTGACTGAACATTTCCCTGAAGAACCAACACTGCAGAAACCAGAAATCATCAGAGCGCACAGAACGGGGAGAATGCCTAACAAGAACTTCCCCAGGCCAAGGACAATTATTGCTTAATTTGCCAGCTTCACTGTGAAGGAGGAGATTCTTAGAAATGCACGCAGGACAAGGGATTTGAAATTCAGAAATGACTCTATAAAGGTATTCCCAGACTATGCCTTGGAAACTATGAATAAAAGAAGAAAATGGAGCAAGTACTTTACAGCCATGAATGAGAGAGGCTGGAGACCTGTGTTAAAATTTCCAG
>QEPC01009246.1:3876084-3892359 GCA_003113815.1 Sphenodon punctatus
AGACAGTTCAGAAGGCTGAGATACTCTGGAGCAAGGAAGATCCCTGAGTCTCCAGGTGAAAATCGTTAGGTCTGCCTCCTACTGGACAGTGGCGGGATCTACCCTACTGTTAAGGCCGTCCGTCCAGGAGGACCCCCAGTAGAAGGAAAATTCAGGAGGTAAGTGCCCAATTTTCCTTTCTACTCTTGTTGATGTAAGAAACACTGGGTGTGTTTAGATGTAACACTACCCACTTGTTTTAGCCACCTGATGTGTGCATTGTATCTTAAGCATCAATTTAATGTGCATTTCCGGAACTCGACGTTCCATGTGTTACCAGTGAAGAAATATTGCCTGTTTTTATGTGGTAAAGCACGCTGCCCGTCCACATGCTGGTGGTCATCTGGATGGGCTTTAAGAGCAGTGAGTGCTGGGAGGGGATACCATTGGGTGACTGCCAAAACACAAGCAGCATAAAAGTCTGTTCAACCTGGTACACGCCTGTGATAACAGGACTTCAACACCCGATCCATTAGTCTGTGTTTACTGTTAAGTCTACAGACATCTATTCTAGGAAAAGCTTTTCTATCAAAAACATATAATTTGGTACTTTATTGAACACTTTTTTGCAGGGTTCGTCAAAAGCAAAATAAGTATCCTGTATTGTTTTTAACTCAAGGAAAATCTGACATGTATCCAGAACTTATGGATCTCCGGTGTCGTACAACTCCTATTGCCATGAGTTTTGCACAGTTTGAAAACTTGCTGGTAAGCTTTCACACTTGTGTTCTGCAATGAAATGAACTAATCTAATTGATACATCACATAATTCTAGTAAATTATACTAACTGATACATCATATAGTTCTAGTAAATACAAAACCTGAGTTGTAGGTTCTAGTAAATAAAGAACCTGCATTCTTTTGGCAATTTGTCATTTCCTTTGCTATTAATAAAGAGCTGGGGTTGTACGCAGCCCTCTTATGTAAACTGCAAAAGAGTTGTTTAAAATGCACCTTAGGGTCATAAAACATTTTTTATTTATAATATTTTATTTGTAATCCCAAATCTTAAATTTCTTCCAGCAAGAAAGAGCAAGATAAAATGATCTTTAACTGTATTTAGCTGAGATTTTATGTACAGTTTCTCAACAGTTATTTCTATCTTTTTAGGGAATTAGTGCGCACGCTGAAGATTTGCTAAGAAACCCATCATATATTCAAGATGCCAAGTCTAAAGGTTTAGTTATTTTCTGTTGGGGTGATGATACAAATGATCCAGAGAACAGGAAGAAATTGAGAGAATATGGTGTTCATGGGCTAATATACGACAGGTATTACACTCACTTTGAACTACACGATTCCTAAAATGAGGCTTTGAAAAGATCTGCATTTTGATAATTCTTAGGTTTGACTTGATTCTGGTCTGATCAAACTAGGTTTAAGTGTTCCCCCTTTAAAAAAAATAAGCAGCAGCCCAGCCGCGGGATGGGGGTTATCCAGACTTTTACACAGAGTGCAACCTGTTGGGGAGAGGTCACACGTGTGCACCTGGTGCAAAGAGTTCCGAGCTCTCGGAGAACACGTGCGGTCTCTGGAGCGAATAGGAGAGGTGATTCGATGGTTAGAAATGTAGATAGCTGGGTTGCTGGTGACTGTGAGGACCGCATGGTAAATCGCCTGCCTGGTGCAAAGGTAGCGAACCTCGCATGTCACACAGACAGAATTTTAGTGTGTGCTGGGGTGGAGCCAGCTGTCATGGTAGATGAGGGTAACAGTGACGTAGGAAGATATAGGACGCAGATTCTGGAGGCCATATTTAGACTCCTAGGTAGGAGATTCTAGTCCAGAACCTCCAGTGTAGCATTCTCGGAAATGCTCCCAGTCCCACGCGCAGGACCCCAGAGACAGGCCGATCATTAGACGTATACGACGCTTTACAGTCCTAGTTCCAGAGTCTCAGTGTGTGGAGGAGAGAATGATGCAGGGAGAAGGACTTTAGATTCATGGGGAACCTTTTGCGGAAGGGGTTGGAGGGGAGGAATCCACGGGGGACAATAACCAGGTGATCTTTTAGAGTATAATGGACCCTTCAGGTTGTTAAGTGGCTAGCCCAGTAAAGGCCTCACAGGGGAGATGTGTAGCTTCCCAGCTACCTAGCTAGAGACAGACTGAACAGCAGGATACACTAGGACACATTAACACAGCAGGAGGGAGTAACCGAATTCCCAGAAAAGAGGGTGCAGTGTATTGTGTGGAAGCATCAGACCGGGGACGGTCCCCTGGGTAACCCAGGAATGATCTTGGGGTGCAGAAAAGGATCTCTATGGAATACTAACAAGAGATGGAAGGAAAGGAAGCATGTGGGGTAACAAGGAATTCCAGGAGAAGGGGAGAGGGGGAATATAACAGACTCTTTGAAGAACACTTACACAAACAACAAGCACAGAACAAAGGTAAACACTTCACTCACAGCAAGTAGATCCACAAGAACAGAAGCCTAGAATGCAAACAGAAGCACAAAGGAAGACTTCCTCCTGGGCAAGTTTAAATAAACCTCTGCTAATGCAAAGAGCTGCAGCCTGGCTTCAGTAAGGACCAGGAGTCTTAAAGGAGCTGTTCTGCCTCTCACGACAAGCCTGGGAATGTCTGTATCTGACAACAAAATGGACTCGGGCACTAAAAATGAGAAAGGAGATAGAGCCATGTTTAAAGGCATCTCCAAAGGGAAATTAGAGTCTCTTAATATGGAGGATATGGAAGAAGCCGAGGGAGCCCAGGTGGAACTCCGTGCAGAACAGATATAAATTATTCCAAAATACCGGAAACAGTTACTTATAATGAATAGAAAGAATACGTTTAAGTGTCTGTATGCGACTACAAAAAGTCTAATGGGTAAGATGGGAGAATTAGGACCTTTTCATATGCCCCCCCCCCCCCAACCGCATACACGTGGTGGGGGGCACCTGTGCGAACACCCAGCAATTGCGGGGGGGATGAGGGGACGCGTTGGTCCCCCACCACCCAACAGGCCGAATCCCCAATCTATCGTGGAACCCCCAGGGGAATGCATCACGCATCACAGTTTGCTACCGGACACACTAACAGCCACACACGGAAAAGGCTGCAGCTATCGGAGCGGCACACTGACAGAAAAGCACTCTAGGAGGTACAGTCACAGGCAAGAGCTTTATCACTGATGGGGTGAAGGGGGGGGGACAGGCAAACAGAGGCCAGAGAACAGGTAAGCATGGGCCCGTGGGCGTTCCACCCAACCATCACTCTGGGCCACCGTTGCACCCGCTCCAAGAGGGATGGAGGCGCTTGTTAATGCTATAGGGATGGGGGCAGGAGTGTCCAGAAGCAGCAATGGGGCATCCGACCACAGGGTTTCACAGTACTGTGGGCCAGAGCAGCAATGCCCAGGGGGGAGGCAGGCCATGGCACAGTTACAGCTAACATTGCAATGGAGCGGCCATTTGGGACGCCCAGCTCAAGGAGAGACCGGAGGGTGCCCCTGAAACATCTGCCCCGGGACAAGACCCTCCCAGGCGAATAGGCCCCTGTGGAATCCCTGGGAACGCATATGCGCATCCACCATGAAATGGGCAGGAGGTGGTTCCCCATGGCAGCTGTGGCCCTGACATCCGGTAGGTTCATCACCGATCGCAGGGTGTACAGTTCAAATGTGGTAGGGGTCCCTGTCAGTAGTGGTCCACCAACATCGGTGGGTAGCAGACCCAGCTCCCCAAGAAGGGCCTGGCAGTCCACAGACGGGATACACCACAGGCACGCAGCAGGATGCCAGTGTAGTCTGTAGCAATAAGGGGACCTCCGGCCTGGAGGGCCAGTCCATACTCCAGACGTGCAGCCACCAGGCAAACAGCTGTGATCTCCTGTGCGGTCCATGGCACAACAACAGCGGCTGGGTTCCCCCACAGAGGTTGTTAAAGGAGGATGAAGCCAAGCTCCCCGGCACGCCTCCGGCAACCCGGACCCCCAAACGGATGGCCCATCACCCACGTGTACCGTGACAGGAGATTGAATCCATCTGCCACTGACGGGGTCGCTCATCATGGCTTGGCACATGGTGACCACTCCTCCCTTGCACCACCACTGGCCTCGGGACCCGTTCCACACCCTGCCATGACCGTTGCAAGGGCTGGTGAAACAGCCAGGTCTTACATTGTCTTACGTCGGCAGCCAAGTAGATCTCCGACGGGAGGGAGTTCCACAGCCCCGGCACAGCCACAGAGAACGCCCTCCTTATAGTGGACACCTGGGAAACCCGGGGGACTTCGAGTAGGGCGCCCCCAGCCGACCGCAGGGGCCGCTCCAGGACCCAGAGGGTGAGGCGGTCCTGCAGATAGGCAGGGCCCAAGCCGTTTAGGGCTTTAAAGGTCAGCACCAATACCTTGAATTGGGCCCGGAAGCCTACCGGCAGCCAGTGATGGCCCAGGCTCTCCGTTGTCCACTGGGCGCTCCGCTCCGGGCTGCGGTATTGGACCCTGTGATGTTGAAACATAAGGTACGTGTTACTACAATGGTTCCTGGACTGGCACCCCTGCACCACATCCCTTTCCGTGGCCCTCTGGTGTTACCCTGGCTCCCTGTGCTGCATCCCCTCCGCCCATTCCTCCGCAGGTAGTGATGCGTTCCCGTCTCTCCCCCTCCCCCCCCTTGTTTAGCATACAGATATGTGATCCGGCTTACCGGAGCTGGTGGGACAGCTGGCATGGGCGGTTGGTCACCTGGAGGTTCCGGGATGATAAGGGGAGGCCGTGGTTCCCGGAGGAGGTGTCTCGGAGGCAGCTGTGGAGGAACAAGGAGGGGAGCGTAAAGGCAGCCCCACTGGCTGTTGTTGTGGGGCTATGTGGGGGAGTGGAGCCCTGTCCACTAGGCCAGGAAAGGGGTGCCGCTGGGGAAACCACGGTTTGGTTGAAGTGCTGGGGAGAGGACGCCTGCACCTGTGGGAGGGCGCGCCAGTGGTAATCGGCTGCCATTTCTCCATCCGGGCCTGGAGAGCCCATGTCACGCTGGGGTTCTCTCTGCAGGAGCCTCACCTTCTCCCCTATGAGGTCAAGGGCCTGTGCAGAGGTCCCCTTCAGTGCGACACAGCCCCTCGCCCTTTCACAGTGGAGGGTAGAAGTCTGACGCCTGTCCCACAGGTGCCCGGTGCAGGACCAGCTGAGCATATCTGCTAATATGTCCCGGTCCTTATCCCCCTCCCCTCGGTGCACCTCCCTGGTGAAGGCTAGCTCCTCAGAGTGCACCTCGGCTAACCTTCTGGTTTCCTCCAGCAGTTCCCTCCCCAGGTCCTCTCTCCTCCTCCGGTTCTGGGCCCGCATCTCACGATTCCTCTCTGCGCTGCCAGCGGCAGCTGCCCTCACAAGACCGAGGTGTTCATCCGTTGGCGACATGTGACCCCATTGGGGGATGTGGCTTGCCATGTCAGTAGCCTGTACCCCTAGTGGTGCATCCGTTTCGCCACAGGGGATACCTGCCCCCCTTCCCTTCTGTCCCAGTGGTGCTTGTGACTGATCGGGTGGGGTCCCCGTATTCCCGTCCCCTCTGTCGGACCACTGTGCTTCCCCATATGGAAGCACCTTCACCCGGGGGCGTGTTGTCCCAGCACCTCCTTGTGGGCATGTCACGTGATCCCTCCTCCCTTGTGACCCCCCATCTGCGTTCCTGGGGCTGTTACCTGTACGGCTAGGTTACTCAGCTGGGATGGGCACTGGCTCTTCCCTGTCATGCATAGGGGATGGTTTGCTCTAAGGCTGCCCCTGTGGCCAGCCTGATACCCCATTTGCTCGGCACCGCCCATGATCCATCCCATTTGCATTGTGGCCTACCATTGCTGTCCTGGTGCCCGGGACTCGGGGTTACCACCGGTTCCTCCTCGACCACCTCCTCCTCCGCAACCTCCTCCTCGTGAACCTCCAGGGTGCCTTGAGCAGTAATGGGAATGTGGCTCCATCAGTCAATCCCTGCTACCCGGCTCCGGTCACTGTAGCCGGGGCTCTGCACCCCGCCCCCTCCTGGGCCCTGGTTCTGTTCCTACCTGGATCGTCTTCCTCCATGTCCTGGGAGGCGTCCCAGGTCTCCATCCACTCCGTGTGCGCCCCCCGTCCCCGTGGCCTGTTGCTCTGTGGGGTTTGTGGGCACATGAGGATGCCAGTGTAGTCTGTAGCAATAAGGGGACCTCCGGCCTGGAGGGCCAGTCCATACTCCAGACGTGCAGCCACCAGGCAAACAGCTGTGATCTCCTGTGCGGTCCATGGCACAACAACAGCGGCTGGGTTCCCCCACAGAGGTTGTTAAAGGAGGATGAAGCCAAGCTCCCCGGCACGCCTCCGGCAACCCGGACCCCCAAACGGATGGCCCATCACCCACGTGTACCGTGACAGGAGATTGAATCCATCTGCCACTGACGGGGTCGCTCATCATGGCTTGGCACATGGTGACCACTCCTCCCTTGCACCACCACTGGCCTCGGGACCCGTTCCACACCCTGCCATGACCGTTGCAAGGGCTGGTGAAACAGCCAGGTCTTACATTGTCTTACGTCGGCAGCCAAGTAGATCTCCGACGGGAGGGAGTTCCACAGCCCCGGCACAGCCACAGAGAACGCCCTCCTTATAGTGGACACCTGGGAAACCCGGGGGACTTCGAGTAGGGCGCCCCCAGCCGACCGCAGGNTGGCCTGTTGCTCTGTGGGGTTTGTGGGCACATGCGGAAGGTGATGTTTGGGGGGGGCGGGGCACCTCCTCCCCCTGTGTGATGGGGCTGTCCCCTCTCACATCCTGGCTTGCCTTGCCAGGAGCAGCGGTATCCCCCTGCTCCAGGGGGTCAGGCAGGGGGAGTGTTGTGAGTGCCTTCCATCTGCCCCTGGCAAAGGCCGTGCCGTGTATGCAGGAGGCAACGATATCCCCGTCCATGCAGAGGAGGCGGTCCAGCTCATCATGGAACTCCATTGTACGCATGGCACGGCCAGACTTGAGGTTGTTGTCCTTGATATACTTATATCCGGACCTCAAGTCCTTCGCCTGCTGCATGCACTGGGTGACATCCCTATTGTACCCTGCCACTGCATCTCCTGGGCGATGGCTTCATAGACCTGTCTGGTCTTGTAGCTGCATACCAGGTCATGGTGGACCTTTTTCGGACCCCCACACACATATGAAGTCCCTGGTCTCCTGCCTTGACCTGGGCTCCCCCTTTTGGGTACTGCGTGTGGGGGGCCGTCGAGCTTGGCGCCCGCCCGGTAGCTGTGGTGACAGTGGAGTTGGTTGTCTCCTGTTGGGGGTAGTGCAGAGGGGTTAGCATCTGCCTCGCTGCCCCCCTATACTCCCTTTGGGGGATCCTTCCCCACTCCCCCCCGGGGGGCACGGACGGCTTACCTGACTGGCATGGAGGCCCTCCTCGGCCGTCTCCCTGGTGATGTGTTGCTCCTGTGTCTGGGTGCTCGAGTGGGAGTGGGAACCGTTAGCTGTCAACTGCCCGCCCTGTGTTCCCTCGGGAGGAGTTCTGGTATTGGCGTGCGGGGCCCCCCTCCCTGGGTTCTTGGGGTACCCTTGTTCTTACCTCGCTGTCAGTTGCACTCCCTTCACCGTGCCCAGTAACTGTGGTGGAGTGGGGGGATGCGGGCGGAGCGGTCACAGCGGTATGCCCTCGACCCTGTGACGGGACAGGTGTGCTGTGTTTAGCCGTCCTTTCCGGGATGTTTTCGTTATTTTCTGGGTCATAAAATTTCCAGAAAGCAAAAAATGTTTTACAATACTTCCCCAGTGCTCAGCCATTAAGTTCTCCTCTCCACAGCCCCCAAGGGTCTGCATGGGGCCCACACGGGACTTGGGACCAGCCCGTGGCAGCCCCGTTTCAGCGTGCAAAACATAACAGAAAATGACAAAAACAGCGGGAAAGGCAGCAAACTTCTGTGTTGTGCAAATCTCGGCGAATGCCCTTCTTCTGGTGGAAGCAGCACTCACAGTGGGTTTTTTTTTTCAAGTCTACGGGTGAGTTCAAGGGGAAGCAAGAAAGGGCCACAAGCATCCAGAGAAAAATGAAAGAACAAACTATAATTGCACACTGAATGATGGGAACCTACATTTTCACGGAGAAGCCTTGCATCTCACTGTTTCACACCCCCAGCCCTCTGCTTGAAAATTAGATTGAAATCCCATTAAATATTATAAAAAGAAATTTGCATTATGGGAGGACCCACATTCTGCACCATCACCCAAAGCAGGTAGAAGATGATGCAAAAGTGCCCTAAACTTATAGCCTCAATCAAGACCCAACAAATTCACTAAACTAAAGTCCACTACATCCTTTGTGAAATCTGGAAATACCATTATTCTGTTCCACTTCTATGTTAGGCATTTAGCTTTCACAGGCCATTCTAAGAATGAGCTCCTTGACAGTAAAATTTAACTGCTGGAAATGCTGCAAGCAATGGAGACACACAGCTGGAAACTAATAAAAGGGAGAAGTACAAAAATTGTGGGCACTAGAGCACGGGTCACTGTGGCAAGGCCAGCCTGGCAGGAATTGCCACCCCAACTGCCATGGTGCAGGAGAGTGCGGGATAAAAGTCTTTTGTAAAAAAATATATTAATCAAATAAATAAGGTTGTACGGCGATGCAATTTGTGCAGCAAAAAAAAGCATCTATGAACTACATTGATAACCAACTTTTCATGGAAAGAGTGTGGTTAAAAAAGACACCCAAGTTATTTCTCTGGTCCGCTACTTCCACTCATACCTGTCAACACAGAGAGGCCTGAGAGAGAAGAGGGCGTTGTCGTCGGTTGCGTGCCCCCCCCCCCCCCATCACCTCAGTCTTTCCTAGATTAAATATAAGGTAGCTTTGACGCCATATCATTACGGCATTCACCCAAGGCAATGGGGGGTGAGCTCATGGGCCAAGAGCGATGTAGAGTCCCCTGCTTAGTCATAACACCCCAGAGGGGCTTCATGTATACATTGAAGAGCATGGATAGAACACAGGTGTCCAAATGGCAGCTCAGGACTCGCATGCAGCTCTTGGGCGTTTGTACTGCGGCTCTCACCAGAGGTGGCCGCCTAGGTGTGTGTCCATGTGGCTCCCTCTGAAGCAAGAGAGGCCCTTATCTTGGCCTCTGAGGGCTCATGGGGGTGTGGAAGAAGGGGGAACGTGTCTCGTGCTGCTATTGCTGTTGCCCAAGCACACAAAACTGCTCAGCGGCCAGAGCTTTGTATGTGTGTGTAGCTGGGGTAGCTGTGCTACTCCGTCCCCGGTATTGGGGGAAGCTGCAACTAGCAACTTTATTGATTAATTAATTGATACAATGTGCATAAACTTACATAATTTGCATAGATTAGCCTAATTTGCTTGCGTTGGGTAAACTTGCCTTCTGCTGGAACGCATCCCCTTGAGCTACCGACTCAGAATTATGGACTGTCAAAAGGTCCTGGCAGGTAATTGATTAATCAAGGGACACATTTTAATTGGTTTTAGACAGATTGATCGATAGTAGTAATTTTTATTTTCAATTTGCAGCAAGAAAGTGAACAGTTAGGATTGTTGTGTTGTCATGATCTGAAAGACCGCCTCTTCCCCTCTGTGCCGTCATAGCCTCTAAGGTTGGTTGAGGGCACCCACTTTCAAGTATCAACTTGTGAAATCATTACAACGAGGGCGCGCAGGGGGGCCTTCTCGGTGGCTGCCCCACAATTATGGAACTCTCTCCCCTTGGGGGGGTGGGGGGGGTCCACCTAAGCCCAAGCCTGTTTGTCTTCCAGACGCAAGACCTTTTTGTTTGCCTGGGCACTTGGCAGGCAGGAATGGGGTTGGGTGGGAGTGGGTAGAGGGGTTTAGGGAGGGGGACTGCTAGGTGGTTGGGATGACATTTTGGTTTTAAGGGATTTTAATGTATTCTGTTGTATTTTACATTTTTAATGTTCTTAGCTGCCCTGAATCTGTGGAGAAGGGTGGGGTAAAAATGTAATAAATTTTTTAAAATATCCTGCTCCCTTTTGAGGTCGTGCATTTAAGGACATGCGCACATATACCTAATAGGGTCGCCCATGTCATCTTTCCTGAATAAATTAGAGGGTCTAATGAGTCTGCTGATTCAGGAGTCTCCATGGACGTGAAACAATAGCTTGGCCCCCTTGCTGTCAGTTGGGTAGGGTAGGGCGGTCCCCCTGCTGAAATACAGTGCTCCTAGTGGGGGCACCCCAAACATCTGGAACAGTAAAATCCACCTCAAAGCAAGGCCAAGATGAGGTTAATAGACGTACCTTTTCTGTTATAAGATATAGGTAGAAAGGAGCTTCAAGTGTTAATTCAAATGCACTAATTTATAGACAGGCTAGTGAGTAGAACTGAATTGTACCAGAGAAAAGGTGGAATGTTTTTAATGTAGCATGGCTTTGTGCTAAATGGAAATGTTTATTTTACTTTATTTATCTTTTGCTTCCTCAGGATATATGACTGGATGCCTGAACAACCCAATATATTCCAAATAGAACAACTGGAACGTCTCAAGCAAGAGGTTCCAGAGTTGAAAAGCTGCATCTGCCCAACTGTTAGCCACTTTAGTGTCCCTTCTCTGTGCATGTGTCGTCATAGTTCTGTGGAGACAAATGATACCGAGAGTGTACAGAATGTGTAAGAGCTCATTCATGTAACACCGACAGGTGAGGGAACTCAAAGTGCCACGTGTACCTGAGCCTAGTTAGCAGGCCGGAGCCCTTCACAAAACACCAGGTCCCGCTGGCCCATGCTATAGGAAATCGTGTGTTTTATTAATGAGGCCTTTGTCATTAATTGTGCTGCTTTACGTTTGTTTCATTTTCACCACTGAAGTGTCGTTTATGACTAAAAAGAGCAATTGTGTTACTACTCCACTACAATAATTGCTAGACTTTCAAACTCTTTAACAATGTTCAATTGTTAAACCCACTTATTTGACTGTTTCACTGTGCACATGCAGGTTTTAAACCTTCTCATTTGGCAGTTTAAATCTTAGAAGACATGTAACACACAAACCTGTTTATGAGCACTTTGAAGTACTGTAGTTTCAAAAGTAGCATTTTAGATAGATTATAATCTGAAACTGCTGAAATATCATTTGATCATTGATTTGAATTCAGTATTAAACTGACACCAGTTTAGAAGAACCAATGTGCTATATAAATAATTAAATCTGGTCTGAATAAAATAGTATCTCCAATGTATGCATTTCACTGATGAATCTAGCTTGTGCCATGATATAATGTCTGCTTGTATTTAAGTAGACTCTAACACACAACTCATTTTCCTCTGTCTGAACACTCTGTCTAGGTAGGCTTACATTCTGTAACAGTTAATTTTTAATTTATGTTAAACATACTTTCTAATTCAGTAAAGATGACATGGGAGATCCTGTTAGGTATGTATGCATGTCCTTAAATGCATGACCTCCGAAGGGAGTAGGTCATGACATCACAACAGTCTTAGCTTTTTACTGAAGTGTTGATTTATAATTTAACAAAGGCAAATTATACCTCAAGTTTATTTTCTTGCTGAAAATTGAAAATCAAAATTACTACTTTTCTTGAAATAGTCACTGCTGTACAAAACTGATTATATAATACATATGAAGAGTTACTGTATTTGTGCAAGTATTACTGAGTAGGTTGAGGGAAATGGTTTATTTCAATGTACCTTGTATTTAAATTCCTTTTTTCCTCCACAAAACATAGTAATCTTTGAATACCTGGGAATTGTGTTTATTTAAAAATAAAAAATTAAACTTTAAATTTAAAGCAACTGTGACTTTATTTTTGCTATAACAAGCCACTTAAATTGGCTTGAAGCCAGGGATCGGGCAGCGGTGGGGGAACTGTGACCCATGCTCCCTGCACCAAAAAAATCCTAAATTCTGCAGCCTGGGTAGCCCAATTCTGTAACTTCACCTCAAGCATAACTCTATTTGCATAGTTACGCATTGTTTATGCAAATTTACTATTTCGGATGCAGTCTCCCAGCAATAAACGCACTTCCTTTGTCTCCAGCCTTATACTACCACAACAATACACATGGGGAAAAGTCCACATACCTCAACTGCAGAAACAGGCAATTAACACATACCTCCAGCACAAAAACAGCCCCCGCTCCCACATATCCCAACCACATTCCCTACCCAACCCCAGCCACAAATTGTTCCTCCCCACATGCTCTAGCAACATCCCTTCCTCTGCCCCAAACACCCCCCCCCTCCAACCCTCTCCACATGCCCAAGCAGCACCCCCTTCTCAGTCCACAGAGGCTGCTCCTCGTCCCCCCGCACACACAGAGTAACAGAGCCAGGATGCAGGTTATCCATGAGCTCAGTCTCCTCGGCAGGGAAGGGCTAGGCTATAGCCAGCTTCTGTGCAGCCAGCTGGGCTGACGGGGTCCCTCCCTTTCAGCAGAGGACAACGAGGGGGAGGGGGCACTGGTCCATGCAGCCCCCACTCACATGTTTAGTTTGTGGGGCCTAATAAATGAGCAGCCCCTGCTTGTAGTTCTTGTGCTCCACTCACAGGTTTAACGTGACAAGCCGAATGGATGGGCAGGCATTCTTTCCTGCTGTGCTCTGCTCATGACTCTCAGCCACGGCGAATCATGAGAAAAAGATCACTGCAACAGCGTTTTCTTTCTTCTGGGCGGCAGTCCAGCGCCTGCTAACCCACCCACCCATGGAGGTTTATGCCTGCCAGCACTGTTAGCTCAAGTCCTCCCTAGGTGGTATGGATCGTTTGTTACTCCAAATGTTTTTAGTAATGCTACCTGTGTGCGTGTGTGTATTCACAAGACCACTTGCTATGCATATAATAGCATCTTTATTTTCCCTATCTCTTACAATAAGTTCGCAATCTAATATGCGTAATAGCAAAGCCGTTTTTCTCACCCTATCAGTGAAACGCAGCCAGGCCCGGAAGAATGATTGGTTTCTCTGATAGTGCTGGTGACCCTCACATCTGTCTTCTCAGGAAGGTGTTGATGGAGTTCAAAGAAGGGTCCGTTTCCCCTCAGATTTTATACTTTTTAGCTGCTCATGGCCTTCCCTCTGTTGATGTCAGCACCTACGTAGTTCTCCTCCCCTATTTAACCTTTCTCAACCAGTTTGATACTTTATTTCCAGTTAGCAGACCACTCTGTTGACTGGGAAAATGGTTGGGAAAGACGACTGATCAATCAGTAATCTTTCCCAACCATTTTGCTACTTTGTCAACAGAGCAATCACGTTGTCAAAGCCTTATCTGTTAGCAAGAAGGTTCCTCTTTTGGTCGGCCATTGATCAGAAGGCGCTCCTTGTGGTCGGCTGCTGACTGGCGGGTTCCCCTTTTTGTTAACTATTAGCAGGGCCCCAAGCCAAACGCGGGTCTGCGATTCGCAGATTTCCCGCGGAATTCCCCTCCCCCCATGGAATCTCCTGCCCCGCTTACCCCAGCGCAGAATTCCTTTTCTAAAAGGGAGGGGGGGGAGTCAAGCAAGCCCTGGCAGCTGGGGAGGGGAAACCCCGGCAGCTGGGAAGCCCTGAGGGTTTGACCTGGGAGGAGGCAAGCCAAGCACACACCCCCACCCCGGCATGGTAAATCGCGGCGAGGCGCAGAATTGGGCCCTGACTCCCGCGGAATTTTTTTTTAAATTCCGCGGAAGAATCGGGGCCCTGACTATTAGGGGTTCTTCCACAAGCGTTGCTTAGGAAAGGAGAATTGGTTACCTACCTTTGGTGAATTCCTTTCTCCCATATCCCTGCATACTCCTCCGGATGGGTAGTTCCACCGTTGACCGCCAAGAGGCAGATGAGCTTTTTTCCTCTCTGCGCCTGCGTCACGGTGCTACCCGGCTCCAACGCCAGTCCGTTGCAAGCTGAACTCTCCTTCTATTTAGTGATTATAACTCAACAACCTTATAACAACTAATAATCATTAACGAACTTATTTAAATATGAAGCAGGTCTCTGGGAAAAGACTAGGCCGTTTGTGGATATTGGTCCCACATCCCCTGCTAATCATGCTGCTGCTTGGCAGGGAGGGGCGGAGGAGTATGCAGGGATATGAGAGAAAGGAATTCACCGAAGCTAGGTAACCAATTCTCCTTTCTCCTCATACCCCTGGCATACTCCTCCGGATGGGACGTACCCAAGCAAGTGTCCCAATTTAAGGGTGGGAGCTAGCAGCACTGGGGGTGTCCAGTACCGCCTGCAGTACCCTTCTGCCAAAGGCAGCTTCTGCAGATTGGAAGGTATTAATTTTGTAATGCCTAACTATAGACGCCCACGTGGCTGCCCTGCATATCTCTTCGTACGAGGCCTTTGCTTTGAACGCGTAAGAAGTGGCTGCGCTTCTTACAGAATGAGCCCAGATCTGAAGGGGGGGCACCCTACCCTTTGCCTTGTAAGTCTCAGTTATGCTTAGTTTTAGCCACTTTGAAATTAAGGTCTTTGTGGCTTTATGACTCTGTTGGCTCTTTCTGATGTTTACAAATAAGGCTGTGGATTGCCTAAATCGTTTGGTTCTATCTAGGTATATTTTTAAGGCCCTTCTGACATCCAGCTTATGCCAGGCTCTCTCTTTGGCATGTGTTGGTCTGGGGCAAAAAGATGGCAAGATGACCTCTTGTGCCCTATGGAAAAGAGAATTTACCTTAGGTAAAAAGGCTTCGTCTAGCCTTAGGGTGACAGATTCCTTCTGAAAAATACAGAAGTTCTCCTCCATGGACAGAGCTCCCAGTTCTGACACCCTCCTTGCTGATGTGACCGCTACAAGAAAAATAACCTTTAACGTTAAAAAATACAGTGTAATTTGTTTGAGGTTCGAATGGAGGCTTGGTAAGTGCCTCAAGAACGAGATTGAGGTCCCAAGATGGTACTCTGTGTACTACCGGAGGAGCTAAATACCTTGCAGCCCTCAAGAACCTCCTAACGTTCTTGTGTGTGGAGACTATTCTGTTGGCTACTGATCTAAGCACCGAGTCTATGGCCGCTGCTTGTCTGGCCAGAGTGTTTGCCTTAAGACCCTTATCTAGTCCCATTTGCAAGAATTCAAGAACTTGCACTACCCCTGCTTCGGTAGGATCTTGGTTCTGTTGACTAGACCATGCTGCAAAAGTTTTCCATGTGGCTCTATAGCTTCGCCTGGTGGCGGGTCTTCTGGACAGTTGAATTGTGTTCAGGACAGCTTCTGAATAACCCCTCACTCTCAGTGCGGATCATTCAAGTTCCACACAGTCAGATTTAACGTTTGAATCTCTGAGCAAGCTATCAGTCCCTCTGTAAGTAGGGATGGTATGAGGGGTAGTCTTTGGTACTGGGCGTTGCTTCTTTCGATTAGTTCTGAAAACCATGGCCTCCTGGATCACCATGGAGTTATCAGTAAGAGATGTGCGTTGTCTCTGATTGCTTTGGATAAAGTCTTCTGGATTAGTGGGATGGGTGGAAAGGCGTGTAATAGCCCCTCGGGCCATGGACTGTTTAGTGCGTCGGTCCCTTCCGCTTCTCGGCATCGAGTGCGGGAGATGAAGCAAGGAACTTGCGAGTTCTCCCTGGTGGCGAACAGGTCCATCAGTAGAAGGCCCACCCAGCTCACTAGATGTTGGAACACAGATCTGTCTAGAGACCATTTGTGTGGGTCGAGCGTCTGTCAGCTCAGATAGTCTGCACGTATGTTCTCCTGTCCCTTGATGTGGATGGCTTTTATCGAGGGTAGGTGTAGTTGAGCCCATGAAAATAATCTGGTTGCTTCTCGATGCAACTCCCTCGATCTCGATCCCCCCTGGTGATTGACGTAGGCCTTTGCCGCCACATTGTCCATATATATCAGGAGGTGTTGCGAGACAAAGGTCGGATAGAGGTGTTGAAGAGCTAGTCTGATAGCCTTCAGCTCAAGAAAGTTTATTCTCTTAGTTGCATCCCTCTGGGACCAGAGACCCTGAGTCGTGTGGGGTCCTGAGTGAGCTCCCCAGCCCATGAGGCAGGCGTCCGTCGTTACTACTACCCTCGCTGGTTCTGAAAGAGGTACCCCTTCTAGGAATGTTTTTGGCTCTAACCACCAGGACATCGAGTCTTTTAAGTCCTGTGGAATGGGGACCCACGGATTGAGACCTAATGTGAGCCCTCTTTGCAAACCCCTGAGCCACCTCTGTAAGGAGTGAAGGTTGAAGCGACCCCATGTTACCTGTCCTATGCAGGACACTAAGAGGCCTAGCAGGGTCGCTAGGGGTTTGAGTCTCATGCGGCTCCGACCTCTGAGGAGGTGGATTAGTCGATGGATCTTTTCCCT
>QEPC01009246.1:3894112-3904845 GCA_003113815.1 Sphenodon punctatus
CCCCCCCCCCCCCGCATGGTAAATCGCACCGCGGCGCAGAATTGGCCCCTGACTCCCGCGGAATTTTAAAAAAAATTCCGCGGAAGAATCGGGGCCCTGGCCGTGGGCCATGCACAAAAACAGTCAAATGTTCCTAAAGGAGACCTTTGCCAACAAACATTTTGCAGGAACTCCTGGGCCCGATAATGGTGGAACATAACATGTAAAAAAAAGTGCATTTCGAGACAGTTTTGATAAGACTTACCGATGTCAGTAAACAAGAAGACTTTGCAACTAATGCCTTGGTGGACCTCCGATCCCTAGATAATAGGTCCGCCACATCCAAGCCCCCCCACGTGCTGACAAAAGAGTCTGCTTTCAGGAAAGTAAATAAGCCCCCAGAAGAACCCCTATAAATAGCAATCCACAGGCTTATCGCCTGATGCCAAGGGTAAACATTCCAGGAGACCTGCCCCGTCTCCAAACGGATAACAGCCGAGGGAACTCCGTTCGGAATTTTTAGAAGAGATCGCAGAAACCTCATCTGGAGGGGAGCAAGAGCAAATGGGCGGTGGGTGGCCCAAATAGAGGCCCCGTAGAGCAATTGTGCCCTTGGCTTGGCATCCAACACTTGACAGGCAGGAGCGGAAAAAAACACCTTCCCTTTTGTAAAAAAAAAGTGTAATAACGACAAGAGGCATCCACCAGCCTTAGCTCTGGCTGCTGAGAAGTATAAATTCCAGGCCAAGGAGGCCTGTAACCTGCCAAAAGGGCAAAGCCTTAAATGCCACGGGGTGCCACTATAATGGCCCTCCAGCAATTGGGTGGGTAGTGCATTTAACCGCATGCACAAAAACAGCCAAAAACTTGTAACTCCATACCTGTTCTATATGGGTGCTGCCAATAACCCAGGAATACCTCTTCCTAGCTCGACCAAACGCCAGGACCTTTGTTTTAGAATAATTAATTTGGAGCATGTTCCTTGAGCAGTAGGCATCGAGAACTTGAGCAGTAGGCATCGAGAACGCCTGTGCAAGCCGACCTTTGTTTGCGACAAAATTGCTGCATCGTCGGCATAGAAGAGAATGCCAACTGGATGGGAATCCAACTTCGGGGGGAACAGGCTAGCGGCAGACAATAATGGTATCAAGTCGTTGAGAAAAATCTTAAACAGCGCTGGAGCCAGCACACACCCCTGACGCACCCCAGAGGTGATTCTGAACCGATTGGACAAAGTGCCATAATGGTTCGTATGAACTGCCAGTGTGGTGTGGCTGTAGACAGCTTGCAACAGGGCGAGGAGCCTTCTGTCTATAGAAGACCACCTCAGTTTTTCCCAGAGGAGCATTCTATCAACAGAGTCGAATGCCCTTCTAAAGTCCACAAAGGCACAAAACAACCTCTGGTGGCCTTTGGTGTATTTCTCTGCCAGATAGATGAGGGTCAGACAATGCTCTACCGTGGACCACTGGGCCTGAAACCCTATTTGCTCCAGGTGTATAACTGCTTAGCATATTGCTTGGCAATGATACTAAGTAGGCTGATTGGCCTCTAGTTCCCTGGCTGAGACCAAGGCCCACCCTAATAAATTTGTACTATAATAGCATTGCCCCAACCCTTAGGGAGCCCCCTGCCACTCAGCGTTGCCCTCCCTCTTCCCCAGGTAACATCAGCAAGGGTGGGGCCCTTTGGATGCCAGCCCCTGGGCGCCACCCAAAGGGTGTCGGCCATTGTCTGGGCCATTTGCTGGACCGTGGCGGCTGGGGCCTCCTCTGCTCGACGGACAGTGCATCACTTTTTGGAGAACGGTGGCAGGATGGGGTGTTCACATCGCAGGACGGATCAAGCTGTTGCTATTCCCTTCGTCATCCCCGAGGGACCTACCAGGGTGTGGGGGCTCTTTCCATCACCGCTGCTGTTGTTGCTGCTGCCACTGCCAAGCCAGGCCCTGACCCAGACCCCAAGGACTCATACTGCTGGCCCCCACAGGTACCATCTTCCCCCTCCCCCGTTTGGAGGAGGGGGCAGGGCCTGGGCGCGCGGCTGGGAGTTCCGGGACTTTGACAAGGCTAAATGTGGCCTGCTGCTGGGACTGACGGGACCAGGGACGGGAGGCTTTGTATGTATGTTTAGCTGTGTGCTCTGTTTTTTGTGATTTTGGGCAGAGATGGGGGGAGTGGGTTAGGGAGGATAGGCTCAACCCGTGGTGAGAGGATAGGGGGTAGCCATGGGGGGAGGCGGGCAAGACCTCCCTGTGAGAGGGGGGGCATAGCCTGTATGATGGGGATGATGTATCGCTGTGTTTTGTAGGTAGGGGTTGGGGTATTGTAGTAGTTGATTAATGGGGTTGTATTTTTTGGTTTATTGTTGATTTACATAGTACTGATGCATTGTGCATCAGTACAATGTAATTCTATATATATATTGTTGAAGGGTTCCCCCTTCTCCTGGTGAGAGCAAAGGGGGGGGGGCGGAGAGAGAAGCCTCCCCCTGCTGGCAGCAGGGTGGAGGGTGGGAAGTAGTGAGGGGTGGAGGAGTGTGGGAAATATTGGGGGGGGGGTGACATGTATTTTTGTATTTGGGGGTTATTGATTAATAAGGGGTTTAGTTTGTGTCTATTGTTTAAATTGTATTGATGCATTGTGCATCCTATATTGTTTGTTTGCCGCCTCTTGCCGCAGGAGAGTTGCGGGATATAAATTAAAATTGGAATGGAATTGTGGCCCCCCGGTTTACCTGGGGGACCTCCAAGAAGATGCCCCCAGCTGATCGCAGAGGTCATTTCAGGGCCTGGGGAGTGAGGCAGTCTCTCGGGTAGGAGGGGCCTAGGCTGTGTAGAGTTTTAAAGGTCAACTCCAGCACCTTGATTTGTGCCTGGAATGCTATAGGCAGCCAGTGCAGAGCTTGGAGCACTGGTGTAATGTGCTCTCTACGGCCCGTCCCCGTAAGGAGATGGGCCGCAGCATTCTGCACCAGCTGCAGTTTCCAAACCATCACCAAGGGCAGCCCCGCCTAGAGCATGTTGCAATAATCCAACCTAGAGGTGGTGAACACATGAATGAGGGTGGCCAGGTTGGAGTTTGAGACGTATGGCTGGAACCTACGCACAAGATGTAATTGGCAAAATGCTCCCTTTGCCACGGCCTCCACCTGACAATCCAGGCGGAGGCAGGAGTCCAACAGGACCGCCAAACTCTGCACCTGCAGGGCCAGCGGGAGACAGGTTCCCTCCGCAAGTGGGGCCATCGCCTCAGGTGCCCTATCTCCATCTTATCAGTGTTCCGCCTCAGTGTGCTCAGCCTCATCCAGTCGCTCACTGGGAAAGCACCGAGACTGCAGAGTCTGGGGCTGCTGAAAAAGAGAGGTATAGCTAGGTGTCATTAGCATACTGGTGGCAACCCACATCAAACCGTCTCACAACCTCACCCTGGGGTTGCATAGAGATGTTAAATTTAAAAAAGTAGAAGTGATTTATTGTCTTAACCTTTAGGTCATAACAAAGTACAAAATAGAAGATACAAATAACAAATCACGTAAAAGAAAAACATGACAGCCACATTGAGCTACATGGCCTAAAATATAAACTTTCATCTTCACGTCATCTACACAATTCTTTGCAATTGGAAGTAAAAAAACCAACCGTCATTGAGGAAATGAATTCATCGTATATGGCTCACCTTGACTATGGAACGCATCCACACAGAGGTTCATCAAAAACTCGAATCCTTTTATGCAGTTTGGAATAATATATGGGAATTACTAAAACAGCATCTGAACCTGGACAATGATAAAATATCCTTATGCTTGACCAAAATTTAGTTAGTGGAGATATTCACTCTTGTAGAGAAGGACCATGATGTAATGGGCTTTGCCCAGGTCCTTGTTATATTTTATTGTATTCGTTGAGTGAGTTACTTTGTTATGAAAAATAATAAAAATTAAATTAAATTAAAATATTTTTTTTAAAATGTTCATTTTCAGAACATCGAATTCCTAATACAGGAAATAAAAAAAGAAATAAAAAGAAGAAGTTTCCATTGTAATTGTGCTAAGTTTGAATAAACCAGATGAAATAAACCTAACACTAAATCAAAACTTTACAAAATTAAAATCTCTTAAAATCTGCCTTGCCCTTCCCGGGGCTTGTATCAGCGGAACTTGACCCCTGATGTAAAAATAAATTCTTATAGCAGAAGAACGTGAAGTTGCAATTGCAATGCTAACCTAAAGTCCCAAATAAAATAGGCACTAAGTAATTGGGCCAAAAAGCATGGCCTAGCGATCTCTCCTATGGGAAAGATTTACTTGCAGATGTTAAATAACAGTGGAGACAGAATGGAACCTTGCAGTACGCCACAAGCAAGATCTTGGGGGCTAGATGTTTCTATTCCCAGCACCACCCGCCGGCTTCTCCCCGAGAGGAATGAGCAGAACCATCCTAGGACAGTCCCGCTGACCCCCCCAGGGCCCGCAGCCACCTCAGCAGCAACCCATGGTCAACTGTCTCAAATGCTGTTGAGAGATCCAACAGGACGAGTAATGTTGAACGCCCCAAATCCATCTCTCGGCGGCGGTCATCCACCAAGGCCAGCAACGTGGTCTCGCTGCCATATCCTGGGTGAAATCCTGATTGAAAAGGACCCAGGAAACCGATGCCATCCAGATGGCCCTGAAGCTGCTGGGCCACCACCCGTTCAATAACCTTCCCTAAAAAAGGGGAAGGAGGATATATTTATTTATTAAAAGCGTTTAGTATCCCACCCCTCCTGCCACAGGCAGCTCAAGGTGGCTCACATCGGTATACATTGACAATTAAAATTATAGAACTACAAAACATATTAGACCCCCATCCTTCTCCTCCCCCCAGGGGGAGACAGGCGGGGGGGTGGGGGCTGACCCTTTATACTCATTGCAAGCAAAAATTGTTACTTTCAAAAGATAAGAAAACTAGTCGCTTTTAAGCAAGGGGCACTTTTGCTCCCACATACATTCCAAGCACAGTGACCTTCACTTATAATTTTTTAACATTCAGTGGTTCCCACTGAGCCCAATTAAAAAATTCCATGCATCTGTGGTGGTAAGAGCTGTAACGTTTTTAGATGACTTGGTGTGTGCATGGTTGTGCTTGTTACATAGATTAGCAGTGCTGGTGCATCAACACACAAACACCCAGCATAAGCTTTGCAAAAACATTTTCAACCAATAGCCAGTCTGCAACCAATAGCAGCTCACGCTTGGCATGCAGCCAGTCCTGTGAGGATACATGACCAATAGTTGCTTGTGTGCAGCACACAGCAAATTCTGGGTAGACTTTTGCACAGTCGGTTAAGCTGTTTTAAACATCTGGTGCATGGTCTGCAGAATTCACAGACCTGGAAACTGCAGCCATGGAGATGCACGCCGAAATATTCCTTGTGTTCATTATAGTGCTCTAGGCCTGCCTTTGCACTGCTGAGCAGAACCTGTAAGCTATCCGACAAGTCCAAGCCTTCTGCTGGTGCAGTGTTATTTCAAGGCACAGAAAGGCTCTCGTTGGATCTGTGACTGGGATAGCAATTCAATTGATATGGCTCAGAGTGGTGATGTTATTATCCAGGATCCCTGGGCCCTTAAAGTTCGGGAAAACGTTCTAGGAAGGATTCTCTTCCCCAGGCTAAACTTAGAATATGGCCAATTATTGATAGTTGGCTTTTGCAAACTACCCAAAACCTAAGGGGTTATTGAGTCAACACAGGGCACATCAAACATCTATTATGGATAATTAAAAAGGTAACTTTTAATTTAATTTCTCCTACAGATATACGATGTGCCAAATAGCTTTTTTATAATTATATTAAAGCCAGGGCTATAGTCACCTTCAAATCGGACTGGGTATTCAAGTGACCAGATTTTATAAGAATACAACACCCTTTTCTATTGCTAAGACTAGAGCTGATACACTTGAGAACAAATTTTTTCAACATTATGAACTGGCACATTCATGTAACTTAATTGATTTTGATCAGATACCTAGTACGACAGGATCCCCCAGTGACTATGGGATACAAAGCTCTGGAAATAAAACTCCTGTGGAGGAACTAAATTCTTTGAACCTACTAGTTGACTTGCTTGCAACCGATAGGTTGGATGGTGGGGAGACTAGTTGTCAAAATAAGGAAAATTTCCCTGGTTCAACAGGTATTGAGTTTCTGCGGGGGTCAGGCTGTGGAAGAGGACATTAATGATGCTAAGGACATAGCATTGATATCCGTCTTTGAGATCTTACCAGTTGAAGTTCAGAGTGACGTTATTGAACAACTAGGGACATTGCGTGTGACATTGATTGATATTAAAGATAATGTCCCGACTGTACCTCTGGATCCTCTGATTCAGTTAACTCATCCCCCTCAATGATGGGAGATGCCCCCCCCCCCCAATCATTGTTGAGGGCTCACCAGTTCCTCCATTGATCTTGCTACGAGGGTAAAAATTCTATTCTGATTCCAAATGGCAATCATCTAGAGTTTTGGCATCTGAAGAGCAGGGGCCTGTCTGTTTCATTCAGGAACATGGGCTGGTTTCCCACAAAAGAAGGGGTCACCAACGTTCTCCAATGTGGTGGCAAGGACCCCTCCATTGGAAGAGCTGGCTTATGATTTTGGACCGTATTCCGACCAAATCTCTAAATCATCTGATAGTATCCCTGGGTTATGCCATTGGAAGCCATTTAATACACTGAAACAAGAGGCTGGCAAAAGTCCCTTCTCCCCTAATATTAAGGGACTGTATCCAAGTTGACTTATTAATAGTCATACCTCCTTTTTGATTCTATCTTGGAATGTGGCTGGATTATCTAACAAGTTGGGGGATAGCGATTTTTGAAAATTTATCTGCAAGGCAGAAGTAGTTCTCCTCCAGGAAACATGGTGTAGGGACCCCCTTTTTTGGCAAGAGTTATTCTTGTTTTAACCTTCCAGCTATGCCATCAACTTCTGGGGTCGGGCAAGCCTTGTAAGTTTCATTTTGAATAGACAAGGATGGGCAAATAGAGAACTTCCATCTTGTAATAGCCTATGCCTGGCAGTGTAGTTGAAGATTTCTTCTTCTTTGTCTTGGATTTTCATTAATGTTTATTTACCTCCCCATTCCAAGAAGGCCCAGGTTATTTAAGATTGGGATAGGTTTTCTTCTTATTTGGTGTCACTATGATTGGAACTTCCAGCAGCAACATTTATTGTGGCAGGGGATTTTAGTGCTTGTGTTGGGGGGTCTTTCCTGCTTGGATGAAGACTACGTTTTAACCAATGAAATGTATGGAATTGATAGCCCAGCATTCAGTGACCAAAGATCTAATTATGCAGGGCTAAGATTGCAATAAATACAGATTGACCTGTTTCTTAGGTCAGCCAGTGGCTCCTATCGGAGTTCTTCTTCCCATGATCCCACCTTTATATCAAGATTAGGTTTTTCCACAGTAGATTATATATTAGTGGACCTTGATTTGTGGGGTCATATTTTGAATTTCTGTATCTCTCCTCGTCCCGAAAGTGATAATCTCCCCTTATTGCTCCACTTACAAGTCAAGGGAAGCCAGGATAGTTGAGTTTGCCTCTTCAATTAGATAATCCTGACTTTCTCCAGCGGGGCGATAATTTTATTCCCACCCTGGTGAATAAAAAAGTTAAGTGGCATGGAATTGCAGTGGAGAAACTTGATAGGCTTCTTCATGAGGAGGACTGGAGAAATTTGAGGGAACAGATAACTAAGGCTGAAGATTCCGAAGCCGTTTTTAACTACCTTCAGCAGCTATTTGGCCGCTTACGTCCCTTTTTTTGTTTGGTTCCACTTGCGAATAAAGCATATTATTATAAACTACCCAAGGGGGCACCTTGGTATGATGCAGATTGTGCCAAAAAAGAGAGAGATTTTAACTAAGGAAGCCAGGGAACTGAGGACATTGGGCCACAGTACTAATAGTTCCCTGCTCCCCTAAGTGCCTTCGTGCCTTCTCACTTGCTGCCCCCCATGCCTGGAACTCCCTCCCTGTCCACATCCGCCTTGCCCCCTCCCTTCATACCTTCAAATCTCTCCTTAAAACTCACCTTTCGCTCTGCTCTGTCTGACTCTTTATCCTGCTGAGCCACTATTCCTATACCTACGATCGGTTTACCCTTATCCTTGCAACATGGACCTGCCTGCTGTCATTCTCATCGTAACCAAGCCAAGTACGTGCACTTAAGGGGTCTAACATTCATGAAGATGCGAGGTCTCGTCTCTCCCTCTGTTCCCCTTCCTAAGTCTCTCCCCCAGCTCCTGTCTCTCAGATTGTAAGCCCTAGGGCAGGGACCGTGTCTATTTTATTACTTTGTAAAGTGCCAGGTACACTGCTGGTGCTATATAAATGGTTGTTAATAATAATAATAGAGCATTGTGACCTCTGACGGGAGTGAAAATCATTGCTACAGGCCAAAAAACCAGAATATTTCTAATAAGCAATGGGAAAGGCTGAGGCTAGCAATTCTTCAGAAAAACTCTAGAACATTCTGGCAGATGGTCGCAGACAGTTCAGGTAAAATCAATAGGAATGTCAAGGCAAATATCCCAGCAGATAAATGGGTATGGTATTATGAGTCCCAATTTACAGTTCCTCCAGGAAGGAAGACAGGTGCCCAGTCACCTTGTACTTCTAGCATAGATATGTCTTATTATGTAACAGAAGAACTGATACTTGGTCTCCTTGTCTTTCTCAAGTGCAACAAGATCCCTGGCCCGGATGATATTCCAGCTGAATTTTATTTGTTCAATAGGAGATGGTGGATACCAATACTTGTTATATGGTTTAACCACACTATAGATCTTTGTGCTATCCTCGATAGTTGGAGGGGTAGCACTAGTGTTATTATTTTAAAAAGTGAGGCAAGGAATAATCCTCACTTCTATCGCCCAATTAGTTTAATTAATATTGCAACAAAAATCTTTGGACACCATTTATTGATCCACCTCCCGCGGTGGGTAGAGCAATGTAATGTATTACCTGAGTTACAAATAGGCTTTCGTGTGGGGTTTTTCCACTGTGGACAATATTTTTACAAATAATTTTTGAGACATAAATATGCCACTGTTAAGAAGTATGCTATTTACTTGGCATTTGTAGATCTTTTGGCAGCTTTTGACTGCATAGAGTTCTTTTGTGGACTAAATTGTTCCAGATGGGTATTGAACCTGCCCTGTTAAAATTACTTATGGCCTGTCATTTCCAGACTTGGGCCCAGGTGAGGTGGGGCTTAGCAGGAGAAACAACACCCCAATCTCCTGTTGCTAAGGGAGTAAGACAGGGGTGTGTATTGGCCCCTTCATTGTTAAACCTATACATGGGGTATTTTCAGACGTTACGAGATCACAGTCAACCACAGTGAACCACAGTCAATTCCGCAGCGGGGCCAAAGCGCCCTGAAAGTCTGTTACATGGGCGCCAGATGTTCACCACAGTCAATACCCACCTAGGGTCAATATCAACCACGCTTCTGGACCTCCGGCCCAGACCATCACCGAAAGCGTGGTCAAAGTGATTCCCAACAAGAAAAAAAAAAAGTAACGCCTAAACGGCAACCGCCGGCCGGAACCAACCAAAATGATTCCCAGCCAGGGACAAAGCACGCAGCGTCGCTGCCAGGCAACCAACACCACAGGCCGCGGAGGGAGATTTAAAGGGCACATAGCAGCACGGAAACGTGGCCGGATGGAGCGAGGCGGAAGGGAGAGGAGAGCGGTGGGAGAGAAAGCAAGGCAGGAGGAAGAGGTGCAGGCGGAGGAGGTGGTGGTGCTGCACATGGAGGGGGTAGAGGGACAGCAGCTGCCGGGACAGGCCGACCCAGAGGCAATGACCAGGAGGCACCCCGGAAACAGGTAAGGGGAGCGGACCCGGCAGCACAGGGTCACTATGGGGGACGGGCGGCCGCCCAGGTGGCAGGAAGGGGGGAAGAGAGCGGGCCATGGGACAGGGGCAGAACAGCAACACCCCCTCCCCCCGTACTGCAGACATGGAAGCGGGTCCGGGAGCCCGAGCCCTCGGAGGAGACAGACACACCAGGAGGAGGAGGGGAGGAGGAGAATGCGGAGAATCCACGGGGGAGAAGGCCCTACCACAGAGGGGGGCATGGGGGCACAGGGAGACCCAGGACTTCCTCCGCAACTGGGGGACCCTGGAGCATCAACTGGAGCTCGCACTCAATCAGCGCAACAAGCATGTGTTCCCGGAGATAGTGTCGGAAATGGAGCCAGCGGGGCATCACAGGACCGTGGCACAGTGTCAGTCAAAGGAACTTTGCCAGGCCCCGTCCACCCCACACACAATGGAACGGGGGGCACGCGGCCAGACCTACATTTCTCTGCTAACCGCCCCTCCCACCCCCACAGGGCACGGCACGGCACGCCCCAGTGGCAGAGAGCCCCGGCAGCCACTAGAGGGCCCAGGTGAGGCACACCGGTGAGGAGGAGGGGCCCCCAGCGAGACCTTCCGGGGGACCCAAGTCACGTGGGTGGTGGCGGCGGCGGCGGCTGCCAACCCGGGGGGGCGCAACCCCCTAGGAGTGCCCCCGGCCAGCAGGCGGCTGGGATGGGCACTTAACCACCAACCTCCCTCTACCCTATAGGCAGGGCCCCGAGGGAAACGCGGGTCTGCGAATCGCAGATTTCCCGCGGAATTCCCCTCCCCCCGCGGAATCTCCTGCCCCGCTTACCCCAGCGCAGAATTTCCAGCCTGCGCTGCGGGGACG
>QEPC01009246.1:3914697-3944109 GCA_003113815.1 Sphenodon punctatus
AACGAGATAGCAGGGTCTGGGTCAGTAGAAAAGGAGAGGTACAGCTGAGTATCATCAGCATACTGGTGACAACGCACCCCGAACCCTCTCACGACCTCCCCCAAGGGCTGCATATAGATATTAAACAACAACGGAGACAAGATCGATCCCTGCGGAACGCCACATGGTAAAGCGCGGGGGCTCGATGTTTCCTCCCCCAGCACCACCCGTTGGCTCCTCCCCGAGAGGAATGAGCGGAACCATTCAAGAACGGTCCCGCCCAGACCCCCCAGGTCACGCAGCCGTCTCAACAGCAGCATGGTCCACGGTGTCAAAAGCGGCCGAGAGATCTAGCAGGATGAGAAATGTCGAACATCCTGCATCCATCTCCCGGCGGAGGTCGTCTGCATATGACCCATGCAGGGCCCTGAAAGTTGACCCCAAACATGTAGCTGAGGTGTCCCCACTAAACTACGTACAGAGTGCGTATACTTGTCTAACCGTTCACTAGTCTCTAGATTAATATTGTATACGCATTAGAAATATACTTGCCAACTAATTAGAATATTACCTGGTTATATATTACAATAGCTCAAAACAGAACTTTGCAAATTTCAGCAACGAGTATCTAATCTGTACATATGCATACTTCAAATTAGGGCTGAAAGCATTCACTGATGCATTGATTCCACATTATAAAACAAAGTTTTAAATGAGCTTGAAAATGTTTGTATTTCCACTTAGAAATAACAGCAACCATACAATGAGTTGTGCAAAGTCTCTTGTGAATTCCTGAATTCAGGAGTTTCTCACAATTTTAATTTTGATCAGTGAACAGAAGAGAGGTGAAAACTATCGGCCACTTCCTTCCAAATATGTTGGTGATGTCTTTGATCAAATATCTGGTGTCTTTTCTAGTTGTCACACACATTAATTAAACTTATGTTTACAGCTGGATGGCTTTATTGCCCGAACCTGGGCCAGTCAGAAATCTGCTTTGGGAAGTGCTCTAGACCCTTTGGCTGACAAAATTCTTATCAGTGTTCTGTATGTTAGCTTGACTTGCGCAAATCTTATTCCAGGTAAGAATATGCTAAAGTTGTCAGTGTTTGTGTATTTTTTTTCCCCGATAGTTCAAAATATCTTTTCATTAAGCGGGCTTACTAGTGGATGTTTATCGTCTTAATACTTAAAAATAAACTCAGTTTACTTTCTGTTGTTACACAGAGCAAACTGCACTGCCAGGGTTCCGTTTTTATATAGCAGTGTTCACAATAATCATGTTAACCTGCCCGCCCCCTCACGTTTCCAAGAAACATACCTTTTAATACATAACTCTCTCAAACTATTGAAGATGACCACTACACTAGTCTCTCCCTGACTTCATTTGCCAGCCTAAAATAAGGTGATTTGGGCCTTTCCTTGATGATCAACTTGTAATCTCTTAGGTGCTCTGAAGACATTTCTTGCTGTCAATGCTCCATGTTGATCCTGGTAGGAAGGGTTTTCTCAGTCTGTCTCCGATATCATTGGGACCTGTCTACTTTTCACATTGCACATGCTGAACCATGGTTGACCTTGCTTGACTTCCTGGCAGTCTGTGGCTGTTTCCTCGCCCGCCCCTCCAATCTATTCTATGGGTGCTCGGCAATCTCCTACCCAAATCCCATGCTGCAGGTGCTGCTCCTGCTCCTGATACCACATGCAACTTTGGGTCTACCAAGCTGCTTCTGAGCAGTGCGAGAGAGAGCCCTAGCCCCCACCGGCTGCTTCCACCGCGGGGGGGAGGGGGGTGCGTATATATATGTGCATCTGTAGGGGAGCCTGGCCGGAGCCACGATAGTAGTCTGACCTCCCCTGTGTCAGGCTACTGGTTCCCACAATTCTGTTGTGAAACCCCATTTTGAAAAGTAAATTCTACATGCTCCCCTCCCCTGACAACAACAGGCATGCAAAGAATATGGATCAGGTTATGACCCTATCCATAGAGGGTGTGATTCTACTTGGGATCAGAGCCACAGTTTGGGCACCTTTGCATTGGGCTGTCTGGGGGAATAGCTGCCTGTAGGGATCACTATATTGTACCTGCCTCTGGGTGTTGGATCATAGATCTCTTTTTCTTTTTGTCTCGGAGGAAGTTGCATTGTCTGTCATGGAAAGAAGGCAGATGGTTACTGTATTAGTGCAATTGTTCCTATGGATGCATTGCATCAGAGTGAGCTTGTTCTGTCTCTATGTAGAGATGTATTAAAAATGTTTTCTGTTTTTCAGTTTCCCTTACATCTATGATTGTTTTAAGGGACATAGTGTTAATTGTTGCTGTCTTTTATGTGCGATACAAAACTCTTTCCCCACCAGTAAGTATATATATTTTCTTTTTTTAAATAAAAAATGAAATTAGATATTTGAATACAATACAGTCCTGTTTAAGTTAAATTTTGTGAGACCCTTATAAAAGTTTGACTCATCAGAAATTCATCTTATACATAGTTAAATGAAGGGAGCAGTGTAGGTTTTACTCAAACACTAGTAACGCCTCCTCCCCATATCAGTACCTTTTGAGTGAATTAAATCATTTTTTGGTGGGATGTGGTGAGATTAAAATAACATATCCAATATACATCCTTCAACCTTGCAATGTAACAGCACTCCTGTTCTCTGCGGCCCGGTGAACAACAAGGCCCGCACTGCAGACAGATTGGGAGGCTTCAAGCTCACATTGCAATGTACCGTGCTCTGGTTGGCTGCCGTTCACCAGAGCAGAAGAGCTTATGGTGCAGGCAGGGGATGGGGGACACTTTCTAACTAGCTCCCTCATTCTTGTTAAAAAGCAGATTTATCTGGTGTTTTCCCTTCTGCAAATATCTTGAACCTAATTACATTATGGTCATTGTTGCTGAGCTGCTCGACTGCAGTTATCTCTTCGACTAGGTCCTGTGCTTCACTTAGGACTAATTCCAAAGTCTGCTCTCCTTTTGTGGGTTCCGTGGCCAGCTGTGCCAGGAAGCTATCATTTATGATGTCTAGAAAATTTGTTTCTGAAATGTCTAACATTTCCAAACTGTGTCCTAAAGTGACATTTACACAATGAGGCTTGTTAAAATAACTCACTATTGATGTTTTCTCTATTTTTAGCTTCTCTGCTCTCGTTTAGCATTTCATAATCACTGTCTTCATCCTGATCAGATGGTTAGTAGTATAGCCCCATTGTTATACACTTTCTGCTTAATGGGATCCCTATCCATAAAGAATCCAAAGGCCAGGACAGTTTACAATAAAACCTAACAAATCAAATAAATACCATTAAAAACAGTTAAAATACTCCTCAACCCCTAAACTAAACCATCTGTGGCCACCAGACTCTTCCCAATCCCATCTGGGTGTGTGTGGCAGCCTTCCCCTCCCCCCCGGGGCATCCCTATATCCCCCACTTCCACCTATTCACCCTCTGCAACTGGGGAATCCCCACACCCAGCAAACCCCTACCTCACCAAATTGTTTTGTATAAGCAGCTTTTGTTCTGTACAAGGAAAAATAAGAATGTAATGAACACAAGATGGTTGATATCGAGTGTCAGAAATAGAGGCAAAACTCAAAGCACTCAATGTATTCAAATTGGGAGGACCTTCATCCATGCACATTGAAGCAGCTGGCACATGAAACTGAGACCTCACCTGTAATATTATGTTCAGTTTTGGATACCACACTTCAGCGAGGATGTTGACTAATTGGGAGGATGCAGAGGAGAGCAATTAAGATGATAAAGGGGTTTGCATGCAGGCCATATGTGGAAAGGCTAAAAACTGACTTGGTTTAGCCTAGAGAAATGATGATGCAGAACGTGGGTGGGCATGATAGCAGTTTTTAGATATCTAAAAGGATTGCACAAAAAGGTGAGCACTTGTTCTCGACACGGGCTTTTAAAGTGCAGGAAGTTAGACTTGGGTTAAATATTAGGCAAAACTTCCTAAAAGCAAGAACTGTTGGGTAATGTCATGGGTTGCCAAGTGATTTGTAGAATCTCCTTTCTCAGGGGTTTGTAGACAAATAGCTTTCTGTAGTACTGGCAGAGGGTGTCCTCTACCGGGTACCCTTGAGGTACATTCAAACCCTATACTCGAGCAAGCTGTTTGGATAGTTAAGGCCACTGCGAGAGATGCTAGCTGGATTGCTGAGAGTACGCACGTGTGTGTGTGTGTGTGAATGCTTGTAAATGCCACTATGCAGTGAACGCAACTTCATAGGTTGAAGGATTTGGGGTATGTTCAGCTTGGAAAAAAGACTAAGGGGGATATAAGTTTACAAATATTTGAAAGGCTTCCGTAAAGAAGATGAAAAATCAGCTGTTAATCTCTTTGTACAGAGGGCAGGACAAGAAGCAATGGCTACAAGTTGCAGCAAAGCGGATTTAGATTGAACATCTATACTGTAAGAGCAGTTAGGCAATGGAATAGGCTACCCTGGGAAATAGTGAATTGTCCCATCATTGGGGGCCTTTAATAAGAGGCTGGATGCACATGTCTGGGATGAAATTCTGCACCAAGTAGGAGGCTGCACTTTGTGAGCCGCATGGTAATGGAAAGGCTACTTAGGCCACTTCCCTCAACTGCCATTTCAGGGTGGGAAGTAGAGAAGTGAGATTTTTTTATTTTTTTTTACTACCGTAACATTTTTTTACATCATGCCTGTTGTGCCTAGATTTCCTTCAGACCCTTCAAACTAAACCTTCTCTTCCCTTCACAGAGAACGCTGCTTAGGTATTTCAATCCCTGTTATGCTACTGCGCAGCTAAAGCCAACATTCATCAGCAAGGTATATATAACCATTTATGTATAAGCTTCTATATAAACATGTATAACTTAGATCTTGGCCAGAAATGGAGGAAGCACTATTATTCAGAAGCATTGTTAACTTGCTCATTACTGTCTGCAACTTCTTGTGTTGCGTGATAAGCTTTTTGGTAGGCGACAGGGCTAGGTTTGGGGTTAGAGAGTTTGCTTTTATGGGTGTATTTTAATGTTTGGACTTTTATGTCTCTATGGATTGTAACTCACCCTGAGACCCAACGGGAATGGATGAGATGATATAAGTCAATGAATTTAAGTAAATTATTGTTAACCACATAAGAGACACTAACAAAAGTAAAGCAGCTGCATTTTGCTTGGTTTTCTCTCCTCAGGTCCCTGCTCGGTGCTCCTTTTGGGTAGTGTTCCGATCACTGAATGGGAAGGCAGACCTCAAATTTAAATGTGTGGGTGGGCCAGGTGAGGCACACTTCCCCTGCTCTTCAGCTTGAGTTCTGCCTTCGCAATGGAACAGACCAGGGTTCTCTCAGAACCCTATTCAACCTTTTGTCTCCAACTTGGAGAGAAAACTAAGCACTCCGTCCTCTCTCCTTCCCATGCAGGGAAGTCTAGGGCTTTTGGCTGCCGCAGTGGAAAATATTCTCCACTTGAAGCCAAATAAGAAGGTAAGAGGAAGCTTCTGGAATTCGTCTCTGGGGAGGACTGGGTGCTCCCCTTACAGAGAAGCAGGACCTCTTCACAGGCCTATTTCTTAAGGGACTGGGTGTCCCCCTTCCCCTCTTCAAGGAAGCAGGACCCCTCCGTGATCTCCAGGGAGGCATGCGGTGTCCCTCCTTTTGCACGGGGAGGCAGAGTTCCCCCACCTTGGATGGGCAGCCCAACTCTGGGCATTTCCCCCTGTGTCTCAGGAATCCGGGGTTTTGCCCCTCCCCCTTGTGTGACCCTCACAGAGCGGCTTCTATCTGAGGCAGACACCCTCAATATCGGGCGGGTGGGAGAACCTGGGCGTCGCCCTTCCCCCCTGATGGGGGAAGCAGGGCCCCTGTGTTGGTCCTACCCCCAAGACTGGAAGGATTTCTCGGTGAAGGACCGGGGACTTCAGGTCCGCGCGGCCACTCTCACCCACCCTCCCCTCCGGGCTGGAGGAGCTGTCAGCTAATCAGGACGCGCGGCCACTCTCCTCATGGCGCCATCCATTCCCTGTGGTGCCATTAGCCCTGAGCTGGACACCGTGGGGTTCCGGACTTATTCCCTTTGAGGACTGGAACAGCAGCTCTGGGGAGCAGACCAGTGGAGGAAGCCCCAGGAGCTGTGGCGTCCGGGGCAGGCTCATAGAGCTTGAGAGCCCTTGGGAACAGAGCACGACTTTAACCCTCACCGCTCCTTCTCTTCCCCACCCCTCCCTGGCTCATCCAGCAACGTGCAGGGCTGAGCGAGCAAACAGCCTCTGGCCCTTGTTGTCTCGTGGTCCTAACCGGCTCCTAATAGGTGCGGCTTGACTGGGCGCTGCCATCTTGGTGCCGGTTTCCATCTTGCCCATGCGGCCCACATAGGTGCTGCCATCTTAGCTACGTGGTTTCATTGGGTGCCACCATTTTGAATCTGCCCCTATAGTGCTCTAGCAGCACTCAGTCTTGGCCCTCCAATGACCTGCGACAGATTAGTGCCCCAAGGAAATTGGGGCACTGCCTCGAGGCAGTGGCTGGTGTGAAGGAGACCCAGCAGGCTCAAGGTAGGAGGAGCTTCTCTGAGGGGCCCCTGCTTCTAATTTCTGCTCCTCCCACTCACAGGCACCGGCCCCACTCCCAAGCGGTATACAACCTGGCCTGGAGCTAGCATTCTGAGGGCTCTGGGTTCATTTCTCTCCTTCTCTTGGCTGCTCACAGGGCGGGGGCATTCACCCTGCCCCCAGGGTGTCCAACACGGTTCGGGGTTGGGCCGAGCCTAGGCCCCCTTTTTTCAGTCCCCACCCATCCCTGTGACTCGGAGGTCTGCACCCGCCAGCATGTTGCTCCCTACCTAGCCCCGTGCCCGGGGCAGCCTCAGTTGCAGCTACTTGTCCCAGGGCCCAGCTCTCAGCAGCAGCCAAGTGGGCAGGCGGCCGGAATCCCTAGCATTGTAGGCTTGAGGCTCCGGAGGCACTTATGTGTACACAATGCTGGGTACTAAGCTAGGAGTCACCACTCAGGAAAAGGATCTGGGGGCAGTTATGGACAATACAATGAAATCCACAGCGCAGTGCGCAGCAGCAGTCAAAAAAGCAAACAGAATGTTGGGAATTATTCGGAAAGGGATAGAGAATAAAACGGAGATTGTCATAACGTCTCGATACAAATCAGTGGTGCGACTGCACCTGGACTATTGTGTGCAGTTCTGGTCGCCCCATCTCAAAAAAGATACAGCTGAACTAGAAAAGGTACAGAGAAGGGCAACAAAAATGATTGAAGGCATGGAAGGGCTCCCGTATGAGGAGAGGCTTGGGAGGTTGGGGCTCTTCAGCTTAGAGAAGAGACGACTGAGAGGGGATAGAATAGAGGTCTCTAAAATCATGAGTGGTGTGGAACTAGTTAAGGAACAATTGTTTACCCTCTCAACTAGTACTAGAAGGCACTCCATGAAACTCATGGGTGACAAATTTAAAACAAAAAAAAGAAGGTATTTTTTCACCCACTGTACAACTGGGTTGTGGAATCTACTGCCTGAGGAGGTGGTCAAGGCCAGTACTAGAGCTGAGTTTAAAAGAGGTTTGGACAAGTTTCTGGAAGATAGGTCCGTTAACAGCTATTAGCCAGACCAGATCAGGGAACATGATGGGAGCTGGGGGAAAACAACAAGAAATGAATCCCCCATAGTGACCTGTTGGGTGCTTTTCCCAGGCCCCCGTGATTGGCCACTGTCGGAGACAGGATGCTGGGCTCAATGGACCGTTGGTCTGATACAGTAAGGCACTTCTTACGAGCAGCGAGGACAGAGCATCTCTCTCAGAACGTCCCCCTCGGTTACTCTTGCCCCAGCTTGGAGCGGATCTGTCTCCTGGAGCCGCCCTCCTGACAAGGACTTGGTGCTGCCAGTGGCAGCAGGGCCAACTGCTCCCTCCCTGGGAGCCTCTCTATCCACCTGTGTCCATTTCCTGACCCTCGGTAGTGCTGAATTGGCAAGTGTACTTTGCCCCCCCTTCTGCTTTTGTGGGTTTTTAGGGCCCCTGGGCCAGCACAAGCGCTACCATCTCCAGCGAGTTCGTATCTGGTGGTGGGCACTTTGGACACGTAGCAGTAATGTGTGTCGCCATTTTTTAGTAAGCCCGCAGGCGGGCAGTGGCAGCAGTGCTGGCTCCTAGCGCATGCGTGAGCCAATTTATTACTAGTCTGGGCACACGAGTGAGTCTTATAAGTAAGAACATAAGTAGTGGCGGACTGAGTCAGACCAATGGACCATAAGCCCAGCATCCTGTCTCCGACAGTGGCTAATCTCGATCGCATGGGAGAAGAACCAACAGTCCCAATGGGCAATCCGTTCCCCGTTGTTCACTCCCAGCTCCCTACGGTAAGAAGTTCATCCCGTAAGCTACTTGGTTAATAGCCATTAATGGACCTACTCTCTAAGAACTTCGCTTTTTAAACCTAGCTGTACTACTGGCCTTGACAATGTCATCTGGCAACAAATTCCATAAGTTAATTATGTGTTGAGTGAAAAAGTACTTCCTTTTATTTGTTTAGGTACTGGAAGATTTAAGTTTCATGGAGTGTCCCCTAGTTCTAGTACTAGCTGAGAGGGTAAATAACCGTTCCCTATCTACTCGTTCCATACCACTCAAGATTTTATAAACCTCTATCATGTCCTCTCTGTCTTCTTTTCTCTAAGCTCAAAGAGACCCAGCTTCTCAAGCCTCTCTTTCTACAGAAGCCGTTCCATACCCTTTATCATTCTCGTTGTCATTCTCTGTACCTTTTCTAGTTCAGCTATGTCTTTTTTGAGGTGGGGTGACTAGAACTGCACACCGTTTTGTTCTCTATCCTTTTGTGAATAACTCCTAACATACTGAGGATGCTATACTTCAGGGAAAAGCAGCATGTGCCTTTGAGGAATATTGTAACTGCCCTATGGTAAGCAATACAGCAGTCTACCTTCCTCACAGGGTTGTGATAAGGATTTAAGGGGTGGGTGGGTTTACATTACTGTATGTGAAGAGCTCCAAATAAGGGGGCTGCTATAAAGACCCTTATTACCAATAGCCAGAACTGCTTCAGGCCGACCACAGGAACTGGTCTTCTGCAGGGTCTTCTCAGACAAAGGCCGGTGCACATGGAGCTGATGGAGCCCTGTTAAGGACTGAAAAGATGGCACCTATTTAAATTTGCAATGTGAGGAGACTTTTCCCCAGAGCAGAAGGGGCCAGGCGGATACTGTACCTGGTCACGGTGAGGTTTCTTTCTCCCTGGTGCATTGCCAGCCTCCTAGAGTAGCTAGCAAAAGCAATTCTCTCCAACAGCGGAGAGATGCCAGACGTCTCCAGAGTTTTGAGTACATAGTCGGCCCCATAGGAAACTTGGACTTGAAACTATGGAAACCCCTCTTCCCAACATCTCGGCGGGCATGAGTTGGGATGGACCCTCATATCCAACTACCCTCTCAACTCAAGATATTGAGACTATTCCATCCCTGATGACAGAGCATGATCTCACTCCCTGGCTGTACTGTAGCTAGTTATTGCCTCTATATGTCCATTAAACAGGGTGGCTGCTGCATTGAGTGCAGTGACTGGTAGCCAGTGGCCAGAGGGAGGTTGCTGGCATACGAGTTTTCCCCATTCCAGTGGCAGGGAATGAGGGCAAGCTATCTCCCCTGCTGGTAGCCCTTTTGCCCTAATAGAGATACATTCAAGGAGGTCGGCCCTCGGTGTCATCTCTGTTCCTTCCCAACTTTCCCAATCATAGGAAAAACCATCCAGAAGGCAAGAGAGGAGAAAGCCAAAGTCATCCTGATCACACCATTCTGGCCCAGAAGACCCTGGTTCTCAGACTTGGTGGAGATGCAGTTACAATCACCCATAAGACTATGAAGTCATTCAGACCTCTTAAGACAGGGCCTGTGAAAACATCCAGATCCCAGGAGTGGAGAGCGCTAGAGGCCAGAGGGTACTCAGGCAGAGTACTTCAAAGACTGTTAGTATCACGCAAGGCCTCCACAAACAATCTATGCCACCACATGGAGCAAGTTTGTTAAATGAATTAACAAACCCGACATGCCTGGTCCTAGAGTTCTTGCAAGAACGGCTGGACATGGAATTGAGACCAGCCACATTAGCAAGATAGGTATTGGCGCTTATCACCACCTTGGGAGCGGACAAATCACCTCGCTTCAGCAAACACCAACACATTAGGCAGTTCCTCGGAGCAGCAAGAATGCAAGCACCGGAGCCAATCCACCGATGCTCTTCATGGAACCTCAACCTTGTGTTGTTGTCACTCCCTTCGAGCCTCCCTTGTCACTCCCTTCGAGCCCATGGTCTCTACATGACTTTACTTCCTCACAATCAAGGTCACCTTCTTAGTGGTGATCACGTTGGCAAGAAGGGTTTCTGACAGAGTGCCCTTTCCACAACTCTGGAGCTGGGCACTTTTCACAATGACAGGGTAGTCCTATGAACAGACCCAACGGTCATTCCAAAAGTCAACTCAGTCTTCCATAGGTCCCAGGAGATTATGTGGCTGAACTTTGGCTCTACACTGCAACGCCCAAGAGAAGAAGCTTGGCACTCCTTGGATGTCAAACAGGCATTGCAGATCTATATTAAAAGGACTCAGACAGAGAGTCGATCTTCCAGACTCTTTGTTCTGTATAGGAACTCAGTCAGAGGAAGACCTGCCTCCAGCGCCACGATTGCATGCTGGATAAGAAATTGTATCACGGAAGCCTATAGGACAAAAAGGGCCAATCAGAATGGAGCGGTGGAAGCACATTTGCTCCGGTTGTCAGCCACCTCGTGGCCCTGGTTCTTGAAGACCTCCAGCGATGAGATCTGCAAGGCGGCCACTTGGTCCTCTGTACGCACAGTCACAAAACAGTACAAGATCCAGACTCTGGCCTCGACAGATGCAGCCTTCGGGCGCAGCGTTCTCCAGGCTGTAGAGGAGAACCTGTAGCCACTCCTGGAATACCTTTCTCCCACCCCTTTTATGACAGTGCTCTGGTACATCCCAAGAGGAGCAGGGAGCTGCAGGGAGAAAAGAAAATTGGGGCACTGACTGGTGAGTTTTTTCTTTCTGTTAAGCTCAGTGCTCGGTGCTCTGGCCCGCCCTGGGCCTACTGGCAGGGAAAGATCCTCTAGGCTGTCTAACATGAGGCTAAGCTCCCTTGTCTACTAACTCTGCAGTTCTTTTTCTATATTACGAACTCTGGAAGAAGTGTTCCTCCCCTGGCCCGCCCACACATTTAAATTTAAGGTCTGCCTTCCCATTTGATGATCAGAACACCACCCCAAAAGGAGCACCGAGCAGGGAGCTTAACAGAAAGGAAATCCATTGGTAAGTGCCCCAATTCCCTTGTTTTATATTGGCTTAGACTTTTCACTATTGTTTGGGTTCTTATTTAGTGTGGAATACTTCTATTTCAATATGGTTATGGGCTTTTATACAACCTTTCCCAGATGAACACTGCAATCCAGCTTATTTTAGTGGCCGCATCTTTAGCAGCTCCGGTTTTCAATTATGTGGACAGTGTATATCTTCAGACCATATGGTAAGTCTTTCTTTTTAGTTGTTACTTTTTGTGGTAGCTTAAGTTGACTTGTAGGGAAACGTGAAAGAATGAAAAAACTAACCGGGGGGCGGAACGTGCTCCTTTTTGGCTGAAATGGAACCAAGTTAGGCATTGGAGGTTAGTCTGCTCTGAAGGGGAAAATAAAATGCAGAAATAAAATGGAAAAAGCTAGTATGGTTGAATAGCAAGATTTCTTAGCATGAAGAAAATTCTATCTCTTAGAAAAAACATAATGAAGCCCAAGTATTACATATAGAAAAGAATACATTGACAGGTAAAATGAGGTAAAAGTCAGGTTAACTAAATAGACTTGAAGAGTCACCTAGCTATTAGCTGTAGTTTGGGGTATGTGAACAAATTGAGTTTAAATTGTAGCAAACAATCAGGACTAAATAATTATATGATGGTGCAATCCCTTTATATTCGTTGAGATGGCAGCTCATCCTGGGACCTCGTGAAAAACAGGATGATCTTGTGGGGTAAATTTTCACCTCGCTCCTTTTGGCACTTAAATTGCTTGAATGTGTAAACTAACACGAAATGGGATGGGGTAGATTTCTACCCCAGGGTCGTGTCTAAATCTACCCCATGGTAAAATGAATTGGGGTGTGATTCTCCTCCAGGGCCGTTTTGTCAGCGGGGAAGAAATGTTGACTGGTAACCAACATCCTTCTGTCTCTGTGTGTAGGTGCCAATGTCCTGAAAGGGCAAAGTTGGAGAGCCGCTCCCTTGTGCACCCAGGGCAGGAATGTACCCCAACAGATCAAGTGAGGGTTTTAAAAGCCCACACATTCCAACCACGCTAACTTTTACACCACTAGGAATTTGTTGTTGTTTGCACATGCACACACCATTTCATTCGTTTTGGTGAGGAGGCTACCAAACTAGAGTACTTCAAAGTTTAATTGAAATGGGGGGGGGAAATCCTACAACCTTCTTTGGCTTGCTCCTATTGCCTTGTCTGCTTCATCAATGGAACTAAAATGTGCATATGCTCATGTTGTTGTGCTTTTTAAAACCTCTACTCTTCTGATTAGTTTTTCACTGGGTGAATAGATTTACAATCACTTCTGTTGATAAGAAATCAAAATGTAATGCTATGCAGAGAGTTTTCAGGCAGGGTCAGTCAGTACTTGAATTTGCTGGGAGGGGCTGAGTATCAGTTGTCTGAGTAATTTTTTGCTCATAAGCTGAGTTCCTTTAGTACAAGGCAGTTCTCACAGATCCTAGTTCAAATTCCCCTGTCTCCCACAGTATCGGTTACAAAAGACTTTTAAGGGAGTTTATTTTCTAAAAAAAATGAAAATAAAAGAGTAGATTCTCTATGCTGCTTCTGAGGGAGGAGAAGCAAAAGAGTTTTTCACCTGTTTTAAGAGCCTTAACTAGGCTATTGTTTGCAAGTAAAGCCAGGGCACTGACAGTGAGTGGTGGCAGCTGCACTTTGAAGCTACTGGTGGGGGTGGGGGGGCTCTTTATTGGCATACCTCCATACCCAGGTGTTTGCAGATATAACCATCCCACAGACACAAGCATCTTCAGACACCACCGCTCTGACACCACGTACACACCTTCCCCTGGTACACCACCACTGCCGCCCCGGGTCCCCTGCAGGCACCCAGGGAACCTCAGCCTTGGTGGCCCAACCAAGACCCACATCCCAGACCCCTGTCTGGGGATCGACTAACCCCCCACCTAGTGTCTCCCTGGCCACCACACTCGACCCACGATTTGTCGAAACAGCTTTGCACCAAAGACACTCAGCAAGTGCCGATCAGCCTCTCCCAGATGCTCCAAGTACTGATCCTTCAAGGCAGGCTGGTAGCGGGGAGGAAGAGGTGTTGTTCTGCACAAGCTGGGCATGCAGGAGGTGTGGGCCTGGGGTCCATCCCCCTTTCAGAGGTCTTTGTTGGTGGGTGCCTGGGGGGCAGGCAGAGCATGTGTGGGGCATGGTGTGGTGGTGCCTGGGACGGTATGGTGTGGGAGGGGGTCCCTTGAGTGAAAGGCACAGTCCCCACACACCCATCACTGCTGGAACCCTGGCTTTGCTTTTAAAAAATAGCCCGGCTCAAGGCTCCTAAAATAGCTGCAGAAATCTGCAATTTGGTTAAATATTGACCCTGCAAGGAGGGTTGAGAGCTGGCAGCTGGGGGGGTTCTGTGTGCATTGGGGGTGCCTGTAGGTACTCCATACAAGCTGAGGATGCAGGGGGCTTGCGGGTGGGGTAAAGTCCTCGCCCCCCCTCCCCCCATATTATGGATTGCAGCGTCTTTAAGGGTTGTGTTTTTTTTAAAAAGAGTAGATTCTCTGTGCTTCAGCTGGGGAAGAGAACCAAAAGGCAAGAGTTTTGCAGCTGTTTTAGGAGTGTCGAACTGGGCTATTCTTTGCAAGCAAAGCCAGGGTTCCAGCAGTGGTGGCTGGTAGGTGAGTGGCCAGTGGAGGTGTGGGACTAGTTCTGTTCACTCAGGACCCCACAAGCTCCCAGGTAGTCCTCCCCCAGCATTTACCAACAAAGACCCCTGGGAAGGGGACTGACCAGCCCCCAGCTAAGCTGCCCCCCATGCCCATATAGTCCACCCCCATGTCTCCCCACACACTGTACAGAACACCCTGCTCTCCTGCCTACTACCTGCATAGCCTTTGCCTGCATTGTGCCCCCTCTGTCCACCCAGCATCCCTGCTTCCAGGACCTAGGAGAACTCTGGAATAATAAGCCATTCTACAGTTGTTTTGTGTTTAATCGTTCCGTTTCAAACATTGTGGAGTTTAATTTTCAGATGATTTCAGTGTTGTCTGAGGCTACAGGATTAGGGCCATGACATTTTCAGGTTGGGGCAGATCCAGCATCCCGCACACATTTAACCTGAACATATGCCTCTCTGTGCCTGCCTTGCTCTCTCTAGCTGAGCTGGAGTTAGCAAGTTTTGGGACGTGCCCATGGGCCAGCAGTAGCCACATTTATCCCATTCCTGGTCTCTTGTTTCCAAGGCAGACTGTTGACACCTTAAATCACAGAGACTTCCCAAGGTGAAAGAACTTGGAAAGGTTGTTGCTTTTAATTCTCCCCTCTGCCGTGCCTTCCTCCCCCCCACCCCCCTTGCCACCCTTCCCTTTCCTCTGTATTGGATTCTTCCTTGAGTTCAGATTGGATGGACCCTGTACCTAGATTGGATGGTACCCAGATTGGATGGACCCTGTACCTAGATTGGATGGTACCCAGATTGGATGGACCCTGTACCTAGGCTAGTCTTTCCCCAGGACAGAGTAAGTGTGGGGAGAGTGTGGGTTTCATTAAAGCAGTGCCCCCCCCCCGCCTGCCCCAGCCAGAAAAAACATTTATTTATTATTTATTTTATTTATAAAACAATTTTCTACCCCACCCCTCCTGCTCCAAGCAGCCCAGGATGGTTTGCAACATCAAAAACACATAAAATGCATAAAACCAAAACAATACATTAAGAAGGCAAAAAACCAGAAAAAACCCCACCCCAACCCCCATCTCCCTCGCCAAAAGCCAGGCAGAACAGCCATGTTTTACACATACGAGGGAAGGGAGGGAGATCCGGGGCCACCTGAGCCTCCACTGGGAGGGAGTTGCACAGCCTAGGCACAGCTACCGAGAACCCCCTCTCCATAGTGGCCCCCTGGGCCACACGGGAAGCCTCGTGGAGGGCGCTCCCAGCGGACCGCAGATGTCGCTCCAGAGTGCGGAGAGCAAGGCAATTCCTCTTATAAGTCGGGCTAATGCCGTATAGGACTTTATAGGTCAAAACCAACCCCTTGACTTGTGCCCGGAAGAGTAAGCAGCCAGTGCAGAGCCCAGAGCACTGGTGTAATATGCTCACGGCAACCCATCCCCATAAGGAGACGGGCTACAGTCTCTGCACCATCACCATGGGTAGCCCCACGTAGAGTGCGTTGCAATAGTCCAATCCAGAGGTAATGAAAGCATGGATGACAGTGGCCAGGTCACTATCTGAAACATACGGCCGAAGCTGTTGCACCTGATGTAATTGGCAAAATACAGTGTGCTGCGTTCAGGCTCCGATAGGGGGCATATGGTACTGAACCAGAGCATCAATTGGCTCCTGTGCTTCCCTCTCTAGGAAGGGAACTAGAGCCTGCCAGCTCTCATTCTTGTATGCAAACAAGATAGTGAGAATTCACAGAATTGAACACACTAGAGATTCCACACAGAACTCTTATCAGTACTGCAGCGTTCTTATCTCTGACCTCAATATCGTTAACATTCCTTATTCTCACGTCAAAATCACAAATTTCCACGAGGGGAAAAAACAGTTTAGTTCAAGGAACAGTTAAGGTTTGGGGGGGCGGGGGGAATCAGTTTGTACCCATTTAATAACCTTAGATTTAAGTGCTACAAAACCAGGAAATTACAAGTTAAGGGAACGTGTGAGTTGTGGTGTAACCTCTTAACTCTGTCCTTTTATATTACTCCAACTAAGCTGAGGTCTACATGAGATATTAATGTACTGCCGATATTGTGCACCAGTCATCATCAGCACTAGCCTGTATACTAGAACATAAGCAGGTATTTGTGTGTTCACTTTATTTTAACATGAGTCTCTGGACCTAAGACTTCATAGAACAGAATAAAGCTATATACAGTTCTAAAGAGAGGTGGTAATTTTAAGGTATAGAATATTTTTACTTGTGATCATAACCAAAGATGACTGAAAGCGTTGAGAGGACAGCTTTAACTGTAACTGCAATGTCTTACTGGTGATAAATAAATAAAAACAATGACGTGTGTGGTGTAACCTCCTGGCTTAGTAGTCTTTAAATCTGAAGTTGTTGAATGGATATAAACCAATTTATCTCCACCTTAACTATACCTGAACCAAAGAGATATTTTTATCATGGAAATTTGTCTGAAGACCAAAAGCAATTTAAGAATAAAGTACATGCTGATCAAATGGCTTTTGTTAACTACTTCATTGATAGGGCAAATGTTGTAATTATATCAACATTTTAAGTATATTTTCTCAAGAAATGTACCAGATATTGAAGTGTACTATTGCAAATCCCACTCGTTAAAGAAAAAAATCATGGCATTTGTAATAGAAGCATGATCATTCTTAAGGATTTTTTTTGACAGATTAGTGTGCCTATGAAGGATCTCAGAAAACTAAACCCAAATTAGAAGCCATTGGCCAGCTCCAGAATACAAGTAGATTGCTTTGGTGCGGAGATGCATATTACTGCATTCTGAAATGGGAGAGGGAAACTGGGACATGAGTTAAGGTTCCCAAACCCTATTAAGAATAGCAATAAAGTTGAAGGCTTCCATACTACTGTCAAATAACCTAGCCAACACCTTCTCTCCCTGATGCTTCCCTATACGATTACAACTTAACACATCTGTCATCTATCCCACAACTTGGGAAGCGTTGAACTGCAGCCATATTTCCTATTCGCTTTCATTAACTATAGACCTCTTTCAAGCAGCAGAGTTCAGGTTCTGGGGTTGTAGAACCAGAATACTATATGCTGTTACTCTTTACGTAGCAATCAGGTTCCTGTGCGCTCATAAGAGGAGACTGATGGTAAATTACAAATACTAATTATCAGCTGAAGGGATTTGGAGGTTATTTCCTCCGCCTTCTGACTGTAACTGGAATGCAAAATTCTGTGATAGTAGCAAGGGAGGGGATATTTACTTGAGGGGTCTTCTCACATTTCATTTAGTTATATGTGAACTAATGTAAATTGATCATTTTCTCCCAAAGGTGCATCACAGCTTTTACAACAGCAACATCCGCATACAGTTACTATCATTATGGCCGAAAGACCGTTCAGGTGATAAACAACAAATGAAGTATTGCAAAAAGTACAATCTCATGACAGTTGACTATGGTGATATTGCCTGCAGTTTATTTGGCCCATGGATAAAGAAGTTGGGCTTTTTTTGGACTGATAGTCATATCAATAAAACCATGTCTTTAACAATTGAACTATAACATAGTTTGATCATGTATTGTAGATATGCATTTCAATGTATTTTTGAATTTCTTATAAATAAAATATTTTTTTTATCTTGTACTGTCATGTGCACTTGGAATCTATTGCATTATGGGGGGTTTTAAATTATTTTTTGCAGTGTTGGATGTCAGGTGGAGCATTGATGAATCTTTGTTTAACAGCTTTGAATAATAAAAATCAACTATGGTATAATGTACTTAAGCTTATGTCTCTGATATTAACCACTTGATTTGGCAGTCTGTGCCCTGCTGAAGTCATTGGGGAATTTAACTAATGATAAATTTGAATGCACAATATTCTCTCAGGCTAACCCACCTCACAGGGTTCTTGTGAGGATTAAAAGTTGTGTTAAATTGTTCTATGTGAAGTGTTCTGAGTGCCGTGGTTGGAGGGCAGTATAAAACATATATATATATATTATAAATTATAAATATGATTGCACCCTAAGTTTTAAATTAAGAGGCAGTGCAGATTGGTAGTGTGAGAAACACAAGCATTTAACTTTAGAAACCATTCAACCATTTTGAGAGGAGTTATATAAATTTCTGGATAAATGGAATTAATTTAAGTTGTACTTAACTGGATTCCACTGTATTTCCAGTAAGTCCATGAATACATCTGTTTTAGACTGTATAAGAACCTTGGTGTTTTGGTTTTTTTACAATTTTATTTACAAACAAAGTTTTGCAATAATTTGTTTGTCCCAGGTCTATAGCAATGCATTGCTTCTTGACCTGGATAAGTAGAATTCTGAACCCTGAATTTGCATTTTTAAGAGAGAGTATCCTCACCCAACAAAAAATATCAGGGCCTTTTGAGTGTATTAATTTCTTGGCAGCATGTGCTTACAATGCTGTTGTGTAATATACCCTCCAGTAGATACAGGACAAGTCTTTGCGTTGGGCAGGCTGGAGATGAGCATTAGGGAACATCCGTTCTCTCCAGCTCTCTGTACATGCGGGTTCATGATGAGAGCCGGCCAGGCAGGGGTTGGGGGGAATTCTGTCCATTCTCACTGGGAGTCTGTGGGTGGCCTGTAAGGGCTAATTTCCCTTTCTTCAGCCCACCCACAATGTCCAGAGTCAGAATTGACAGGATTGTGTACACACGCTTCCTTCTGCTCTGCTGTCTCCTCTGACTCTCTGCTTCTGAGGGGAGAAACCCAACTCCCCTGCAGCCTATAACGAATGCTCCTAAAACTTGGTAGCATCAGTTTTCTCTATCTTGTGTCCATTTCTTAAAGATTTCTGATAATTTGAACTTTTTTACATGGTCAGAAAAATTTGACTTGAGCAGATTCCACTCTATGTCCAAAGCCGTATAGTTGGGTTAAGATTTGTCAGAAATGCTAGGATTCCATCTTCCTTCCAGAGCTCAAAGAATAGCAGCCCTGTTGCATATAGAAAAGGGACTGGGACACCCAAGCAAATCAACCGATGACAGGTTTTAAACAAAAAGGAATGAGTATTGTCGCACACCGTGTGTTTGACCTATGGAACTTATTGCCATGGTAACTTGTGAAGGCAAATGATCTGATACAACTGTTCTAAAACTTCCCTTTAAAAAAACAAAATAAAGTAGGACTATTGATAGTCAGGGGGCTGCACCTGCATGTTGTTGTTTTTTCTTTGGGGGTTTTTAGTGGGGAGGGCACTAAACCTCTGAATGACAGAAGATGGAACGCTCCATAATTGCTTTGTGCTGTCTGACTTTAGTCTGAACAATCCAATACTCCCATCGATGGGCACTGGGATCCATGTATCACTGGCCTGATGTTACACGGTCATTTATAAAAGCAAAGCCATTTACGATTACAGAATCTTAGCTCCTGGTACTTCATCTACATAAAAGTATATGACTTTGAGAGAATAGATTATGAATATGTGGTAAGCAAAAGATTGAGGTGTGCTACTTAAGTCATGTATGCTGCTGTATATCAATTGAATTTACAGAGCTGATGGGGTGGTCAGTTACCTGGAGGGGCTGGGGAAAACGGCTTCAGGCGGCAAGGGACTTTGCCAAAGCCGCTGCCTGTTTTTGCAGGTCCTCTGCTCAAATCACAATAGCCCTTGGAGCCCCCCAGAGCTATCTCTAAGTGTCAGTTACTTGTTTTTTCTTTCGCCTGATTATTACCACCTGAGTCCCTGGAGACTCGGGGACTCTGCCTAGTACTTCCACCTGCTGGGCTTAGGCGAGCCCTGCGCCAAAGGGCCTTGTGTGCTGGCTGCGCAAAGACCGGGCTGTTTTTTAGAAGTAGCGTCCTCTGCTGCTAGCCCTACAAGAGCGTGGTATTTCTATCTCAGGAGCCAAGCGTTGCCGCTGCCAGCTCTGTAAAGAGCAAGGCATTGTCATCTTCGGGGCTAAACATCGTTGCCGCCGTCAACCATGCAAAGTGTAAAGCATCTTCATCCCAGGGGTCAAGTGTCGCCGCCACCAGCTCCGTAAAAAAGCGAGGCATCTTCATCCCAAGGGTCAAGTGTCGCCGCCACCAACTCCGTAAAAGAGCGAGGCATCTTCATCCCAGGGGTCAAGTGTCGCCGCCGTCGTCCCTGCAGAGAGCGAGGCATCATCATCCCACGGGTCAAGTGTCGCCGCCGCCAGCTCCGTAAAAGAGCGAGGCATCTTCATCCCAGAGGTCAAGTGTCGCCGCCGTCGTCCCTGCAGAGAGCGAGACATCTTCATCCCAAGGGTCAAGTATCGCCGCCGCCAGCTCCGTAAAAGAGCGAGGCATCTTCATCCCAGGGATCAAGTGTCGCCGCCGCCAGCTCCATAAAAGAGCGAGGCATCTTCATCCCAGGGGTCAAGTGTCGCCGCCGCCAGCCGTGCAGAGAGCGAGGCATCTTCATCTCAGGGGCTAAGCGCCATCGCCGCTAGCTCAGTAAAGAGCAAGGTACTTCTATCCCCGGGGTAACGTGTTGTTGCAGCAGACCCTGATAAGTCCATGACACTTCTACGCCAGGGCTTGTGTTTTGCTCCAGTTGGTTCCGCAGGAGCAAGGATGCCATTTGTGTAAGGGAGGATTCCCCATAAGGAACTTCCTTTAGAGGAAATTGGCTCCCTCTTGGAGACTGATCACAAGACCGGCCGCAGCATTTAATAGGTTTTTTATTTTATTTTATCTGCTGGCTGATAAGGAGGTTGTGGTGTGGGTTTAGTTTTGTATGTATGTTCACCCCCTGTTGCAATATAAGAATTTGCTATTCGGGAGTTATAAAATATTTTCCCAATGACGAGACAGCGCAGACGCCAAGGGGCTACCGCCTCAATAGAACAATCCCAACCCAAACAACTGAGATTAGATGCTTTTGTAGCCACTGTCCAACCTAAGCAAAAGGAAGTTGGCCAAGGGGCATTAGTCCCAGTTACCTCCTCGGCGGACTTAGTACAGTCTAATTCAGGGGTCAATATAGAGGCAAAGGGTAAACCAATTTCAGTTGGTTCCTTTGATCCCTTGTTGGCCAGTGGTGTAGAAAGCTCTAGCTCTGCACATTCTCTTTTATTGAATGATGATTCTACCCCCTTAGAATTATTTGGCAATCAATGCTTCCTCATAGGAGATCTTATTAGATTGATTGCCCAACTGGATAATATCACCTCACTTCTGCAATCCCAGAAAACACAGCTGGGTACTGTAATAGAATTTATAGACAATTGTAAGGCAGGTAAGATAGGTGAAGAAGCCCAAAAACTTATTAAAGCAAATATGGCTTCTAAATCCATTGATGATGATTCCAAGCTGTGGTCTTCAGGCACAAATGGGGTTCATAATCCGGACCTTCAAGGAAATTGCCCCTCTACTTCTAACGGGCGTAGATTGTCACATGATCAAGACAATCTCACCCATCCCTGGCAGCTGAACCTTGACGACAAGGTCATATCCTTCAAAATGAAACCACTGGCAAATGGTGTATTTCCCCAGTGGAACTCTAAACGATCATCTCACACTGATTTCTGGGCAGTTTGTGTCACTATGGCATATTAAATATTATCAAATTTTACCTGCCCCAAATTTTCTCCAGAGGGTAATTGTCTGGCCACCGTAACAGGTGAACAGAAACAGACTTTTTTCTCAGACCGATCTCTCTTTTTCTTGGGGGGTGCAGTTGGGTGAGGTATATATAAACTCCAGCAAGCAATTTTTGCTTTCTTTGGCTATAATTTCACATACTTTGCAGGGTTCGCAGCATTTTTTGAGTTCTCAAACAATTCTGGCAGGAGCAAGATTTCCAGAGGCCATCCCAAAAACTCTAATTCAGTCCCAATGAATGCCAGATGACTTAGGTTGGCTATGGCCTCACAACCACCCCCCGTGACTCCCATTCTGATACAGTTAATCACATTACCAATAAAGTATCGAGTGCTGCAACCTCAGAGCTGGTTTCTAATTTGGAATTAAATATGTTGGACTTAACTGTCCCTACTCTGGCCAAATCTATTTTATCTCCCTTTAGAAGGGAGCTTCTGACCCGTGTATCTTCCATTAACGGGGGTAACATTAACAGTACCCCTCTCCTGCAGTACCTAACACCTCCTGCCCTGAAGTGGATTTGTTAACATCAAGATGGTCAATCATCGGCCAGTGTCTCACTAAATGAAGTCCCATTAGATATTATTTCCATGTCAGCCACTGGCTGAGTTATGATTTTGTACCTTTTCTATATGTTCTTGGAATTCATGCTGTTTGGAATCAACACTTAAGAAATTAATGAAATCAGCATTTCCCAAGTAAATTCCAAATTATCCTGATTCCGGAAACTTGGTCAAAAGATAAAGTGGAGTTGGAAAACTATAAATCCTTTTTTGTTCCCGCGATATCTTTTAGGCTTAAGGGCCGCCCTCCTGGCAGCGTGGCCCGTTTAATGTCAGAAAACCTTGAAGCTAGCATAGTATCAGTTTTAGAATTTCCCCCCATATGCCTTAGGATTAGTGCTTAAATACAAAAGCCATTAGATTCTTTTTCTTACAGCTTATATTCCCACTAGCAATACAGGATCCTTTGATTCCAACGCTTGGTCCAAATTGGAAAATACCATCGAAGATCTCTTAAGATACCCAAGGGTCTATTTTGCATGACAGGAGACTTCAATGCAAGGTTAGGCCTGGACAATGATGCTCTAGCTCCATATTGCGAATCCAGCACTTTACCCATCCCAGAGTATATGCACCCTAGGCCTTCTAAAGACCAAAAAATTAACTCCTCGGGTTTAAGATTAGCAAAGCTGATCAGGTGTCAATCCCTGTATATTATTAATGGTATAGGTTTTAAGGATGATCTTGGTGAATTCACTTTCATTGGCCCACAGTGATTTAGTGTAGTGGATTACCTTGTCTCTGCAAATGTATTGCCATGGTTAAAGAGCTTTGATGTAGGTTCAAATATAACGAGTGACCATCTTCCACTCTTGTTTGAGTTGGATTTTCCTATCATTGCACCACCTGTTACTTTTTATTATCATCATTATTATTATTATTATTTTTATTATAAGCATTTGTATAGCACCAGCTGTGTACCTGGTGCTTTACAGAACAGTAAGATAGATGCTGTCCCTGCCTACGGCTTACAATCTAACAGACACGGAGTGGGGAGACAAGGAGAGGGGACATAGGGAGAGACGGGATAAATAACATTCAAGTGGATGCGAAGTCTCAGGTGCACGTGCTTGGCTTGGTTGCAGGTAGGCTGGAGCCTGTGGGGAGGGCAGACAGTAGTAGTAGTAAGAAGTTTATTGCGTGGCAAAGAGCCATTGCAAAACAAGTACAATATAAAATATAATATAATATAAAACAATAATAGAGAACTGAAATGCCAAAATCATCAGCTAAGAAATCGTCTCACAGATTTCCCAAAACGTAAGGTTTAAATTCAACTCAACAGTCTACAGTCTAATTCCTCCCACAGTGATAACCAATTTAGACAAACTTATACACACCCCAGAATAAATCAGCTCGTAGCAAATGCACTTGAACTGTAATCCGAAGGCTATACCTCATCCTGCCTTTGCTCCTGGGAGGATTTAATAGCATATACTTGTCCCCAAAATTGGGCCACCTTCCCTGAAACTATACTGGAACAATCTTCCAGTAGAAACTTAAGGTAGAACACTGCCAACCTACCAGGACAGGGAGTAAGGAGTGGGGAGATCAATCCATCTCAGGCCTTAGCAAAAAGGGGGCATTCCAGAATAATATGCTCCAATGTCTCAACTCGGGCAAGATGACACTGGCAAAAATGCTGGGTCAATGGAATGCCCTTATAGCAGCCCTCCACCGCTGCTGAAGGAAAGCAGTTAAACCTTGCCAGAAGCATCAGCCTTCTATTCTGCGGCCGGAGGCCACCATCCAGATAGAAGGCACTGAAAGATCATTTGCGCAGCATAAATACACAGCCTGGGACCTACATTCCTATTACTCATTTGTTGACCTTATATTTTGACGCTCAATATCAGCCAATCTCCTTAGTGCTAGTCTTCTCGCTGCACTATAACCCAGTGGAGCAAGGAGCTCAGGAAGGCAGACAGTAAATATTGAAAGTTCTAACAGGCGTCGGGAAAGACGGCGAGGAAGAGGTGAGTTTTGAGGAGGGATTTTAAGGTGCGGAGGGATGGGGCAAGGCGGATGTGGGCAGGGAGGGAGTTCCAGGCATGGGGGCAGCAAGGAAGAAGGGATGAAGGTGGTATGGGGAGCAGGGGAGAACGAGGGAGGGGGCAGAGGAGGAGTGGAGAATGTGTAAGGAGACTAGGGCTGAGAGGTAAGAGGGAGCCAGGTTGTGAAGGGATTTGTAAGTAAATACCAGGAGTTTGTGAAGGATGCATTCGGGAAGGGGGAGCCAGTAAAGCGAGGAGAGAAGAGGCTGCACGTGGTCAAAGCGACGGGCTGAGTGGATGACCCTAGCAGCGGAGTTTGGGATGGAGATAAGGGGGGGAGGCCAGTAAGGAGGAGGTTGCAGTAGTCAAGGCGAGAGATGACTGGCGTGAACAAGGGTTTTGTCTGCTCAGATTCGCCCCTTTTTCGCCGCCTCCTCAATGTTATGGAGGGCAAAGCGACAGGACTTGGCAACAGTGTCGATGTACGTTTTAAAGGAAAGGTCATTCCCCTTGGGGAATGGGGCAGATGGTGACCCCATCAATAAGGATGGACAGGAAAGAGGGAGAGGAAGCCTAATCCGTTAGATGCTTATCCAAGTGATTTGAGCCTATCATCTAAATGGAATCCTGCCCTTGCTAGGTCCCTGGTCCATCTAATACAGGATGAGCTTTTTACAAATATAAAGTTAAGTATTACAGAAGGACAGGAGGATGCTCAGGTAATAATTACCTTTAATTTAATAAGTTCTGATTTTCAACATCATATTGGAGATTTTCTTTCAGCTACCTCCAGTAAGGGACATTATAAGTTTAGACATGAAGCCTGGTTTAATGCAGAATGGCTCAGAAGAAGGTTTTTGGAGCTTATCAAAACTATCGTCAGGGTCATCTACCACCTCTCCCGGATCAGTTGTTTTCATCAAATAAAGAATTCAAACAGCTAATTAAATCTAAAAAGCGTACATATGAGTGTAAATGGCTGTCAGGGCTGGGTCTTGAACCCATGGCCCTTGGGGTGCTGAACAGGATCTCCAGCACTCTGCACCACCTGGTGGGCTTGTGAGGGTGTTGGGTTTTCCCCCTCCTGTCTCCCTTGTGTGCTTGCTCCCTGTGNTCCCTGCTTCCAGGGTAGTGGTTACCCCGCCAACATCCCTGTGGTGGGTTCCTCCCTTGGCTCCGGACCCTGACCTCGATGATGAGTCACGTACCTTCTTAGCCCAGGGTGCCTGGTAACGCTACTGAGTACATAATCTCTCGGGTGCAAGAGAGCGACTGAGAGGTTTCAGAGGGTCGCCTTGGGGCCACCCTTTTCCCCCCGGTGGGGTCCACTCTTGGCTCCGGACCCTGACCTCGATGATGAGTCGCGTACCTTCTTAGCCCAGGGTGCCTGGTAACGCTACTGAGTACCTAATCTCTCGGGTGCAAGAGAGCGACTGAGAGGTTTCAGAGGGTCGCCTTGGGGCCACCCTTTTCCCCCCGGTGTCCAGACCTAGATTCCTCCCTCTTTGTTTCCCTCTCCCCAGTTCCGTCCCCTGGAACCTGGTAATTCTGGCCTTACTTGTTCCTCCTTGGTTTCCCCCACGGCTCCGTACCTCGGAGCCTGACAACGGCTAACTCTCTTGGAGGCAAGTAAGTCCAGGGATGCCCAGAAATTCTGGAGGATAGCGGATCAACCCAGAGGGTAGTAGTAAGCTTTTATTGTTTGGCCATTGGCCGTAACAAAATTCATTACCGCTCTGGAACAGGGGGAATCGGAACCATCTAGTAAATGGAGTAGTAAGAGATCCTTGCTCCAACTTGTAGACAATTCACAGGGGTAGACCCCTATGGTCTTCCCTGTTGCTCCACATACTTGGGAGGAATATTTCCGTTGACTGCATTTACTTGAAGCAGCCTTGCATTGTTCATTTGACCCACTGACTGATTTTGGAATTTTACCAATTTGGCAGCCTGTTTTGGAACAAGAGGTGGTTTCATTAATAGCCACATTCAAGCGTAATAAAGCTTCAGGACCTGACCTGATCCAGATCAAATTTATCGCAGCCCATTTAAGTAATTATTCCAATCTACAAGAAAGGCGTGCGATGCGTTCCTGCCAATTATAGACCGATCAGCCTGCTGAGTATGGTAAGTAAGATCTATGGCAAATATTTATTAGATAAGCTGATCTTTTGAAATAACCAGACCAATATATTGTTTTCACAACAGGCTGGCTTTCAAAAAGGCAGAGGTACAATTGAACAATGCCTGATTCTACACTATCTAACTGAAAAATATAAGGTAGCAAACGGTAAGCTTTTTGTAGCTTTTCTAGATTGAAAAGCTGCTTTCAATTTAGTTAACAGATCCCTTTTGTAGGATAAATTAAAGAAAACTTCAAGTTGATAAAAGGCTGCTATTTTTACTTTATTGTGTACATGTAGATTCCCCTCAGATGGTCAAAGTGGACAATGAGGGCCATCTTACCAGTAAAATCCCTTTTAACAATGTTGTGAGGCAGGGATGTGCTATAGCCTCTGCTTTATTTAATTTCATTATCAATTATGTTGTTTTGACCCTCACTCAGTATGAATTTTTCCCACCCAAACTGGCCTCTAGATCTGTCGGCTGCTTATTGTATGCCGATGATCTTACTCTTTTGTGTCAAACCCGTATTGGTTTGAATAGGCAATTAAAGGCTTTTTCAGTCTATTGTTCCACAAATAGGTTAAAAATAAAATCTACAAAATAAAAAATAGTGGTGTTTTCCAGCAGCTGAAACATTTTTAATTGGTCTCTAGATGGCAACAACTTGCGACCTTTAAGTATCTGGGAATCAATTTCCACGCACAGGGACGATGGAGTGACCAACTTTCTAGGGCAACCGTAGCTGCCAAAGGTCCATCACAAGCCATTTTTATTTTTTTTCTGGTGTGGGGTTCTGTAGACCGGCTCTTGCTATTAAAGTTTTTGATAGCAAGGTCAGGGCCAGCTTTCTTTATGGAGCAGAACTTTGTGCTCCCCTTACACCAACAAATTTGAACTCGGTGCAATCTGCTTTTATTTGCAGATTACTTAAGGTCCCAAAGAGCACCCCGACCCCCAGCAGCAGTAAGGCTTGAGGTCAGCCAAAGTAGCTGGTACACGGTTGCCCAAAAATTTACATTAAGGTTTTGGTTTAAACTTGTTAAGACCCCTCATGCGGTTTTGGCCCAATTTATGTTTAAGGATGCCTATAAAGGTCAGTGGCTAAAAGCTGTAGACAGATATTTGTATTCCCTAGGATTCCTGCAAGAATACATTGAGAATTAAGTGTCTGCATTTCAGAGTACTGCAAAATTGTTCTTTCACCATTCGCTACTTGCAGGATCCCTCCTGCCATTCGCGAGTTATTTGCTTGATCTGGTGAAGGGACAGCCTAAGGCTTTCTTCAGCCCCAACAAAGTCCCACCTGCTGAGGATGAGTGGAAGGTATTCCCAAGTCCTCTTCCAGTGATCCCTCCCCAGGGATGGATTCAGTCGCTGGTAGCGGTCTCTCCCTGTCCAAGAGTTACTGTTTATGCTCCGTGCTCGGAGACTCTCCCAATGAGCCTGGAACTTGCACGGTAGTTCTGGCCAGGATCGAGAGAGCTTCTTGTTATCACTGGCAGATCAGGGAAACCTTATCTGTGTATCATTGCCTGCTGGGGCGTCTGGCTCCCCCCACCCCACCCCCGGGCGCAACAGCGGGTGGGTTTCTAGTTCCAGGGCTGGTCTGCCTCGGGTAAGACGACAAAGTCCGGTAGAGTGCTTCCTGTGCTGCTTCCCCAGTTCACTGAAGTGAGAGGCATTGGCTGCTGGGCAGCTGGAGAGAGAGGCACTTGGGGCTTCCTCAAACGAAACCTCTCTCCCTACCAGGGGACTTTGCAACAGCTGCCTCTAGTCCCCAGTCAGGCAATGGGGTGTCTCCATCGCAAGTGTCTCCAGGGGGCACGTCCTGCCCTTGCCCGCCCTGCCTGCCTGACTGGCAAAGTGAAAGCCGGGCTGGATGGGGTTGTTTTCTCTTTCCAATTACAAAGAGGAGAGGGGGGAGATATAAAATGGCTTGGGCGTAGCAGTGCAATCTCTGCAGTCCGCCATGTGGGCTCAGGGCCTTGGTCAAATCCCTGCAGACAATTGCATCACTCTTCTAGGGGATCCTCACCTTCTTAAGAGACATCAAAACTAGATCAAACATTAAAGCAACAGCAGCAACAAGATTGAGCTGTGAGACTCCCCTTCCTTGCACGCAGTTACAACCATGTAGCCCCTCTCAAGTCACTCTACTGGCTCCCCATCCGCTTTCACATACAGTTCAAGCTTCTCCTACAAGTGTCTTCACTCTGCAGCTCCTCGGTACCTCTCCTCTCTTATCTCTCCCTACTCGTCACCTCCGTTCATCGGGCAAAATGCTCTTATCTGTGCCCTTCTCCATCGCCAGCTCCTGACTCCACGCTTTCCACCTTGCTGCACTTGTTGAACTCGGGAGCCTCTCCTCTTTCCAACGAGCCCTCTCCCGCCGCTCTAGGACGTTCTCTCGCGATAAGCGGGTCGGTGCTGTTTTGGGACTGAGCATGCTCAGTAGCACCCCCTGAAGCCATTGCCCTCTCTCCTGCCCTTGCTTATCCTGAGCATGCTCAGTAATGCCCCATGAAGCCATTGCCCTTTCTCTTGTCCTCGCTTGTACTGAGCATGCTCAGTAATGCCCCATGAAGCCATTGCCCTATCTCCTGTTCTAGGGACTTTTCAGCCCAGACCTTTCTTCCTGGGGGGGCATAAACTGGCGATTTTGGCACCAACACACAAGAGGGGACACCGCTTTTTCCAACCCTGACCACGGTTTTCCTTTGGAAAAGGGTCTGCATGATATATCCCTTGCTAGGGACTACATTTCCCAGGTGTCCCGGAGCTGCCTGACAAGTCATGTGATCCCAGTTTGGTCGCTGACTGGTCGCTGCCTCTACTTCCTCATCACCTGTAATTGCCCCCCCCCCCCCGGGATTGTTGCGCCGTATCTCCTGTCCTAGGGGTCCGATCCGGACGGGGATTTTTATGTTGAACTCGGGAGCGTCTCCTCTTTCCAACGTGCCCTCTCCCGCCGCTCTAGGACGTTCCCTCGCGATAAGCGGGTCGGTGCTGTTTTGGGAGTGAGCATGCTCAGTAATGCCCCATGAAGCCATTGCCCTTTCTCTTGCCCTCGCTTGTACTGAGCATGCTCAGTAATGCCCCATGAAGCCATTGCCCTTTCTCTTGCCCTCGCTTGTACTGAGCATGCTCAGTAATGCCCC